>JAMPIV010013754.1:0-213583 GCA_024509875.1 Oreohelix idahoensis | reverse complement strand
TGTTCTTTTCAGCTTTATATTTACTTTGATGACGACCGATTGTGTGCGCGATCTGAATTTATGTCGGCTCCAGGATGTGTCTTTGCACTTGTGACACTGTTCTTAAATCTATGTTTTATCATGATATAGTCAATTTGATTTCTTGTTACATCTCCTGGGCTTTTCCATGTGTATAATTTCCTTGGGTAGTGTTCAAAAAAGGTGTTACATATGACCAGCTGGTTTTCTTCACAGAACTGGATAAGTCTGTCTCCTCTATCATTTCTTGTCCCTAATCCATACTGTCCTACTATTTTCTTGTATTTTTCTTTTCCTACTTTTGCATTCATATCACCCATTACTATCAACTCATCTGTAGATTTTACTGGTTTAAGTGTGTGTTGTAAGCTCTTCATAGTATTCTTCTATTTCTTCCTCGCTTTGATCTTTAGTTGGTGCATAAGTTTGTAAGATTGATATGTCGAATGGCTTTGCTCTCATCTTTAGTAACATCATTCTGTCATTGTGTCCAGTATCCACATACGTATTTTTCTAACTCCTTCTTTATCAACATTCCTACGCCTCTTTCATGTTTTTCTCCTCCTGAGTGTATAAGCGTGTATTGGTCTCTTTTTATGTAGCCTGTATCTAATAGTCTTGCCTCTGCAGCTCCCAGAATATCAAGTTTCATGTCTGTTGCCTCTAATATTAGATTGTCAAGCTTTCCTTCTCCGTTTAAAGTTCTGACGTTCCATGTTCCTATTTTTAGGCTCATCCTACTAGTTTTTAGGTGGTCTTTCTCAGAATGCTCCCTTTCAACAGAATTTGAGGAACACTCGTCATTATATACTTCCTTACTCATTAGAGGAGTTACCTCTTCCCTGTTATTTTGTACAGTAGATTCTTCCCCAGGGGGCAGAGAGTTCTCTACATATCGGTTCTTATCTTTTGGTTGTGATCACATTAAATTCTGTAGGATTTTCGTATATTTTCGATAGGGTAATTAAGATCACTTTTTGTCCCTCCTGAATAGGACTGAATAGGACTAGAACAGGTGATAGCTCAGTGGGAGATGCAGTAAAGAAATAGAATTTCACAAGTGAAATGGTGAAAGGTAAAATCTGTCCTTGGATTTGATAATCAAACCAGCCTATCGATTACGACTGAGAGTTCAGATCAGACAGTTTCCTATAAATGTATATATTTATATATTTAATTACTCACATACACACACACACAGATAAGTGACGACGATTAGACGCACATACGTGAAAAAACTATATCTATGAAATAGTGATCTTTTTGAACAAGCTGACCGCCACACGTAGATAAAATTTATGTAAATTTTTATTTATCATAAAAAGAAATTTTACATCGACAATATTGAATATCAAATCAAATACAATAAACATAGGTTAAGAATCAATGAAAGAGATAGACTCCTAGGTGTAATCCTTTCCCCTTCTGTTGCCAAGATCCCGTTATAAGAGAAGTTATAGCCCAAAGAGTCACAAATTTATACACTAAGGTCCCCAAATTTCCTCTCTCAGTAAAGAACAGAGTTTATATATGTTACTAATCTATTCTATGAGGAAAACAGCATTAGCAAAAAAACTTGCATACAAGAGAAAATACAAAGTTATTACATGTGTTAAATCATAAACGAATTATTCATCCCTGTTATTCTCTCGCTCTGACAGCTGTGCTCACAGACAACATGCGCACTCTTACCTAATCGTTGCTTTTCATAACATCTGGAACAAATTGTTCAGTCACTCACAGACCATCCAAGTTTGAGTTTACTGGCGAGTCAAACCCCAGTTTCTTCAAAGACTAATTAATCAAAATGTTGGGAAACGTTTGTCTCACTGTTGTAATTAGGAGGCTGATGAAGTGTAGTGGTTTTTGATGTTATTGTATGGTTGTTATGTTACCTAGTGTACTGTATGAGGTCAGCTGTGAAGGCTCCTGAGACAAAAGTTTATGTGAATTACAGAAGGCCCTTCTTACTACCACTAACGACCTCAAACAGACCTATTCTACTATCATGAATGTTAGCTACGTTAAAAGTCTAGAGTACTGAAATGTAATGTGTAGTAATATAATATACAGACACACACATGTAATCAATAAGTCTAATAATATTAATAAACTCTATAACACACTGAACTAACTCTGGTTGTTATAGTTTAAATTTTAGAAATCTTTTAAATTTAATAGTTTTAGTTTGGTCAGAACATATGAAATGATATGGATTTATCAATGAAATGTATAAATATGTGGCATAATAAAATGTAATTTGTGTACATAGGTATATTATAAGAATGGTTAATATTACTATTATCTATACTGTCTTTGGGAGAACTAGCACTGTGTGTTTCATTGGAGTGGCGTCATCACGCCCAATCTGTGACTACCAAAATCATTGTCCATTGACTTATGGAATGAAGTAAATGTTTTATTTCTCAATAGTTATTTCTTTATTTGATGGTGGAATAGTTGTGAATCTCCAGCAGGCCAGGTTTTCACATCTCGCCTGTGACGATCTGATACAGGATTCTTGTGGCCCACTCCTCTCCGTAGCTGGAGTACAATGTTAGGCTGCACAGACACAAATGTTAGGCGGCACACACATCTGCTTGTGTACTCTTACATAAGCATTTGGCACCACTTTAGTGCCAAAACAGAAACTCACAATTCTGAAACAAAAGTTGTGCCATGTGTCAGTACTCTATCCACTGCGCCACTCTTACACACAACACAACACAACAACATTACACAGACTGGGTCAGATCTCTCTGACCAACATAGCACATCTCACCCAGTTGTTTTCACATAGTATCAGTTCCCGAAGACTGCATTGCATCTGAGATATGTTCAATAGTTTCCTCTTTCATTCAATAAGATAGGTGATATGTTCCCACTGATCTCAATAATAGATTCGCCTTCCATAGTCTTAGTTAGGTTTCCATATATTTTTTTGTTTGTCTCTAAGCCCTGGACTGTGGCTGGGGACCTAGAGCGAGCACTTACTTGTCATAATCATTTTTCATGATATGGCAGTATCAATCACTCAAAATATTAAAATAAACAAGATAAATGCTTTTATCCTTACCAGAATTCAGAATTGAGAACACAGTTAATACTAGCAAAACTCAGCTGAGCTGCTGGCTAGAGTATGGCGTCCCACTGAATTTTATGTATTATTTCTTGGAAAACACCACTAGCAGTTAATGACTGTGTTACTGGACAGACTTATATCGAATGGCAAAAATGTGCGTCTCTATCCCGCTAATATAAAAATGCGTTGGCCAATCAGATCAGAAGACTAAGCTTTTCATTTCAAAATTTGAAAATAAAGTCAAAAGTACATCTCAATTTTTAAAATGTACGTCGGTCACATTTTATCTTTTCCCAAAATTACCCTTGTTTTTTGGACTCACTACATGTAAAAACTGCACGAACCTGCTTCCTAAGTTATTTTTAGCCACTATCTCCCGACTTTGCCCCGCTAGTTCATTACAGTTTGAATTTTGCATTTTTCTGTATCAAGGACGCAAAAATGTGACTTTAGTGAAAGTATGCCCAACAATACTGTTCGCTAGTCTGATAGGAACAATACGGTCTTTTGTCAATATCTTCCTTGTTATCTGTCCGTCTGTATAAATAAAAGTATATTATTTCTCTGCTTAAGATGGGCTATCAAACTAGCTAGGTTTTATTTTCATAACTTTATTATTAAGAAAAAACCTACCTTTCTCAAGGTTAGTTTTTGAAATGTGTTTTGAACCTTTGGGTATGGCATTTGCCGCTATAATAATAATAATAAATTCTTTAAGCGCCAAACACGGCACATAAGGCAGAAACCAGTGCTCTCCAGGTTGTTCGTTGTGACGCCACTCCTCTTAGCTCTTGCACATTATTTAGGCCCAACGTTCTTCCTTCTTGCCGCTATATTCGAACAAAACCAATTACGGTAAAACGTCTAAGATACGACTGTTACTAACAAGAGCTAAGGTCTTTTCTGTCCATTCCCTTACATTGTGTTAACTAGTCTTCTTCTTCTTCTTCCGTCCTTAGCCACCGACCGTCAAAGCAGTCAGTGGCCATTACGCCTAGTGGCGTCTTAGGGCAACAGCAGATAGGTTTTCTTTGCCATTGTTTCCCATCATGCCTAGTGGCGTCTTTAGGGCAACGGCAAATCAACCCATTTGCTGTTGTTTCCGTAATCGAAGTGACTGGCAAACGGGTGATCAGCCCGTTGTGTGTTAACTAGTGGCGTGTTTTTTTTTTCTTTTAAACTACAAATTGCGTCTTTTTGCCTTTCTAGATTCAAAGACGTGTTCAGATCGTCATAATGATTTTTATCTCCGTTTCCCTCCCGTCTAAAAGGGTACCGTTTCGTCTGCGTGTCTAACTAACTAGTTAGTTTCAAAGCTGAGTAAGGCGGTAGGAAATGCGGGCATAGGCGAGCATGGTTCCTAGTATCTTATACGCATTATTTTAATCCCTACATGTTATCCTTTATAATTGGGAGAATTTTAACGTTGTATCACGGTAAAATTCATCACACATCTCCCCACTTGAGAATTTAGGACATGCACTACTGCAAGTTCCAAAACCAGTGATACACATAGATAAAATTACTCCTCACGCCTGCCAACTACTCTAATTTTTGATCACAGGGTGGTTTGTACTGAAAAATCTGCACCGACATTCAATGACCCCGGGATATACTCAATACTAAACTGATAAGGTTGTAACAATAAAGACAATCTTAACAATCTTGCATTTTCATGCTTGGCCTGAGATAAGAACATTAGGGGCTGATGATCCGTCTGGACCACAAAAGTCCTACCATACAGATAGATTTGGAAAAACTTTTTTATTGCCCAGATTAACGCTAAACATTCTTTTTCGCTTGTGGAATATCCATTGCTCCACTTTATTCAATTTGCGGCTTGCATAAGCAACTGGGTTCAGTTCCCCATTGGTGTGAAGATGACCTTTGCAACAGAGCCGCCCCCCAGGCCTACATTACTTGCATCTGTTCTCACCACAAAGTGTCCTGTGTCAAATCAGGCAATTTGAGTAAGAGAATAGGCTTGCTAGTGGAGTTAGTTTTTCCTTTAACTCTTTGAAAGCCAATTCACATTGCGCAGAGTCCACAAACAATTTTATCTGGATTTCCCTTGCGAGTCAGATCAGTCAGAGGAGCACATATATAGAGTTAAAATCTTTGATATATTTTTGATAAAATCCGCATAACGACACAAATGATCGCACGTCTTTTTTTGTTTGCGGCCTAGGTGCTCTCTGCAGTTTTTCCAAGTTCTTAGGATCAGGGGTCATATTACCCTGATATACAGTGTGTCCCAAGAATTCCAACTCTTTGCGTCCAATACAACATTTTGTTGGCCTAGCAGTTAAGTTCGCCTCCCGAAGTCTATCAAACAACATCTCCAGAGCTTCAATGTGTTCTTCAAATGTCTCTGTGGCGACGAGAATATCATCCATGAAATTCGTGATACATGGGTTATTCAGGGTATCCAACAATTTGCGCATCATCCTTGAAAATACACTCGGAGCATTTTTCAATCCGAATGGTAGCATGTTGAATTCATAATGTCCTTCCGAGGTGCTAAAAGCTAAATAAGGTCTCACTTCAGGCTTCACTGGGATCTGGTAATAGCCTTTACTAAGATCCACCTTCTTGTTCAGTCTGGCAAATAACTGTTTTGTGTCTGGTAATGGATCCACTTGTCCTTCTGTGACAGCATTCAGTTTCCTGTAATCTATGCACAGTCTGTGTTCCCCAGACGGTTTTCTCAACAAAACGACACTAGAACTAAAAGATGATTCACTGTGCGAAATAATCCCCTCCTTCAACAAATACTCTATTTCTTCCTTCAATGCCTTCTCCTACGCGAACGGAATAGAATAGGCTCTCATACAGATTGGGTTTGAGTCTACCAGTTTCATGTCATACTGTAGCAAATTTGTATGGCCTGGTTTATCTGTTAATACATCTGTATGTTCCTCCAGAACCTGTTGAACTCTCTCCCTCTGGTTTTTAGTCAGGTGCTTACTGACTTTTACCTGTGATGCTGTTTCACAAGGATGTAATGGGTATTCATGTGAGGTGAGTGGTTCTTTTTGCATCTGGGTTGCAATAGCCAAGGTCAATAAGGGGGTGCTTTCCTGGAGTGGTCTGTCCAGATACTTCTTTAACAGGTTTACATGATATACTACTTTTCCTTCCCCTTTTTGTCAATTTTATAGTTTGTTCTAGACACCTTCTCTAGAACCGTATATGGACCTTGCCATCCAATTTGTAATTTATTCTGGCTGCCGGGTAGTAGAAGAAGCACCTTTTCTCCCACAGCTAGTTCTCTGTCCTTTGATTTCCTATTAAAATACGCTGCATGTTTCTTCCTGGCTTGTCTCAAATTATCATTTGCCAGTTTCCATCCAGCTTTCAGACGAGTGGTCAGCTCGTTCACATATTGATACGATGAGGTAACAGTCTCTTCTGCTTTCTCATCCGCGTCCCAGGTCCTTAATAATGTTACAATATGGAACTTTTAAATTTTCACACTTATTTTTTAATGCACCCGTTGCGGGCCCTGTCCATTAGAAGCATTATAGTGAGGACTTTTTCTATCCGCAAGAATCATCACTCACAAATCGACCACTACCAATTTTTTTCTTGGTTTGCATCTCCCCCTCTTTGCTTACTTATGAGCTGAGATCTTTGAACGCTCTCTTTTAGGTTCCTTGTGGATCCAGTTTATATGAATAGTGCTCTGGCTTGACCGAGGGATTGTCAACTTATCTGGGTAAGTTTCCCCCGTGGCGTTTCTAGGTCCTGCATCATTTTTGTCCCTTTTGTGGGTGTTCCCTCATGAAATACGCCACACGCTTCTACAAAGTTTCCCAATATCACCATGTTATTACCGATCGGGCCAATAGTATTTTTCGAGCATAAACTTTTGTCAAGAGGTAAAGGATGTACTGTTCCTCATGGTCACCCCGAGCTTTTCCAACATGTAAGCTCCTTATTAAATTTGCCACTATAATACCTTGGGAGCGTGTTCAACCAACTGTCCGTGACCCTAGAGTTGATCTAGTTCCTGTCCAGTCCTGTATGGAGCAACTGTTGACTTCATAAAGGATTTTGACTCCCCCCTTGCTTATATCCATCCGTGTGGCATTTGGGCAATTTTTTTAAAACAAGGCTATTACGGTCCCTAATCCTCAGCCTGCGCCTTCCTCCATCTCCTCTGGATGACCATTGATAGGAGGCCGTTTGTATAGAGTTCCACCTTCTTTGCTCCCTATTTTCGTGAACCATTGACCTTAGGGCCTTCACTGTCGCCATGATCACAGGTCTCTTCTCGGGGGAATTCCCCAAGCTCGAACGTGAACGAACGGGAACAACGAACGAACTTTATTTTCAAAGGGTTAAGAATTGGGCACGCAGGCCCGTCTGACATTCTGCCCTTCCTCTCTCTCTCATCATGTATACTGTATCCTTTCATCCTCACATTTACTTTAAGCATTATTAAGGCATTTATCATCATAAAAGTAATATAACATCAAACATTTGCAATAATCATCATAATTAAAGTATGTTTTTAAAATAAATAACACCCCAAATAACGTTTCTACACCCCAATATCAGAGGGTAGATTGGTTCATCTATCACTGCTGCTCTGATTTCTCCTTCCACATAGCGAGTTTTCACCGTTATCCTTGCGATGGGAAGTGTCATGAGTGGTATGTCCTTAGTCGCCCCTTGTATTTCCACTGTTCTGTGGTATACTGACTTGGGTCCACTAGGCTAGACTTCACAACTGAATCATAATCCAAACCTGTATCATAAAGGCACCTTATGGTGACCCCATTACAAATAACATCCCCACAAACTGGGGGGTGATAAGGTTCCTGCTGTCCATTAGGATTAACCTTTAATCTTTGCGTCCCCGACTTCATTGCAGCAATGTTTGAAGGTTTCCTTCTACAAAATTCGGTGTTATGTTTATCTGCTTCTTACATCCCATCATCTTTCCTTGGTTAAACGTGTTTTCCCCCGGTCTTTCAATTATAAATTTATTGGTCATTGAACTGTGAGTTTTCCTGTCACGATAATCATATTCGTTCGTCCGCCTTCAAAGTTTGTCCTGCCTCTATACCGAGGTTGTTTTCTCATGGTATCAAATTTACTAAATTGGCTGGTGGGAATGAAAAAATAAGCATTTTAAAATTTTCCTATGTGCTTCTTTTTAGTGCCACTTACCTCTGCCTGGGCTGCCTGATACCTCTCAGCGACATTTAAAACCTCCCCCAACCTCTCTGCACCTTGTTCCATGAGAAATTTTCTCATGTCTGGAGCCAATGGACATCTCCATTAATTGCTCTATCATGATCATGCTCTTATAAGATCCTTGGCCCGTCTTCCCCAGAGCACCATTTCTCCAAATAGTTTCACAGTCTGGCAAGAGAATTTGTGGTTATGTCTCCCCAGATAAAAGTTTGGCATTTCTAAAACTTCTTACGATAGAAATTCACCATTCTTTTCATATCTAACTAATAACAAAGCCTGCTTTAAGCATGTCCATAATTTGTCTTGGTTCTGTCTCTATTCATCTTAGCAATAGACTATCATAAGAAGTACCATCTAAGTCACCTGTGAATACACTTTATGACTCCAACCTCTCCTCTCTCGTTTGAATCCCGCGGGGACGTTAGTAGCTAATAATTTCGAATCTACTGAGATGTGATTCCCCCTCGATGTAAGCGTCTTATTCCTTCATACAAAAATGCGATTGTCTACAATGAAACCCCATAGCTGAGGTTTAGGCTTTCCCCTGAATACTAGCGTAGCATCTGAGGCCATAAAAGGAGACTGGCACCAATTTTTCAGGAGCATGGACCTGTAATTTCCATCTCCCTTTAGGGTCGAAATTGAGAGGCGTGCTCACACCTTGTGCGAATCACTTCTATCGTTTCTGGCTTTCCCTTGAGTGATGTCGTTTTTTCCTTCTGCCTTCTTAATGGGAGCCTTTTACTCCTCCCTATCTGCCTCCAATGCTTTTGCCTCTTATGTCAGACTCAATCTGCAAACCTCTTAAGTTGATTGTGAGTCCGATAGGGCTCTCTAAATGATGTGTAACCGGGGTCGAGAGCGTGCGGGGAGCAGGCTAACCTCCTATCTTCCCTTTCTTATACTTGTCTACAGAAGTTCTGAAAAGAAAAACTACGAGATAATAATATGTTTTACATACCTGAATTAAAAACCTGACATACACACTATTTATCTCCTTAGCCATCACACAGCAGCCGAAATCCTAAATTTATTGTCTAGATCTGTCCTATACTTTTAAACATACAAATTAACAACTGACCAAAGTAAGTTCAAATAATAACAATTGACTAACGGTAAGGTCTACAAGTGGTCTATAATTACCTGAGCCGGTGTGAGTGATAGCGAGAGTATATTAACCTAATTAATTCAATTAAGATTACCTACATGCTGTGAAGGATTCCTACAACTTTTATTTTTCCACACTTTTTTTATTGATTGAATAGAGACTACTTTCTCTAGAAAATTGTCTATAAATCAACTCCACATCCCCACAAGTTTAATTTCCCCACGCGCATAGACCTAATATCATTGCGCGATAAACGTTACATATCCGCAGGTGCGCGACGATACGCGCCGAATATATTGTATGGTATTGTATTTATTGGTTATGTTTTTGTTTTTTTTTTTTTTTTTTTTTAGCAGTATGAATGTCTGACTTGAAGGCTCCGAAGATAAAAGTTTTTTGTAGAATTACAAAGTGCCCTTCTTACTTACCAACTTAACGACCTCAAAACAGAACCTTTTATCTACACTTATCCTTGAATGTAGCTACGTTTTATAAAAGTGTCTAGGTACTGAATATGTAAATGTGTTGTAATATAAATATACCAGACACTTACACATGTACAGTCATGTATAGATCCTAATAATGATTACTAAACTCTACAATAACACCACTGAACTAACTCTGGATTGTCTTTATAGCTTTAAAGTTATAGAAAATCTTTCTTTTAAATTTAGTCTTGTAGTTTCTCTGAAACCAATTTTTTATTATTGGGTCGATAAGCATACTAGAAATTTTTATAGTGGATATTATCAATGTGAACATAGTCATAAAAATAATATGTGGCAATAACATCAATATGTTAATTATGTGTACATAGGTATATTATAATAGATATGGGTTCAATTAATTTCACTATTATCTAAATATTTCCATTGAGGAATAGCAACATAGACAACTGGATGGTGTTTACTTGTCATTAGCGCAGTGGCGTCTCACTCATCACTCTCCATATTCTGCTGTCACGTATTTATCCGAAATCATTGGGTTTCAGATAGGTGTCCCTATTGAAATCTAAGGAACATATAGTTAAATGTCTATTATTTTCTCAAGAGTTATGGTATTTCTTTATTTGAAGTCGGAATAGTTGTGAATACGATTGTAGTAATGGGGGGGGGGGGGGGGGGAGGGGGAACTCCAGACCAGCGCAGAGTTTATCCACTTATCATCGCCCTGGTGATCGATTATATGAAGGGATGATTACAGTATCTTCTTGTGGCCACGAGCGGTACCACTCGGGGCGACGATAGCATGGAGTAACAATGTTTTCGCAGCTATGCATCCAGACACAAAATGTTTTAGGCGCACACACAACTGCTATGTAAGATACTTTTAACAGAAAGCATTTTGGTGCAACCAACTTTTTGCAGTTGCCAAAACAGAAAAAAACTCAACCAAAATTCTGAAAAACAAAATGTTGTGCCAATGTTGTCCAGTACACTCTATATCTACATCGCCAGCTGCTCTCTTAATCACAGCTCTTATACACAGCAACAACACACAGTACAACATTTACAACAGAACATACTCTATAGGGTACAGATCGTTCTCTGACGCAACATAACACATCACGACCCAGTTGAGTTTTCGCAATACATATGATACTCTGGTACAGTTATCCCACAAGACTGAATGTCATAGTTTGCGATCTTTAGTTATGTACGTGTTTCAAGTAGTTTGTACCTTCTTGTTCGATTACAAGTAAGATGAGGTTTGATAAAGTTCCCAACTTTGATCTGCAATAATAGAACTTTCACCGCCATTCCATAGTCTCCGCCTTAGTTATAGGTTTCCCCATATAGATATTTTTTCTTGTTCTTGTCTCTAGACCTGGAAGCGCCTGGACGCAGCGGCTTGGTGAGTCTAGACGGAAGTCACATTAATTAACATTCTCTGTACCGTACATATCGAATGTTGTTTCATATATTTGACAAGATTTACAGTATGAGAAGCTTGCGCGACTATACGGTCTAAAAATATTTAAAAAATATAAATCTAAGAATGAAATTGCTCTTATTCAATATTCCACCTTACACTAGAAGAATTCAGAGAATTGTGAGCAGACAACACTGATAACTTAATACTAAAGCAAAACATCAGCATGAGTTCGACTGCTAAAGTATGGCGTCTCGCTTTGAAAATTCTATGATAGTTAGTTAGTGCTGGTGCGCGCACAGCTGAAAACGTGTGAGGGGATGGTCTTTTATGTAATTTATTTTTCCTGGAAAAACACTCTACTTTTAGTCAGTTTAATGAACTTGGCTGTTTATCTCTCAGGACAACTTTCTCTATCTGAATGAGGCTACATCATGTCGAGCGGGGGAGGGGGGGGGGGGGGGGGGGGGGGGGGGGGGGGCGGGGGGGGAGGGGGGCGGGGGGGGCCGTGGGGGGGGGGGGGGGGGGGGGGGGGGAGGGGGGGGAGGGGCGGGGGAAGATGGGTTTTAATGCAAAGGGGGGACAACTCAGGGGTTGTGTAGTATTATTACGAGAAACACAATTCAAATTGAGGGGTATTATATAGGAAAAGGAAAAACTAGCGGGACGTTATTGTCTCTCGGGTATACAAGGGTTAGGTCGGAGGTTGGGGGGGATTAGAAGAAAATAATTTAAATATAGATAAGGAGATCTTGTGGGAACCTATTGAGGGTGGGATGGGCCGGTGGGGGTGTGGTGCAGGAGTGGGGGGGCAGCTATAATCCTAACAAGGGGTCAACCAGGTTACGGTAAAACGTCGGGGTAACACGGCATATAATCGAAACCGTAGGGGGCTCTAACAATAGCTAACGTTAAGGGACCCCACACTCGTCTGACTTTCGCACATGATTAGGCCCAACGTTTAGGGGGTGGCGGCAGGGCGGGGGGGGATGTGGGGGGGGGGGAAAATTGGAGGGGTGGGGGGGGGGGGGGTCTAAGTTGGGGGTGTTATGCCAACGGGGGGGAGGGGGCTAGGGAGCTCCTGTGGGGCGGGTTAATGTCATATTATCCCTTACATTGGGTGGTTTAAACTAGTGGGGGGTGAAGGGGGTGTTTTTTTTTAACTTTACTTAACATAAAATGGGCGTCGCGGAACGAGGGAGACGTGGGTCTGTTTTTGGGAGGGGGGGGCGGAGGGGTCAGTTGCGGTTAGGGGGGGGTGTTTCCAGTATACATAATTTCGTTATTATCCTATTTTTTTATATCTTTCCGGTTTCCCTCAGCCGGTCTCACTAAAAACAGGGGGTGACAGTTTTTCCATTAAAACATGGCGGAATAAAGGTAGGTTTTGCAGGTCCTGCGTCTGCCTATACTAATTCAGTTTTGGCTGGCATAGGTAAGGGGGTAAAAAATGGGGGCGGGCGCATTAGCATAATTATGGTCGAGCATTTGTATCCTAGTATCTTTTTCTAACGGGACCATTATTTTAATCTCCCATACGATGTTTAAATCTTACAATGAATTGTGAGATATTTTTTTTACACGTTTGTATCACGGTAAAATTCATTCACAACATCTCTTCCGGGGGGTGGGGGTGCGGGAGGGGACTATGCCACTACTGGGCAAGGGGTCTCTAAAACCAAGTGACTTATTTCTCCACTATGAATAAAATTAATCCTCACTTCACATCCGTGCCGGGGGCGAGGGGGGGTACTGGGGCTAACTTTTGATCACCGGTGGGGGGTGGCACTAAGCTTGAGGAAATACTCCTGCACGCGACATACCAACTGACGCGCCCTTAAATGGGGTGGGGGGGGGCGCGAGGGCGAGGGAGACTGTATAAGGTTTGTTATACAATAATATAGACTTTCTTCTATTCTTAACAAACCTTTTTGCATTTTCTCATGCTTGGTCCTGAGATATTCTGAACTACTAGGGGCTGATGATCCGTCTGGATCCATTTTACAAAAGGGAGGGGGGTGGAGATTAATTTTTGAAACTGCTAAATGCACCCGGGATCTAACCTTATTACATGACGGTTTTCACGCTTGTGGAATAACTCCATGGGGGGGTCGGGGGGGCGTACATATTTCATATTTGCTGGCATTGCATAAGCAACTGGGTTCAGGTTCCCCCATTGGGTGAAGGATGGTGGGAGGGGGGGCATGGACAGTAGCACCCCCTAGGCGGGGGGGGGGGGGGGGGGGGGTTTTCTCAGGGGGGGTCCTGTGTCAAAACAAGGGCAAATTGGAGGGGGGGGGGGGGGGAGGGGGGGGGGGTTCCTTGGGCGGGGTGGAACTGGGGGGAGGGGGGGGGGGGGGCGGGGGTGACCAAACGGGGGGGGGGGGGGGAGGAGGGGGGCGGGCAGATCAATATTACGGGGGGGGGGGGCACATCGGGGGGGGGAGCGGGGGGGGGATATGGGGGGGGGGGGGGGGGGGGGGTCTGGTTGAGGGGGGGTGGGGGGGGGGGTGGGGGGGTGGGGGGGGGGCTCTCTCTCAGATTTCGGGGGGGGGGGGGGGGGGGGGGGGGGGGGGGAGGGGGGGGGGGGGTGGGTCCCCCAGGAATCGGGGGGGGGGGGGGGGGGGGGGGGGGGGGGGGGTGGGGGGGGGGGGGGCCGGGGGGTCGGGGGGGGCGGCCGGGGGGGGAGGGGGGGGGCGGGGGGGGGGGGGGGGGGGGGGGGGGGGGGGGGGGGGGGGGGGGGGGGGGGGGGGGGGGGGGGGGGGGGGGGGGGGGGGGGGGGGGGGGGGGGGGTGGGGGGGGGGGGGGGCGGGGGTGGGGGGGGGGGCGGGGGTGGGGGGGGGGGGGGGGGGCGGGGGGGGGTGGGGGGGGGGGTGGGGGTGAGGGGGGGGGGGGGGGGGGGGGGGGGGGGGGGGGGGGGGGGGGGGGGGGGGGGGGGGGGTGGGGCGGGGGGGCGGGGGGGGGGGGGCGGGGGGGGGGGGGGGGGGGGGGGGGGGGGGGGGGGAGGAGGGGGGGGGGGGACTACAAAAGAAGATTCACCTGTGTGAAATAATCCCCTCTTTCAACAAATATCAATTTGCTTCTTTCAATGCCTTCTCCTTCGCGAACGGCACAAAAAAAAATAGGCTCATCAACAGATTTAGGTTTTGAAGTCTACCAGTTTCGATGTCATACTGTAGCAAATTGTATGCCTGGTTTGTTATTATCTGTCTCTAATACATCTGTATGTTCCCCATAACCTGTTAAGAACTCTACTCACTCTGGTTTTTAGTCAGGTGCTTACTGACCTTGTTAACTTGTTCGGAGCTTCCACAGGAATGTGAATGGGTATTCATGTGAGAGAGGGTGTGGTCCTTTGCATTTGAGCTTGCGATAGCCATAGGTCAGTAGTGGTGCTTTCTTGAGGGGTCTGTCTCACAGATACTTTCCTTTGATAAAGGTTACATGATATATCCTTCTCCTTCCCCTTTTTGTCAATTTTATATTTTATGTTTCTAGACCACCCAAGACCTTTCCCTCTAGTGCGGACCGTCATATTAACCTTGCCACCAATTGTAATTTGATTCTGGCTGCCGGTAGTCAAAGAACACCTTTTCCCTCCCACACTATTCAACTTCCTTTTAGAATTTCCTATTAAAATCTACCGGCATGTTTCTCCCTGCTTTCCTCAAATTATATGCGGATTTGCCAGTTTTCCATCCAACAGCTTCAATCAGACAGCTGGCACTCGTTTCAACATAATTGATACGATGAGGTAACAGTCTCTTCTGCTTTCTGCAAGCGGGATCCGTTCCCAGGTCCTTATAAATAATGGGTGAGGGTGCGGGTAAGGAACTTTTAACTTTTGCATACTATTATTTTGTTTATGGCACCGGTCTCGGGCCCGTCCATTAGAAGCATTAAATATGAGGGACTTTTCTTCTTAGAATCAATCAATGCACGAAATCGACCACTACCATTTGTTCTTGGTTGTCCTCAAACCACAGTACTTTCTGAGCTATACAGACTTATAGCGTAGAGATAGAATTTAAATCTTCGTCTCTCCTTTGTTAGGTTCACCCTGCGAGCGCGCGGTTTATATAATATCTATTCCTACCGAGTCGGGTTTTGCAGCATTATTCTGGGTAAAAGAATTTTCTCTTGTACTCGTCCGCGCACTGGATGCCATATTTTAATACATTTTTATAAGTGAAAGACTGCGCTGGTAAAACCCAGAGGAGGGATTTGGCGCGCCATTCCTCTGTTTGAGTCTCCTTATGATAAATATTTTTCCTTCCAGGCCTATAGTTTGCCCCGTGCGGCGTTTTCCTAGGTCCTGCACATTTGTCGCGCATAGGAGGTGGGTTAGTGGGTTTCACCATCATAATACGGACACATGCTTCCTACAGGAGTTTTCCTCAATACGACTTTACGTCGGGCACTAATAGTAATTATTCGAGGCAACCTTTTAAGCGATATGGTACCTAATTTCTCATGTCCACCATCTTTTCCAACAATGATAAGCGCTCCCTTATTAATTTGCGCACTATATACCTTTGGGAAGAACCCAACTGTTCCCGTGAACCAATGATCTATTTTTTTCCTGTCTTCCAGCTGAGTATAGCGAATCTGTCCTTGCATAAAATGCCTCGTCCCTTGCTTGGTGGTGTGGTGGCATTTGGGCAATTTTGATTTAAAAAACATGCTTTGCAGTGTCCTATTCCTCATCCCTTCGCATTCCTCAAACTTCCTCTGTATGATGCAGTGTTATAGGTTCACCTTCTTCCTCCCTTTTTTTCATGTGACCTGGTCCTGCACTGTCCAGCCATGACACAAGGGAGCGAGCGGCGAGCGTGTGCGAAGCGCGCGCTCGTGCGGTGGAGCGTCTGAGAGCGGCGAGGGAGCGCGGCGGAGGGGAGGCCGGCCAATACAAGAAAGGCGGTAAAGATTGGTTCCATCTATCACTGGCTGCTCTGCGAATTTTTTTCTCCTTCTCACATACCGAGTTTTCTCACCACCGTTTTCCTTGCGGATGGAAGTGTGCATGAATGGTATCGATTCGTTAGTCAGCCCCTTGTATTTTCCACTTTTGTTCTGGTGGTATAAACTGACTTGGTCCATAGCTACAGACTTTCCAACTGAATCATAATCCAACCTTATCAATATAGCACTTATGTTGATACCAAATCCATAACAAATAGACATCCCCATAAAACTGTGGGTGATAAGGTCTTCCTAGCTCGTCCATAGTATTAACCTTTGTAATCTGTGTGAATCCCCCGATTATCACATTGTCAGCATATATGTTTGTGTGACAAGGTTTTCCTTTTACAAATGGTTTTCGGTTTTTTATGGGTTTCTTCTTACACCATCCTCTTTCCTTGGTTAAACGTTTTCCTTTCATTATATTTTTGGGTCATTGTAACTGTGAGTTTTCTGTCCCGACATACATCTCTTTTCGTGGCCTATCTAAGTTTAGTCTTCCTTCTATTAAACGCTTGTTTCTCCTGTAATCAAATCTATACTAAATTGCTGTGGCGACGCTTTAAAATTTTTTTCTATTGCACTCTTTTTATTTGCACCACTTACCTCTTAGCCTGGCTGCCTGACAATTATCCGGGAGGGAGGCGAGCCGGAGTCTAGGGCGGATAGATAGAGAGAGAACCTCCAACTACCTCTCTGCAAGACCTGTTCCATGAAATAATTTTCTCAAAGTCTGGAGCCATGACTCTCTTAATTGCACTATCTTGGATCATCTCTTTAAATCTTGGGTCTTGTATCCCGCAGGAGTCAGTCCATGTTCTCCAAATCGTGAGAAGCCAGTCTGGCAGAGAATTCTGTGCGGGGTATTCGAACCAGACAAAAGTGGATTTCTAAACTTCTTACGATAAAATCACCATTCTTTTCATATCTCAATAACAAAGCCTGCTTTAGCATGATCATACATTGGTCTTTGGTCCGTCTCTATTCATCTTAGCAAAGACTCATCAAAGAAGTAGCGCGCGGTCTACGACTCCTTGTGATAACTTTAACTCCAACCTCTCGACAGTCTCATCTAACCCCCATACGTAGTAGCTATAATAATTTCGAATCTAATAAGTACCGCGGCGCGAGCGTGATGTCATCGCTTTCCCTCAACAAAATGGTCTAAATGAAAACCCTTACTTGAGGTTGAGGCCCCCCGACTAGCGAGCATCTAAGCAAAAAGTTACTTAAAGACTGGCCACAAACCATTTTACTCAGAGCATTGGCCTGTAATCTCGCAGCCCCTTATTCCCGTAACGTTCGTGCTCCCTTTTGCAATCTTCCTATCATCTGCTTTCCCCTTTGAATGTCGTTTTTCCTTTCAGCCTCTAATTGGAGCCTTTTTACTCTCCCTATCCGTCCCTCCCCCAATGCTTTTGCCTCTTTGTCACCACTGCAATCCTGCAACCTCTTAAGTTCTTGTAGAAGCGAGCCCATGGGTAATACACTCTTCTCCTTTCACTAACCCTCCTATAGCGGAAGAGCGCCGGGAACAAATGATACTTGTCCACATATTTGAAGTTACGATACTGACTTTCTAAAACCTGACCCCACCCGATGTTTCATTCTCCTTCGCCGCTCAGCAACAGCAGCCGAGTCTAAATTTTGCTAGATCTTGCCATACTGTAACATACAAAGTTAACAATGACCAAAGGTATTTCAGAATATATAATGACTAAGGATTCTAAGTGGTATATTTACCAATGGGTTAATAATATAAATTTATTCAAATCCATATTCAAAAACACTAAAATTAATGAAGATTCATCACTATTAATTTTCCACTTTTTTATTTTAAGGGACACTTCTTAAATTTATACAACTTCTGTCCGCGCACTAAGTTAATTTCCCCACTGGCGTGCGTGAGCGCCCTAATTCCATTAATAAACTTAATATCCCCCGGACAAAAACCACCCAATAAATTTGTAGTGGCGTTTTTGCGATGTATTTATATTAGTAGTCGAGAAATAACTAGATTTCTGCGATTCACATGTTAAACCTACGTGTACCCTGTTAATTGAGGTCATGACTGAAGGCTCCCTGAGATACACAAGAGTTAAATGTTAAGTTAACAAGAAGGCCCTTCTCCCATACTACCACTAACACGACTCACAAACAGACAAAAGACCCCTAATTCTGATCGAGAGAGCGCGAGTGCGAGTGTTAGCTACATCGCGTAAAAAGGTCTACGGGAGTAACTTAAATGTAAGGTCGTAGTAATCATATATATATACTTGAACACACACAGTATATCAATAAGGTCAAACATTATAAATTAACATAAACTCTATAACTACACTATAACACTAACTCTGGTTTGGTTGTAATAGTTTTAGGGTGGGAGGAGGTGAGGTCTAGGAGTGAGAAATCTCTTAAATTAGTATTAGTTCTGAACCAAGGTTTTTTAGTTGAGAGAGATGTGAGCGCTGCGCGCGCGGTAGTTGAAAATGGAATGTCAATTTAATCAATGAAATAGTATAAATATTTCGGGCATAATATAAAATAGTAATTTGTGTACATTTTAAGAGTATAAGTTCATAATAAAAAAATCAAATAGGGGCAATATGTTATATTACTATTATTCTATACTGGTCCTTATTGGGAGAAACTAGCCACGAGATCATAGAGATGTGGTTTCATTATGTGAGATGGCGTCCATCACACGCCCAAATGCTCGTGAAGCGTGACCAAGAATTCCATTGTCCAGTTGAACTTTTATCGTGGGAATGAAAGTAAATGATCTTATTTATCTCAATAGTTTTATTTAGTTAATTTGAGGGTGGGAAATAGGTTCTAGTGAAATGAGTTTGATGAATCTCCGAGCAGGGCACAGGTTTTCACTTGATCTCAGCCTTGAAGCGATCTGGATACATGGATTCTTAGCGTGGCCAACATTCCACTCCTGTAGCTGGAGTAACAATGTTGTAGGATGCACAGTCACAAAATGTTTAGGCGGCATACAACACATTCTGCTTAGTCGTACTCTTACATAAGCATTTGGCACCAGCTTGTCAGTTTGCCAAAAAACATAAACCTCACAATTCTGAAACAAAAGTTTTGTGCCATGTGTGCGCGCGTGAGGGCGCAGCGAGAGGTCTACTGCGGCAATCGCCTGAGACAGCGGGGGCAAGCGAGCAGACGCCGTCTACAATTCTACTCGATAACAACATTACTTTTACAGGTCTGGGTCATGTTAGCTCACGCTGTCCAACATAGCGCACATCTCAACCAGTTGTTTTCTCACACACATAGTACTCTGTTCCACCGATGGACCTGCATTGGCATCTGTGATGATATTTCAATAGTTTCCTCTTTCATTCCAATTAAGGATAGGTGATATATGTTCCCACTGATCTCAACTAATAATTTCGAGCCTTCCATAGTCTTAGTTAGGTTTTTCGACCATATTGTTTATTGTTTGTCTCTACCCCTGTACTGCGCTGGGGACCTAGGAGCAAGCACTTACTTTCGTGGGGGCCGTAATCAATTTTTTCATGATGGATATGGCAGTATCAATCACATCAAAATATAATTAAAATAAACAAGATAAAATGCTTTTATCCTTACCAGAATTTCAGAAATTGAGTAACAACAGTTATAATACTAAGCAAAACTCAGCTGAGCTGCTGGCTAGGAGTATGCCGTCCCCACTGATTTTATGTATTATTTTCTTGGAAAACACCATTAGCAGTTAATGACTTTGTTGTTACTGGACAGGAACTTATATCGAATGGCCAAAAATAGTGCGTCTCTATCCCGCTAATATAAAAATGCGTTGTGCCAATCAGATCAGAAGACTAAGCTTTTCATTTCAAAAGCGTTTGAAAAAAAGTCAAAATAGTACATCTTCAATTTTTAAAATGTACGTCCGGGTCACATTTTATCTTTTCCCCAAAATTACCCTTGCTTTTTGGACTCACTACATATAAAAAAAACCGGCACGAACCTGCTTCCTAAGTTAGTTTTTTTTAGCCACTATATCTCCCGACTTTTAGCCCGCAAGTTCATTTACAGTTTTGAATTTTGCATTTTTCTGTAATTCAAGGACGCAAAATGTGACTTTAGTGAAAAAGTATGCCCAACAATACTGTTCGCAGTCAGTCTGATAGGAACAACTACGGTCCCTTCTGGTCAATGATCAGCATTCCTTGTTATCTGTCCATCTGTATAAATAAAAGTATATTATTTCTCTGCTTAAGATGGGCTATCAAACTAGCTAGTTTGTTTGATTTTCATAACTTTATTATTAGAAGAAAAAAAAACCTACCTTTCCTCAAGGTTAATTTTTTTTTGAAATGTTGTTTTGAACCTTTGGCAAATTGTTAATGGCATTCTTAAGCGCCAAACCACGGGCCGCTATATTCAACTCTTGCACATTAATTTTAGCCCAACGTTCTTCCTTCTTGCCGCTATATTCGAACAAAACCAATTACGGTAAAACGTCTAAGATACGACTGTTACTAACAAGAGCTAAGGTCTTTTCTGTCCATTCCCTTACATTGTGTTAACTAGTGGCGTGTTTTTTTCTTTTAAACTACAAATTGCGTCTTTTTGCCTTTCTAGATTCAAACACGTGTTCAGACCGTCATAATGATTTTTATCTCCGTTTCCCTCCCGTCTAAAAGGGTACCGTTTCGTCTGCGTGTCTAACTAGTTAGTTTCAATGGCGGTAGGAAATGCGGGCATAGGCGAGCATGTATCCTAGTATCTTACGCATTATTTTATCCCTACATGTTATCTTTATAATTGGAGATATTTTAACGTTGTATCACGGTAAATTCATCACATGAAGGTCACTTCAATTATTGTCCAGTTAGGAAAGTACTTATGATATCTAATGTTCACAGGGTACAATAGCTTGGAACTTCACTCGTTAAGTTGAATGTCAGGTACATAAATCGGTTTAGGATAAATCTCCTTCACAACACAATGGTCGTTACATGGGAAATGTCAAATGTTATTTCAGTCGCCACCACAGGCGACGTATATATGAACTTGAGAAAGAAATCTGGATATTCTGTAAGTCCAGTTACCATTTATTCTTAATATTTACTTTTGGGCCAGTACTCTGTCGTTCTTCTGTGTGTAAAAGAACACGAGGCCAGACAGGTCACTTGCAAAACCCGGTAATTATATTCAGAATGTTCTTTAAGTAAAGTTCTTCTCAGTTACATAGGTACTGAAAGCCGCTGGTAAGATTTAGGGTTTATGACCCAAAATACTGTACAGGGAAGAAAAGAAACACATAAATACTCAACCCTAATAGTATATCTAATCCTACGCGTGAATAATATTCACTTCGGTTATTCAACTTAAATTAGAAACCATAAGCGTAGAGCTAGTCTCATCGTTAAAACTGCCGTGAAATTAATTCTAGTCATTTAAAAAAAAAACCCATCATCATGAATTATAAATACATACAATTATCTTCTTCTTCTTCGATCCTTAACCACCGACCGTCAAAGCAGTCAGTGGCCATCACGCCTAGTGGCGTCTTGTAGGGCAACAACAAATTGATTCCACTTTGCACGGTCGGTGGCCATCCTTCGTACAGTGCCCCAACTCTGGTTCATTCTTTGCATCTCAGCCTCCACAGTCCTCCGCCAAGTTGTTTTTGGTCGGCCTCTCTTTCGCTTTCCTGCAGGGGTCCAAAGCATAGCTGTTCTTGTGATGGCATCAGGGTCTCTTCTGAGGACACGACCAACCCAGCTCCAGCGTCTGCCAGCTATGATGGTATGCATGTCCTCTTGCTTGCTACGAGTAAGCAGATCTTGGTTGGTGATGGTATTCGGCCAAAAGATTCGGTGAATTTTTCTTAGGCATGTTGTGTGAAAAGAGGACAATTTCGACATTTCCTTCTCTGTGACTCTCCAGCGTTCCGCACCATAGAGAAGCACAGAAAGCACGCAACTCTGGTATAATCTTAATTTTGTGCTTGGGCTGTATTGGGAGGACATAAAATTATATTTCGTCAATACTCATGAGTCATCAGTGCATTTACTTAGTTAGTTAAACTATTCTCTTGCTGGTTACTAGCAGTTTAATCAAATTTATTAATAGCCGAATGAGTTAAGCTAGAAATATAATTTATTTGCTCTCCAATGTAACGCAGTAAACTTTAAGAGAATATAACTGAATTATCATTTAATCTCTCTACGCAGAAATTAAACTAGTGAAATAAAATAAGCGATCACCACTTTTTTAAATCACTCAATCACTACTATATATATATATATATAACTATATATTATATATATATAAGTATATATATATATATATATATATATATATATATATATATAATATATATATTATATATAGATTAGATAATTATCTGTATAGATTACAGCGCAGAAGTAATAACTACTCTCTCCAATTCGACCAACTAAAAGATATCTAATTAACATGAGATCTAGGACTCGAAAAGCAGAAGGTTTCTATCTTGCTGGCTGTACTTTATGAATATGAATTTTTTAGTAGAAAATCTAGAGTATATAATATATATATTAATTTATTAAATATATTTATAATATATATATATATATTTTATATAATATATTATATATATAATATATATATATATATATATATAATATATATTATATATATTATATATACTATACTATATACTATATACTATATATAAATATATATATATATAATAATATATATATATATATATATATATAATATATATATATATATATATATATAATATATAAAATAATATATATATATATATATATCATATCGGTTTTACGCCATTGAAAAAATAAGTTACGTCTAAGACCTGAAACGGACAGACTCAATTTGCCAGATGTAGCACCTTGGGATAAATCTGGTTACATATTCCTTAACTCGTTTTTCTTTGATCTGGCATTTCTGCAAATGAAACGAATTCATCGCACCAATTTGCCGCTCTGTCTCGCCATCTGGCAGCGTACAGACTGCTTAAGATCGGGCTAGCAAAGTCTTTGATCTGGCTATGCTCACCGTGTTTTAATTACTTACTAGTGAGCTGGTTAACAAGGGAGACAATAAAATTGCTCATCTTGTTTCCCAAATTATCTCCCCTCTGTTGTAACATATTACACGATTTCGATCTCTGGCGTTAAAATTAAATGAAACCCGCCTCGCGTATGCTAATCAGGTCTGCTATAAACCTACATCAAAGAGATTTAGCGCACAGTCCAAAACTGCGCGTGCTAAATTCGAAGAAATGGGGAAAAAAGATAGCTTGTGTGTGGGAAAGTAAAAGTTAACAGAAAAATATCTGTAGGTAACAAGTCGAGTATAAGAGAAATGAGGAAAATGAAAATAGATATAGACATGTATTTCCATAATTCTACCACAAGGATGTACAGTAGATTCTTCCCCAGGGGGACAGAGAGTTCTCTACATATCGGTTCTTATCTTTTGGTTGTGATCACATTAAATTCTGTAGGATGTACGTGGTAAGGCCCAAATCTCTTGCCATTGTCTGTTTCTATGCCCGACAGGCCTCTAGTGCGCCACGCACTTTGCTGTTCCGCTTTGCGAGCCATTGATCTTCTTACATTCCTCCGCCTCACTCACCGTCTCAGTCTTTGTGTACTAGGGATGGACATTCCCTTGAGTAAGATTACTCCTACTCCACTCATGTAGTTTAGCCAGTCAGCCAAGACTGTTGCCCGGGATGTGGCCACCGCCGTACACAAGCGGTATTCGTGAAGCCATACATGAGCTAGATAAAGAGAGGAGAACCAAATAAGATCCTGGCTATCCTAAAAAAGACATGGCTGTCTCTCACCGTGAGGTACTATCCCTCTCTCTTTATCCTACATTTATCCTACATTTATCCTACAAAGTTTAATTACTCGTTAATGTTAATCGTTTCTTGTCCCACGCTACTTCGTTTTCTTTAGCGTTACTAATTTAGTTTGTACTCTTTTGTTATCTGACTAACTCAGAACACTCTCGCGCTTTCAAATAAATTTGTCAGCTCTTCCTACAATGAAATGAGTCACCTGCAAAAGTGACCGTAATGACTGTTTCCAAGGCCAGGATGTTGAACTGACTGTAGCCCGCTAGCTTACTATGCTAATGACCGCACGTGTGTGTCGGTTCACTTACTGTACAAACAGGCAAAGCCTGCCTTTTCTCGTATGCTAGTCATTTGCTTCATTCCCTGCCACAATATAATGATTTCCTAAGGAATAAAACAATTCTGAAGCGCTTCAGCCGAGTAGGCACCAGTTTTGAACAGTCCTATGTCTATAGAAGTTCAAGATGACCAGTTACCTGTTTTTGAACCACCTCAACAGAATCAATTTATCAACACTATGGCAGAAGTGCAAGTTCTCATATGACTGTCTCAGCGCCCTCGCCAATCGCCAAGACGTAGATGTTCATATCTTTAGGAGGGAGGAATAATAGGACTACTGGTTTTAGTGAGTTACAGTTCTTAGCTTTAAAATGTATATAGAACATCATGTGATACACAGTCCATGCTTCGGAAGATCCACAATGGATGGCTACGGTATAAATAGAAAACCTCCATTGAAGTCTCAGATCTTCAGGAACAGGTGTGGATCTACTGTCCTGGTGTGATGAGATGTGTTGAATTTTTCGGCCAACTCAGCGTGTCAGTTACACGTTTTGCCTACCTCTATTTTGTCCACGCCCTATTTTAATTTTATTTGATACTTAGACGCATTGTCGCGCATTTATCTACGTGTCCGTCTTAGTTCTGACAGCATTTGAGAACGCCCCACAAGTGCACCTTTACTTCTTCTACATTAGCCGACAAATAGTCTCTATCTCGTCGGTCGGCTAATGGTTCCCTAGTCGTTTGAAATCGACGAAGGAAATAAGACCGCTGGTCGCGCAACGCTTTCCGTGTCCGCTTGCTCGAGTGAGTAACCTTTGATACCCAGCTGCACCGTGGAAATCTCCCTGTCAAAGGAGAGATTGGACGTTTTTCATCTTGTCGCAATAAGAGACTAGCTTCAGGAGCACCTACAGTACGTGCATTTGATATGGACAAGGGAGAGATACTGAGGACAATTAATGATCGCCTATTATAGAATGACACTGCAATCGATAAATCATCAAGGTTAAAATTGCTGGAGTTTGGCATTAGGCATGTGACTGGCAGGGATGAACGTTTGAGAGGCTGCATTCGGCGTATATATAACACTACGCAACAGGAACAATTAGCACTCATACCCTTCGACGTTTGCTGAGGGAGACTGAACGCAAATAGGTTTGCCCCGGAGTGCATTGACATCGATTCTGAACAAAAATTATAGTAACAAAAGACAGGTTTATTTTTTTAAAGTCATTTGAACTTGGCGTATGTTGTTTTCTTTTTTTTTTTGCTTACTTCAAACCACATTCTACGGACCCATTGTTAGGTCTCGTATGAAGGAGTATTGACATTTCCTGGATTATTTTACAAACAAGGCAGGAGCGGCCGCTCGACCAGAACTGGGGGCCCCCGTCCGTTAAGAGCAGGACTTGTGCAGGCTTTACTGAGTGTCGGTGCGGAGTGAGTGAATGTGGGCGTGTTTGTGATTTATCTAGTAGTGAAGCAGAGTGTTGTTGTGGTGTTGTACGTTGTTCTATGATTTGTGGTTTGTGGTCTGCCGAAGTGTTAAAGGCAGACTGATTCTGATTTTCTTTATGTAGTGGATTTAATATTTTTTCTTCTGTCCTTACTGCTTATTAGATCATTGTCTTTAATTAGCATCGGAGGGCGGGGAAAAGATTGCCATACAAAAGACAGTCGAGGTAGGCTGAAGATAATAGTATCACTACCCTTCAGACGGCCCATCTTTTCCCAGTATTTCCAACTGTTACTCTATTTCTATCTATTCTCACTCTACACATTCATCCTCTGTCTGAAATCAGACTTAATCTATTCACATATTATACCTACCTGTCAAAGGCGGTTAGTGTGGATTCCCTGCTTTTACTCACAACTAGTGACGTCGAAACTTTCGTCTTGTAGCTTAGTTCCACGAACAGTCTGTAGCTTCTTTCCACGATCTTTAGTAAAATAAAGAGAACAAATGCTTCTGCTAAGTACATTTGTGGGCTGCAAATTAACAGGCGCATTGTCTCGCTGTCCACCCACCAATGTTAGCCTCTCTGAAAAATTATATTCGTGAGTATACACAGCATAACTCAGGGAAGATTATTAGAAATCACAAATATTCTTCTGGGTATAAAACTGGGAAATTATATGCTTGAACAGCGCGGGGCAATGTCGTGCCTGAATAACAAACAACAATGTACATATATCTCACAAAAATGATACTGTACACTTGAGGCACATGTGATGTAATCATCACTCACCCCTGCTCCAGTCGGAGTCTGGTTTTGCTGCTGCTTTCGCGTTTCTTCGCGAATTAGCATAAAACAAACACCTGTGCTTGCTGAAGTGGTTTATGAACATACTATTTTCATATGTTGAGGTGCCAGCCTCATTTATTAAACACTTAGCAAGGAAAACATGTCGAATTCACATTTGCAAAATAAATATTCACACTTACCCCAAAGTAACTTTTGGGAACACAATCTCCTGACACATTTAGAATGGACACAGCAAATTTATGCTTTCGAATCACTTGGTCTGGGAAATTTTGTATTCCTCTAATGACGGGTGATCTGATTCCTTAGGTCTCCAGTCTTTGTATTTAAAAATGCGGGTTTACATTTAAGTTTTAAAGTTGCCCAAATACTTCGATCTGTCACTTATAATTTTGGAATTCTAAGTCCGATGCTTCTCTTTCTGGCTCTGGTGAATTGCTAGCTTGACGTGGCGACGCAGTCTGATGTGTGACGCTAGATTATATTTCAAATTCTCAGTTCAAACACAGATTGTACTTCTGACGAATTTTCCAATGAGAACCATTGTGTATCCCGTCTCTCAAATCGAGCCAATCGTAAGCTCTTTAAAACCATCTGGGTCGGGGTGTTTAACCTGTGTAATTAGCTTTTTTTTTCTTTCTCTAACATTTCTATGTTTTTCTGGTCAATTTTAATGCGCTGTTTTTAAATCTGCAAACCGTTTTTCTCTATCAGGTCGGGATCTCTAGAAATACGCAATTGAAGTTTTTTAACAACGCATACAGTATTACAACATCATTCGTACAAGAAGTATAACAGTTATGTAGGCTTGAATTTCTTTGCAGTCGACTTTCGTCGGTGAATGGCATGTGGTACATCGCGATGAAGCATCCAACAATAATCGGCAAGCATGGTCACACTCCACCGTCCTTGATAACGTGACTCCATTACGGCGATATCTTGATGGAATCGTTCTCCATGTTCATCGCTGACTTCGCCAAGGTTGTCAGGGAAAAAGTCAAGATGCGAATCGAGCAAATGGATTTTGAGGGACATGTTACAGCCCATAATTATGTATGCATCTATGCACTGCTTAACAATATGCAACATAGTCGACAGATTTGTGATTTTCCAGAAAGTTATCGACGATCGATTTGAATGCCATCCATGCGCGAAGTTCACTACCATGTAACAAGTTCTCGAATTGTTTGTCTGCAATAACTTTCCTAATATGAGGTCCTACAAAGATACCTTCCTTTATCTTTGCATCGCTAACTTGCGGAAACTTTTCTCGAAGATAAGTGAAAGCTTTGCTCGTTTTATCTAACGCTTTTACAAAATTCTTCATGAGCCCCAACTTTATATGTAACAGTGGTAAAAATGAAGGTGTCTTTGTTAATTAATGGCTGCTCGCGTATTACATTTTTATGCCCGAGCTGCATACGATCCCGGATAGGCCACACCTTTCTTGCATAATGTTCCTGTCTGTTGCGGCTGTCCCATTCACATCGGAAGCAACAAAATTTAGTATACCCAGTCTGCATGCCCGTGAGAATTGCAATGACCTTTAGGTCTCCACAAATCCGCCATTGGTAGTCATTGTACTTTATTTTTTCCAAACGTATAGCCATATTGTCATAAGTTTCTTTCATATGAACAGAGTAGGCGACTGGAATTGATGAAAAAAAATTTATGTTATGCAATAACACGGCTTTTAGACTAGTCTTGGAAGAATCGATGAAAAATCGCCATTCGTTGACTATGTGCTCATGACCGTTTACATCTTTGCAATAGCAAATGTCATCATCCATCTCAAAGTATTGAACAAGTTCTCTGTGTCTATGACGAAATTTAGATATCGGAGTATTGGGCGCTAAAAGATTCCATTCTTTGAGTCGCGAACCGAGTAATTCCGCTTGTCCTTTGGTAAGAGCGAGATCACGTATTAGATCTGAAAGTTCTGAATGGTTAATTAAGTAAACACCATCATTCACCGGTATGTAATCTGAGTCAGAATTAGTTTCTAAAGCAGGTAAACTATCACTTTCTGATGGTTCATTTACGTCCAACGGATACTGTTCTGGTGGTACTTGGATCGGACACGTGATTGGATCATGAGGCACTGGTTTCGAAACCGATTCAATATTTGGATAAACCACAGACTTTCTAGTTTTAAAAGTGAAACCATGGATATTTGTCAAGCAGAAGTAACAATCAGTAGTGTGATTTGTATGTTCACGCCATATTACTGGCACGCCAAAAGGCATCGACTTATGCTTCGGCGATTTTCGCAACCAACCTGCCAATGTATCGAACAAAAAGCATTTGGCTTCCAAGATTTATTTGCATCATCAACTTTCGAATCGAAATAAAGTTCATATGCTATCTTTAGTAACGGTGTAAAGTTTTTCTGGTCAACACGATCGGTAAAATATCCGCACACGTAACAGAACAGATCAGCCGAATTTCTACAACTTCTAGAAGCCATATTTTGCTCAGAATTATTTCAAAATACAGTAACTATTTGAAAAATCGCGTAACATATGTCATGCATCTTTTAGCAGTATAAAAAGTAGAATTATGTTGCTTTTTATTAATTTTTAATAAATTATATAGTAAAAATGAAACGGAGCAAATAACGGTTTCCCAAAAATATATTTATTCACAAATATCTTAAGAACCCGACGTGATAGAGATAAACGGATTTCAGATTTGAAATCAGCGCAAGAAACTGACCTAAGAACACTTATTCTTATATATATATATAATATATATATTATATATATATATATATATATATATATATATATATATATATATATATATATATATATATAACATATATATATATATATATATATATATATATATACTATATATATATATATAAAATAAATATATATATATATATATATATATATATATATATATATATATATATATATAAAGTGTAGTCCACTTAAGTGGAATTTGCTTAAATCTTATTTCGCTTAAGTAGAAGCATTTCTAAAGGTCTCGACAAAATGTCTTCGTTGGCTGTGTTTAAGTCACTCTGGTTAAGTTGAGTTCTGATAACTAGAATTTTAGGATAAGTCCAAGTAAATTTTCTGTCCCATCTCAAATTTGGACTCGCATACGTTTAAGTTCTGCCTTCACTTCCTAAATTACAGTACTACGTGACCGTAAATAATTTTGTGGTGAACAGGCGATACCAGGTTAAAAAAAAAAAAAAAAAAAAACTTACGAGCGTCCGTCAGTAGATTACAACGCTAACATTCATTAAACCAGCAATCACGTAATCGTCAGGCCGACTGAACGAACAATAGTTCACCTCAATTTGCGAGAAAGGGGCTTGGGTTAGATTCTGACCGCAACGGGACTGCGCGTTTGAGATCTGAAGATAAACAAAGAGTGAAACCTGAGGTATGTGAATAGTAAATAACAAATATAAACCTGTATTTGGCAGTCACTCATGAGTCACTCATAAAACAGAAGGAAAACACTAGACGGCATAAAAGTCCATAGGTAAGGGGAAGTAGCTCTTACATCGGTTTATTTATCCGTGTAAGAACCGCTAACAGTGCCCACAAAATTACTAAGCCAAAACGCGATTGCAGCGTTTTTACACTTACTACTAGCAAGTAAATTGACACTACATTTTAGGCTTTGCTAAATTGCTTTTGGAAACTTTAAACGATGTAGAAGCGAAAAATCAAAATGTTTGTTTCTAAATGTTAAAGATAATTGCTTCATGTCGACCTCATATTCTAACGTAAATGTCAACCACTGACAAAAAGGGCAGTAAAAGGGATGGGGTATTTCATCTGATCTACTTTCTTTATACAGTATATGACAAAAAATCGAAAAAATGTGATTCGTCTTACGAGGACAAAAGACAAAGAAATATTTATACAGCTAAATTATCACAAGGTCAATTAAAGACGAACCGGAAATAAAAGCTGGTGACTTCCAAACAAAAGACCTCGCCTGAATACAGAATAATGATAAACGGAGCAAATTTAATGAACTTCAGATACAAGGTGTTCGTAAACGCCTTGTGCAACTTTAAACTTTGATAACTTTGGGTGTATACATGGCAGAGGCACACTATAAAGAGCATATAAGATAATAACTTATAAATATTTTTTTTAATGGTTGTGTTTTCAATTTTGAGATAATTGTTTTTAGATCCTGTAACTGATTGAAAATGGCGGGAGTAAAAGAAAAGGTTAATTGTGTGTTGGAACAACGGACTGAATAATATGTCACGAAAGATGGCAGATGAAGCCTAAAATTGTTTGATGTATTGTGTTAAAACTTGATAAATCTTGTTTTTAAACGCCGTTTACAGTGTGCCTCTATCATCTGTACATCGACAGTTGTTAAAGTTTAAAGCCGCACAAAGACTTTAGGGACATCCTGTATTTGGGCACAGTGATTATATCGTATTCACAATTGCCTCCACGGCTGGCGGAGTTGTGGATTTAAAAGTTGCTACCATAAGTGAAATGGGTTCATTTTCGATACAAGACAACAGGAGGCTGAGACGCTTGGGAGTCATGACCCAAGTGGGCCCGCCCCCCTTAGAGTGTAAAGGAGTAATCGGGCCTAAACACTTGTCGGACGGGGGGACTACTTCTGATGATCAGATTGCTTCCTGTTGTATCGCTCTGTAAAGAGTTTCCTATCATAGTTACATGGTCAAACCAGTGACGATCGGGAAAAGACCGATTGACTTCTGGAAAGGCAGATGACACTGGGAAAGACTAGAAACCGGCTGACCGGGTTAGCACCCCGTAAGCTGTATTCAATTGCTACAGGATCCAAAAATGATAGATGCCCCCAGGATTCACCGAAAGGGGGGGGGGGTGGAGGATGATGAATCCACAGGCGCCTCAATGGAATCGACCAGACCCGTTACACGGACTTCGAGCTCTGAACAACGGCTGGAATTTCCATGTGCCTGTGGTAGGGAATTCTCTACTCAGAGAGGAATGAAAATCCACAGAACGAAAAAGGGGTGTGGGAGGTCATCAGGGGGAGATAACAGCGCTCTGTCTCGACGGATAAGATCCTCGTTTTTAGAGAGAAACGCAGCTAAACACAGCCCTATGAGTCAATCCACAGAGCAGCGAGCGAGCGGAACAACACACGGAGGAATGAAAAAAAAAGAAAAGGCTGGAAAAAAAAGAGAAAAAGCTGGGGGAAAAGAGGAAAAAAAAATAAAGAAAATAGGGCGGGGGTGCAGGAGTTCTTCTAACTAATTGTCTACTCTATCCGTCGATACAGAGCCTGTATCTCCCCTGATGAACTCCGACAAATAAAAATTTAGAGGGGAAATAAGTGAATTATAAATAAATAAAAAATAGCGTAAGAATTCCCCTACCACAGCGATAAGCCTTAAAAAAAAAGAAAAATGTTCAAAAAAAAAGTCCAATAAGCTGTGGGGTGTGAGTCGATGTGCATTGAAAAAGATGATGTGTAGTGATGCGGTATCTAATAAGGTGATACCCCCCCCCCCTTTCGTAAAGCTGGGCATAATATTTTATTTTTTTTTATCCCTGTCGCAATTGAATATAATACAGCTTTTTACTGTTTTATAATCTTCTTGAATTCGGACTTACATTAGCTTTTACCTAAAGGTATCTGCCTATTCCCTTCAGCAAGTCCAAATCGGTCTTTCTTCCGATCGTCCACAACTGGTTTGCGACCCATTGTAACCTATGATAGGAAACCTCTTTACAGAGCTAGTACAAACAGGAAGCCCCATTCTGATCATCAGAAAGTAGTCCCCCACGTACGACATAGTGTTGTTTAGGCCCGAATTACTCCTTTTACCACTCTACGGGGGGCGGCCCCACTTGGTTCATGAACTCCCAAGGCGTCCCTCAGGGCCTTCCTGTTGTCTTGTTTCGAAAATGAACCCTTTTCACTTAATTGGTAGCTAATCGTTTTAAAATCCACAACTCCGCCAGCCGTGGGGAGGCAAATTGTGAAATACGAAAATAATTCACTGTAGCCCTAATACAGGGATGTCCCGAGCGCGCGTGCAGCTTTGTGCGGCTGCGAAACTTGAAACAAACTGCTCCGTTGTACATAGTGTATAGAGGCAAACACTGTATAAACGGCGTTTTCTAAAAAACATGTATTTATCATGTTTAACACAATTTACCATTAAACAATTTTAGGCTTCATTCTGACCATCTAGACTGAGTGACATATCTATTCAGTTCCCGGTTGTTCACCAACATCACAAATAACCTTTTCAGATAACCCCCCCATTTTTCAATATTCAGGTTACAGGATCTAAACCCTAATCCCAATTAACTCAAAATTGTCGATAAACACTACATCCATTAAAAAAACAACTAATTTATAAGTTATAGATATCTTACTATGGCTCACTTTATAGTGTGCGGCCTCCTGCCGATGTATCATACCCCCCAAAGTTATCAAAGTTTTTAATAGTTCCACAGGCGTTTTACGTGAGCAGGCGCGCTAGATGTAGAGATCCTGGAAGGTCATTAAATTCTGCGGCACGTTTATTCATTATTCGACTGCGTATGCAGCGCGAGGTCTTTTGAGTTTGGAAGTCTCCAGCTATTTATTACCGCGGGTTTCGTCATTTCTAAATTGACATTGTGATACAGTTCAGATGTATAAATTTAGTATGCTTTGCGAGTCTTTTGTCCTTCGTAAGACGAATCACATTTTTTCGATTTTTGGTTCAGTATTACCTTGTTTATAAGAGAAGTAGATCAGATGAAATACCCCATCCCTTTTACTGCCCTTTTTGTCAGTGGTTGACATTTACGTTAGAATATGAGGTCGACATGAAGCAATTATCTTTAACATTTAGAAACAAACATGAGAAGTCGAGAAGAGTCTCGGTTTCTACATCGTTGTAAAGTTTACAATAAGCAATTTAGCCAAAGCATCAAAACTGGTAGTGTCAATTTACTGCTTGTAGTAAGTTTAAAAACGCTGCAAATCGCGTTTTGGCTCTTAGTAAAGGCTGTTTGTGTGGCGAGCTGTTAGCTGTTTCTTTACAGGATAAATAATACCGATGTATAGAGCTACTTCCCATTACCTATGGACTTCTTAATGGCGTCTATTGTTGTTCCTTTCTGTTTTATGACGTAGAGGGACTCATGAGTGGACTGCCTAAATACACGGTTATATGATTTGTCTTATTTACTATTCACAGAACCTCAGGTTTTTCAGCTCTTTGTTTATCTTCAGATCTCAAACGCGACAGTCACGGTGCGGTTTCAGAATCCTAACCCTAGCCCCTTTCTCGCATAATTGAGGTGTGGACTATTGTTCGTTTCAGTCGGCCTGGAACGATTACGTTGATTGCTGGTTTAATGAATTTTAGCGTTGTAATCTACTGACGGACGCTCGTAAATTTTTTTTTTTTTTTTTTTTTTTTTAAACCGGGTATCGCATGTTCACCAACAAAATTATTTAACGGTCACGACGTAAGTACTGTAATTTAGGAAGTCCCCTTAGTGAGGCAGAAATTTTACTTAAACGGTGATATCTGAGTCCAAATGTGAATTGGGACAGAAAATTTACTTGGACTTATATCCTAACAATTCTAGTTTATCATAAACTCCAACTTAACCAGAGTTGGACTTAACTGACACTCCAGACGAAGACATTTTGGTCGAGACCTATTTAGAAATGCTTATACTTAAGCGAAAATAAGGATATAAGCATCTATCACATCGGGTTCTTAAGATATTTGTGAATAAATATATTTTTGGGAAACCGTTATTTGCTCCGTTTCATTTTTACTATAAGAAACACTTTACACCCTTACTAAAGAAAGCATATAAACTTTATTTCGATTCGAAAGTTGATGATGCGAATAAATCTTGGAAGCCAAATGCAGATTGTTCGACTTGTGCAAATACATTGGCAGGTTGGTTAAGAAAATCGCCGAAGCATAAGTCAATGTCTTTTGGAGTGCCAGTAATATGGCGTGAACCGACAAATCACGCTACTGATTGTTACTTCTGCTTGACAAATATCCATGGTTTCACTTTTAAAACTAGAAAGTCTGTGGTTTATCCAAATATTGAATCGGTTTCGAAACCAGTGCCTCATGATCCAATCACGTGTCCGATCCCAGTTCCACCAGAACAATATCCGTTGGACGTGAATGAACCATCAGAAAGTGATAGTTTACCTGCTTTAGAAACTAATTCTGACTCGGATTATATACCGGTGAATGATGGTGTTCACTTAATTAACCATTCAGAACTTTCAGATCTAATACGTGATCTCGCTCTTACCAAAGGACATGCGGAATTACTCGGTTCGCGACTCAAAGAATGGAATCTTTTAGCGCCCAATACTCCGATATCTAAATTTCGTCATAGACACAGAGAACTTGTTCAATACTTTGAGATGGATGATGACATTTGCTATTGCAAAGATGTAAACGGTCTAATGGTGCACCTCGGTCATGAGCACATAGTCAACGAATGGTGACTTTTCATCGACTCTTCCAAGACTAGTCTAAAAGCCGTGTTATTGCATAACGGAAATTTATTTTCATCATTTCCAGTCGCCTACTCTGTTCATATGAAAGAAACTTATGACAATATGGCTATACTTTTGGCAAAAATAAAGTACAATGACTACCAATGGCGGATTTGTGGAAACCTAAAGGTCATTGCAATTCTCACGTGCATGCAGACTGGGTATATTAAATTTTGTTGCTTCCTATGTGAATGGGACAGCCGCAACAGACAGGAACATTATGCAAGAAAGGTGTGGCCTATCAGGGATCGTATGCAGCTCGGGCATAAAAATGTAATACACGAGCCATTAGTTAATAAAGACAGCATAATTTTACCACCGTTACATATAAAGTTGGGGCTCATGAAGAATTTCGTAAAAGAGTTAGATAAAACGAGCAAAGCTTTCACTTATCTTCGAGAAAAGTTTCCGCAAGTTAGCGATGCAAACGAACGAACGAACGAACGAACGAACTTTATTTTCGAAGGGTAAAGAATTGGGCGCGCAGGCCCGTCTAACATTCTGCCCTTCCACTCTCATTAATCTTGCATACTATATCCTTTCATTCCCACATGATGCTTTAAGCATTAATTTAAAGGCATGCAACATTATAAAGTTACCATAACAGCATTCATTTACAGTATGCAAGCATAATAAAAATTTAAAAAAAATGAGTAGGGTTTTTTTTTTTTGAAACAAACAAGCTAGTAAATGGGGGAAAAAAGTTCAATTGTGGAGGTTTGTTCACTCCGAACTGTTTTGAGATACGGGTGTTTAGCTATTTGTGGCTAGCCCGTGCAAGTAGTGAGACTGAACGGTGTTTTTTAACAGCCGGGTCTCGTAGCTGTTTTAGGGGGAGGATGTGTATTCCCGTGGGCAGTGAGTTTTGGGCATCGATCTGGAGAGGTCGCCCGATAGTGTGTGTTCTTGATGGTAAGCCTGTACAGTGCTGAATATAAGAGGCCATGATTTGTGTAAGGCCATTATTTCCTGATAGAGGATAATTGTGTTATGTGAAGACATGTTGATAAGTGATATTATTGCAAACTGCTGGGTGAGCAGTATTGTGAATATTTTGATAAGGATCCATTAACTTACACATGTCATATAATAGCGCTAAAAATGAGTAAAGGCGAGATTATTGCAGACTGCCGGGGATGGAGTCGTGTGAGAAATTGCTGGTAGGACTCATTAGATTATGATAGCGTTTATGCGAAGAGTATCTGGAGGATACCATATTTATGCAGTAGCACGGCGATGATGCGAGCCGTTTGCTATCTGTGAGGAGGCCATATTTACGGATCCAGTATTATATCTTATAGCACATGAGAGTATCTTGAGGATGCTATTTATGCAGTAGCACGGCGATGATGTGAGCCGTTTGCTATCTGTGAGGAGGCCATATTTACGGATCCATTATTATATTTTATAGCGCAGGAGGAGTATCTGGAGGATACCATAGTGATGCAGTAGCACGGCGATGATGTCCGTTTGCTATCTGTGAGGAGGCCATATTTAGAATATTATAGCGCTAATGTGAGGAGTATCTTTACAGGTGGATAGCGCTGAGAATTCTGAGGTGAGTATCTTTAAAGAGGTCATGGTGGACGTGTCGTGGTGCATTTATTGTAGTTATCTGCCATGATTTCTGAGATGTGAGAAGTACTTCTATTATTGTATTGCTATAACTTGTAGTTTGACTATAAACTGTGTATTCTGTATTAACGTGACGTGTCGTGGTGCCAGTCGTTAAAAACATCAGTATTAACCCTTCCACTTTCTGATGTGTAATCTGTGGTGTGCGGAACTTCTATACACACCCCCAAACCAAAACACAACGTCGTATTATCAACACCCACCATTAAACATTAACGCGAGGTTAAAAATTTAACTAACTTTTATCAGTGGTAAATAGTATTAATAACTTTTATCAGCTGGTGGACCAAACCAAACGTCGTAACACCCACAATTACGTTCGCGTAGAACATTTCTGGACCAGTCATACATGGGAACACTGAAACACATACATTACATTATATAATAATAGTTTTATAAAGTGAATATAATAATGATAATACATGGATAAACAACAAAATATTCAAACACAAAAACTAGCAGAAACGGTAAAGAAATGTTGACCTATGGAAGCGATGTTGACAGGCTAATACAGTTCCTATGGGGGTAGATAATCAGTGTTGAGGAAGTGTTTGAAAAGTGCTTTGTTAAAAGAATATTGTGCAGGTAGGCTTTTTAGGTGGTGTGGAAGGCTGTTCCATAAGTAGGCACCAGAGTAGGCTAGACTCTTTTTGAACAGGTCGATCCTAGGTTTGGGCAGACGTAACTGATGTAATCGTTGTCCCTCCCTTCTACTGGTTTGAAACAATGATCTTAGGTACGACGGGGCATTGTTAGATAGAATTGTGTGAGTCAGCTTGGCTTTGTTGTAGAGAAGACGTTTTTTAGCGACAGTATTTTGGGTTCTTTTCCTGTCCTTGTGTGTGGTGTCGTGCGATTATCGGTGATCAGACGCACTGCTCTCTTTTGCAGGGAGTGCAGTCTCTTCGAGGTGGAAGCCGGGCAACAATCCCATAGTGTAGAGCAGTAATCTAGATGTGTCTGTATATGTAAAGATAAAGGAAGGTATCTTTGTAGGACCTCAGATTAGGAAAGTTATTGCAGACAAACAATTCGAGAACTTGTTACATGGTAGTGAACTTCGCGCATGGACGGCATTCAAATCGATCGTCGATAACTTTCTGGGAAATCACAAATCTGTCGACTATGTGCATATTGTTAAGCAGTGCATAGATGCATACAGATTTATGGGCTTAACATGTCCCTCAAAATCCATTTGCTCGATTCGCATCTTGACTTTTCCTGACAGCCTTGGCGAAGTCAGCGATGAACATGGAGAACGATTCCATTGTCGTGAATTATTCTAATCCCCATAGATAAATTAAAACGTAAATGCAAAGCCTAACAAATAAATGTAATAAAAGGAAAGAAGAATGGTAAAGAACAGTGCTGTCACAATGACTGTACTCGAAATCCCCCTTGTTTTCTACTTCGTCGGCAAATTGTAACGCTTTCACGTTGATAGTAAAAGCCTACTGTATTATTACCCGCTTTCTTCAATGAAACGTGTGCTGTATTTCTTGGAAAAACATTGAGATACGCAAGCTGATCAATGACCTAAATTTAATATTTCATTCATTCCATTTTATACACGGCGTAACTAAAAGACAGATGGACTAAAGGATAGCGAGAAGGGAGAGGCAGAAAAGCAGGGACACGTGCAACACTAAACCCGCGTCGCGCGATACACAATTGCTGCCATCACGCGTGTAAGGCCACATGCACTAACTTTATTTCAATTCGACAGTGATAAAATTCACTACCCTTCCCAGAGTTAGGTTTTAAAATCCTGAAAAACGCTTATTGGGAAAGATGACATTAGATGGGTTTACGTTTGAAAACATGACAGTACCCAGACACCACATGGGGATTGAAGTAAACAGGAGGTGGTAGAAAATGCACATTTTGAACGCAGCCACCTAGCTCCCTTAAATTCATATATTTGGGTTCCTTATGGTTTGCTGACAAAGAATGTGTAAAACGTTACGCAAATAGTCTAGGAATTACCAAGTTATGGCCAAAATAAAATAGTGGGGGTGCCTGACAGCATGAAATCGTTTCTGCTCATAAAATTTTTTTATAACGTGTTTGAAAAAACATTACGTTACGGAAATAGCCTACCATGTTAACTCCTATGTGATTGGAGCGCAACAAATGAAAGACTAAACACGATTGGTCGGACTATAAATACTATCTTGTGTTGTCAGGGGAAACGTGAGAAAGGGGTACTTTTTTGAAAAGATGTGTAGACGTGGTGTGATTGGGTAGAGCTGCGAATATACACAATTCAGAGCGTCTGTTCATTGCCACATCTTGTAATAAACCTACTAAGAAGCAGTGCGTTGAGCACCAGTGTATATTTTTTATAAAATAAAGCCTGGGACATCGGCAGATCGGAGTTGTGCTATATTCATTGCCAGTCAACGAAACTGTTTATTATTATTTCCATGAATTGTGGTAAGCTTGAAATATTCAATATCTTTTAATGAAAATTGAATGTAAATTGATAATTTATGTCTGTATATAGGTGTGGTTCAGTAGCGAACATGATGTAAAGCCTATAGTGCTCCAGCCTGAACAGAAGGTGTCGGAGGAAAGTAAAACTGCATGGAATGGCCAAACAGTACACTGACACCTAGATTATTAACTAGAAATAAATAATGCTGGAATTGCAGAGGCGTGGTAACCATTAGGGAGGGAAATACTGGTATAAAGTATTTCAGATGAAGCTGACAGTTGGCCTAACGCTCTGAACTCAATGTTTGTGATGTATTGTGCTCAGTGTAGAAATGGAGTATAAATTAGTTCTGACGTAGAAGGTACAACCTTCTTGTTTCAGGGACCGTGGTCTTAAAGTTATTGAGCAGCACCTGGTCAGAGCTTTGTTGAAGCCAGAGGTGGACAGCATACTCCTTGGTCCATATAGCAACCAGTGGGGTGGCTCCAGAACTCATTTAAATAATCGAGCAGAGGAGTCTTTTACTGCAGTCATCACGCAAGATAAGAAAGTGTGGCCATGGAGCTCAACATTATGTACCCCCATCTTAAAATGACATTATAAACTAAAATTAAGAGGGGAATTTAATTGTTTTAATACCAGGAACTGAGAACATCTCCAATACTAGTTCCAATAGAAACAAACTATTGAAGTCATGATGACAAATACCAACAGAGCTTGAACAAAACAGAACCAGTATTACCTCATATTACCACTACACAACTGACACACATAGGATACCATTAATAATATATGTCACTACAATAATCATATTAATAAATTCTGTACATATAACTTGTAATTAAAATTGATTGTGATTCCTGGTTCCCTTTGTATTTGAATCAGGACACATATACATTCATGACAGCACTGAATACATATTGTTATTTGAAAAGTTATCAGTGACTCCTTTAAGATATCCTCTTAGAGTGTTATATGTATGTGAGTGTCACAGTGTTGTCAAGTGTGGTGGAATAAATTAAATTGTTTATCTGTCTGTTGTTGTTATGACTTACACTTCATCATACACATACCCTAGACATATAACGTAGTCATCACACTATTCCAGAATAATTCTGACTGAGGTATACATATGTGGCAGTAAGTAAGGTTATCTATAATACACTACTCTTATTAGATATAGATACCTTCACAGCTGATCTCAGTCAGTACAATAAGTCCCCTATAAATATTTATAACATCCCGTTTTACCACATCCATCAAGATATCGCCGTAATGGAGTCACGTTATCAAGGACGGTGGAGTGTGACCATACTTGCCGATTATTGTTGGATGCTTCATCGCGATGTACCACATGCCATTCACCGACGAAAGTCGACTGCAAAGAAATTCAAGCCTACATAACTGTTATACTTCTTGTACGAATGATGTTGTAATACTGTATGCGTTGTTAAAAAACTTCAATTGCGTATTTCTAGAGATCCCGACCTGATAGAGAAAAACGGTTTGCAGATTTAAAAACAGCGCATTAAAATTGACCAGAAAAACATAGAAATGTTAGAGAAAGAAAAAAAAATTTTTTTTGTTAGCCAGTGTAATTTGTCTTCTCTTTGTTACTTTCACAATTGCCTCCACGGCTGGCGGAGTTGTGGATTTAAAAGTTGCTACCATAAGTAAAATGGGTTCATTTTCGATACAAGACAACAGGAGGCTGAGACGCTTGGGAGTCATGACCCAAGTGGGCCCGCCCCTTTAGAGTGCAAAGGAGTAATCGGGCCGAAACACTTGTCGGACGGGGGGACTACTTCTGATGATCAGATTGCTTCCTGTTGTATCGCTCTGTAAAGAGTTTCCTATCATCATCGTATAGAAAATGTATTAATGACAAGTTTTAAAAGAGAATATATCGAGCAAAAAACAGTGTTGCACAAAACGAAGAATATCATGTGCAATAAATCCTGTGTCATATAACACAAGAAAAAAAAAAAAAGGTCCATGAAGTGTTACATCACGCCAATATTATTTTATGGAAGTGAGTCTTGGACAGTGAGCAAAAAAAAAAAAAAAATCACTGGAAGCAAGAGAGAGGTGATATCGCAGGAAGAGTTAAAAGACAGCAGATATAATGAAATAACCAACGAAGAATGGTGGAGAAGAACTAAAAAACAAAGAAATGAAATAATAAATATAGGCAGACGACATCTTAACTGGACACGTGATGAGAAGAGGAGCTCTCGATAACATCGTAACCACAGTGAGAGTAGAGGAAACGTAGATGTAGACAGAGAGAAAAGATAATGGATGGCTTGACACTGTGGCATGAGAAGATTGTGACGAAATGTCTGTCCCTGTCCTTTTGTGTGATCTCTCACACCTTCAGCCCTCCGGCCGTATACTTATTTTCTTCATATTTCTTCATTTATCGCTTGTTATTTGGCATTTCATTTTGCCATTTCATTCATTTTACTTTTTATGCTGGACATAGTATGGTGAAGTCTCTAACACGCCACTCCCCAATGACAGTATTTGCTACAGTATTGTTTACCACTCCTCAGGCGTATTTACGTTCCGCCAGGTGAACTGTGGTATTATCGTAACGGTACCCAGTCATCAGACCGGTCACCCGCTTATCTCTTTGAATCCGTCTGACCACCTGTGGAAACGTGTCGGTCCAACATTTGACGCCAGTGAAAAGCTGCTGATCGTGTTGACACAATCTTGTATTGTGCGTACGATGAAAGAAAACAACACTGTCTGACCAGACATCTATCTGGCGGAGGCACGCAGATAAAGGCGATATTTAGATAATCTGTCGGGGTAGACATCTGCGCGGAAGACTTTACGTCAGGAACACACGGTCACAATATTGTGATAGACAGAGGTGCGGTCGGAAGTCTTATGTAACGATACGACATCACTGTTGTAAGAGGCCACGCGTGTATATTAAATTTAATATTTTTCAAATACGCGTGGGATGAGTGCTGATAAACAAACCGACCCCTCTAGTGCTAGAGAGCGATTGGTTCGCCAGAATCTACAATGAATTTGATTGGAACATTCAGCGGAAACCCAGATGGATTTGAACTGGAAACTGTACAATATAATGTAGTGAAATCCCAGACACAGAACACACAGATAGATCGTATTGTTTAGCAAACAACTCCCAAGAAGCCAGTGAGATATTGGACTTAGTATTCCATACTTATAAGTGACAGTTCAAAGTATTTGGTCAACTCTGAAAACTTAAGAGTAAACCCGCACATTTAAACACATAGACTGTAAAAACATAAGGGACCAGGACTTTAATATAACAAGACTGGAAACCTAAGAATCAGATTCACCAGTCATAAGAGGACTTTTACTCAAGTTTTCCCAGGTAGTGATTTCGCAGAGACACTCGTCGTCAGAGGAATTAACTCTAATTTCCCAGACCAAAGTGATTCGAACAGCATCTAACCTAAAGTGATGTGTGTCCATTCTAATCTGTGCAGAAGATTATGTATACATATTTTTTGGGGTAAGTGTAAAAATTTCTATTACAAACGTGAATTTAACATGTTTTCTAGCTAGGGGCTATATATGAGGCTGGCAACCTCAACATATGAAAATAGTATATTCATGAACCACTACAGCAAGAGCTGGTGATTGTTTCTGACTAGTGGTGCGGGAAACCCGACAGCAGAGCGACCCCAGACTCCGACTGGAGCAGTGATGAGTGATGACTACTGTCACAAAACAGTTTCATGAGTGTGAATGATGATAGTGTCCTGACATCTGGGAGCATCATCGTTTATGGTCCCTGACAAGTAGGATACATCTTTTATGTCCTTACAATTACATCACAAGTGCCTAAGGTGTAACATATTATCTTGTGAGAATTATGTACGGTACCTTTTTTAATTGTAATTCAGGCAAATCATTATTCATGCACTCCAGGCGCAATTTCCTAGTTAACACCCAAAAGGATATGGGTGCATTTTCATCATATTCCCTGAGTTACGCTGTGTGTTCGGGAATTTAATTCTTCTGAGAGGTTAACATTGGTGTGTGGAGCGCATGATAATGGGCCTGTTAGTTTGCGGCGAACAAATGTACTCAGCAGGCATTTGTGTCTCCTATTTGTCTAAAGTTTGTGGTTACAAGCCATCAGACGATTGTGGTACTAACGCAGCTAGTGTGAGAGAAAAGCATCCAACCTAACCGCCGACAGTGGAAGAGAGTCGGGAGAAGGCTTTCGTCATCACAGAATTGATGAACCACAGCTGCAGGACTCACTCATACAAGCTAAGTGCTAACTAAAAGGCATCAGCAAAAAAGGGGACAATTCCAGTTAAACTTTAAGTATAAAGTTAAATTTCCACCTACGTCTCCATGACGAGAACTTTATAACTATCAAAATTCCACTAATCTTTCCATATTTATTTTAACCTGTTAAAGACTACATTAAATTTGTTACCTGTTGTTTTAAAACTAAACAATAATAGTTGATTCAGTTATATGTATGAAAGCAAACGTATGACCCATAATACTTAATCTATATATATATATATAAATACTTAGACTTATATTTACACTAAACAGAGCTATACCTTATAAGAGGATTTCGTTGGATTACACCTACTGGGTGCTTGAATGGGCTAAACCATTGCTTAAATCCTTCACAAAAGGCGACGGACCAGATATAATGCGTTAAACAATTGTTCAGCACAATGCAACATTGCTCGTGACTTCTGGGAATATCTTGTGAATGCTCCCTTCAGGTAGAAGTATTATTAACCTTCTATCTACATTTCTGACAAGAGTAATCTTGCGCGCAGGTAGATACCTTGGACGACAATATTAAAAACTCTTGAGTTTTGGTCACTGTTGGACCACTACTGCAAAGCAGGGGAGGCAAAGCAGGGGAGGCAATCCGTGACAAAGATGTCAACAACGAAACTGGTGGAGTGTTTTAACAAAATAGAGATCTATTGGGGTATATGATCGCCTACGCCTCGAGCCACGGTACCTGTCCGTAGAGCTGACAGTCTGGCCTCGAGAGCACCCATAGTGGGGACACTGGACATGGATAAGGGAGAGATACTAAGAGCAATTAATGATCGCCTGCTAGATAATGACACTGCAATGGATGAACCAACAAGGCTGAGACTGTTGGAGTCTGGCATCAAACGTGGGACTAGCAGAAATGGATATGAGAGAGGATCCATCCGTCGTATGTACAATCAGCATGCTACAGGTACAATTAGCATTCATACTCTTTGACATTTGCTGAGGGAGACTGAGCACCTATGGGTTTGCACGGAGTGCAGTGAGGTCGATTCTGATTAACAATAATTTATACAGGTTGTCCCTAAAGTCCTTGTGCAGTTTGAATCTTACTTTAATAACTTCACTTCTATATAAACAATCGGTCAAATGAAAAAGAGTGTGAATTTATTCAAGATTTAGCATTTTTAATTGTAAGAATGATAACTTTCAACACATCCGCAATTTCGTTGGATGCAGAGTTATTTTCTGAAAGCACATCAGGCATTCACTTTAGGTAGAGGGGGGAAGTAGGTACTATATTTGGTATTGGAAACCTGATTTTATTTTCTTGATTTAGTACATCATATGTCCTAATTTTTGAGGAACTTCTCAATAGACCATCTCCAACTAATCCCCCAGACATCCACCCAGCAAAAGAGGAGCTACAAATCAGCTGTGAACGACCAAGTAGAGAAGAAATAAAGAAAGCCATAAAGATGGAAAAGCAGCTGGTCCAGATTGCATTCCAGCAGAGGCCATCAAAACAGATATTGATAGCTCTACAGAGATATTATACAAACTACTTGGCAAAGTCTGGGAGAGAGAGGAAATACCAGCAGAATGGAAGGAAGGTTATCTGGTCAAGTTGCATAAGAAGGTAAATTTACAAGAGTGCACTAATTATAGAGGAATAATGTTACTATCAGTGCCAGGAAAAGTATTAAACAGAATCATCCTTGAGAGATTAAAAGAGTCCATAGACAAGCAACTGAGAGATGAACAAGCAGGTTTTCGTCAAAATAAATCCTGTACAGACCAGATAGCCACATTGAGAATAATAGTTGAACAAAGTCTGGAATGGAATTCACCGCTATACATCGAACTCGTTGACTATGAAAAGGCATTTGACAGTGTAGACATAGAATCACTTTGGAAATTGATGAGGCATTATGGAGTTCCCATGAAGATCATTAACTTAATAAAGAAGACCTATGAAGACATGACATGCAGAGTTCTTCATGAAGGACAACTTACAGAACCGATTAGGATTAGAACGGGAGTGAGACAGGAATGTCTCTTGTCTCCATTTCTTTTCTTACTAGCAATAGATTGGGTAATGACATTATCGACATCACACAACAGAAATGGAATCCAATGGAATCTGACTAAACAGCTTGATGATCTGGATTTTGCAGATGGCTTGGCTCTTCTGTCCCATAACCATAATCAAACGCAAGAGAAAATGAAAATTCTCGATGAGAGGTCACAACAGTGGGTCTGAAAATACACAGGGAAAAGACAAAGATTATGAGAATAAATGCAAGAAATGATAACAAGGTTGAACTTGAAGAAACACCACTAAAAGATGTAGAATCGTACACATATCTTGGAAGTAATATAGACAAAGTTGGAGGTACAGACAGTGATATCAAAATAAGAATACATAAAGCAAGAGGAGCTGTCATTGCATTGGGAAACACATGGAGAACAACAGAAATCAAGTCCAACACGAAAATAAGAATCTTCAACTCAAATGTGAAGTCAGTCCTATTGTATGATCCTTATTACCAGCTCAGCAGAAGAGAACAAGTGGTAATCTTCAGACTTCGCACAGGTCATAACACATTGAGATACCATCTATTCAACAAACTAAAGATAGGAACTACTGATGAGTGTGACTGTGGCACCGATAAAATGACTGCCGAACATCTGCTTCAAAGGTGCCCAACATATGAGGAAAAGAGAAAACGCATATGGCCATCACCAGTACCATTCATGGAGAAAATCTACGGAGATATCAACAGCCTCAGGCTGACCACTGCTTTCTTTGAACTTATTCAAGTTGATATCTGAGGGTGAACGAAGAAGAAGAAGAATAAGTATGGCTCTGAGAACAACAAAAACAACAACCAAAAAGCTACAGACTTTTATAAACGGGTGCTTGCGTAGAATAGAAGGACTGAAATGGTATGACAAAGTCACAAATGTGGAATTGATGAATAGAACCAGACAAGTGTCAGTGGAACAAGAGTTGAGAAGAAGACGCTGGCGATGGATAGGACACACATTGAGGAAACCTGTTAATAGCATTACAAGGCAGTCCTTGCTCTGGAATCCACAGGGAAAGAGAGGCAGAGGTAGATGAAAAAACACATGGAGAAGAGAACTGGATATAGAGGTGAAAATGATGAGGAAAACATGGAAAGAACTTGAGCGGATGGCACGTGACAAGAAGACTTGGCATTTGTTTGTTGAAGGTGTCGTGAAATATTCTAATCCACATATATAAATTATCAGGTAAATATAAAGCCCAACAAATAAATTCTAATAAAGAAAAGAGCAATGGTAAAATAACAGTGCTGTCACAATGACTGTACTCGAAATCCCCCTTGTTTTCTGCTTCGTCGGCAAATTGTAACGCTTTCACGTTGATAGTAAAAGCCTAATGTATTATTACCCGCGTTCTTCAATGAAACGTGTGCTGTATTTCTTGGAAAAACATTGAGATACCAAGCTGATCAATGACCTAATTTAAATATTTCATTCATTCCATTTTATACACGGCGTAACTAAAGACAGATAAAGCAGGATAGAGAGAAGGGAGAGGCAGAAAGCCGAACGCATGCAAAATTAAACACGCGTCTCGCTATTAATGCCACCCCAACAAGCGTAACGCGATACACAATTACTACTATCACGCGTGTAAGGCCACATGCACTAACTTTATTTCAAATCGACAGTGACAAAATTCACTACCCTTCCCAGAGTTAGGTTTTTAAATCCTGAAAAACTCTTATTAGAAAAGATGACAATAGATGGGTTTACGTTTGAAAACATTACAGTACCCAGACAGCACATCTTCGAAACAGGAGGTAGAAGAAATTGCATATTTTGAACGCAGCCACTTAGCTCTTTTAAATTTGTATATTTGGGTTCCTTAGGGCTTGCTGACAAAGAATATGTAAAACGTTACGCAAATAGTCTAGGAATTAACAAGTTATAACCAAAATAAAATAGTGGGGATGCCTGACAGCATGAAATCATTTCTGCTCATAAAATTTTTTTATAACGTGTTTGAAAAAACCTTGCGTACGGAAATAGCCTACCATGTAAACTCCAAATTGATTGGAGCGCAACAAATATAAGACTAAACACGATTGGTCGGACTATAAATACTATCTTTGGTTGTTAGGGGAGACGTAGGAAGGTAAAATTTTTTCAAACACTTGTCGAAACGTGGCTCCATTGGCCAGACTCGCTGATATAATCACTTAGGAGCGTTAGTTCGAGACCACTAGTTCAAATAAGCTTGATAAAGCAACAGTGCGTTGAAGCCAGCTCATATTTTTGCTAAATAAAAGCCTGGAACATAAGCAGATGGGAATTTGTGCCAGTATTTGTGCCAGAATTCATTGCTAGTCAACGTATCTGTGTTTATTCTATGAATTGTGGTAAGCTTGAAACATTCAGTATCCTTTAATGAAAATTGAATTTGAATTGTTAATTTATGCCTGTATATATGTGTAGTTCAGTAGCAAACATGATGTAAAGCCTATAATGCTCCAGCCTGAACAGAAGGTGTCGGAGGAAAGTAAAACGGCATGGAATGGCCAAACAGTACACTGACACCTAGATGATTGACTAGAAAGAAATAATGCTGGAAGTGCAGAGGCGTAGTAACCATTAAGGAGGTTAATACTGGTATAAAGTATTTCAGATGAAGCTGACAGTTGGCCTAACGCTCTGAACTCAATGTTTGTGATGTATTGTGCTCAGTGTAGAACTAGAGTATCAATTAGTTATGAAGTAGAAGGTACATCCTTCTTGTTTTCAGGGACCGTGGTCTTGACGTTATTGAGCAGCACCTGGTCAGAGCTTTGCTGAATCCAGAGTCGGACAGCATACTCCTTGGTCCATTTAGCTATCAGTGAGGTGTCTCCAGAGCCCAGGGGAGAAATCGAGCAGAGGAGTCTTTTCCTGCCGCCATCACGCAAGATAAGCTGATGTGGCCGGCTGAGCTCAACATTATGTCCTCCCATCTTAAAATGACAGTGTAACATACAATTAAGAGGGGAATTAAATTGTTTTAATATCAGGAACTGAGAACATCTCCAATACTAGTTCCAATAAAGACAAACTATTGAAGTCATGATGACAAATACCAACAGAGCTTGAACAAAACAGAACCAGTATTACCTCATATTACTACTACACAACTGACACACATAGGATACTTTTAATAATATATGTCACTACAATATTCATATTGATAAATGCTGTACATATAACTTGTAAGTAAAATTGATTGTGATTCCTGGTTCCCTTTGTATTTGAATCAGGACACATATTCATTCATAACAGCAATGAATACATATTGTTATTTGAAAAGTTATCAGTGACTCCTTTAAGATATCCTTTAGAGTGTTATATGTATGTGAGTGTCACAGTGTTGTCAAGTGTGGTGGAATAAATTAAATTGTTTATCTGTCTGTTGTTGTTATGACTTACACTTCATCATACACATACCCTAGACATACAACGTAGTCATCACACTATTCCAGAATAATTCTGACTGAGGTATACATATGTGGCAGCAAGTAAGGTTATATATAATACACTACTCTTATTAGATATATATACCTTCACAGCTGATCTCAGTCAGTACACTAAGTCCCCTATACATATTTATAACATCCCACTTCACCACATATATTGGGGTCTCGCTCTTGGGATTTTGAATCTTTACCTATTAAAAATAGTGGGGGTAATTCACTTCAGGGAATAATAAGAATTAAAAAGGTATCCTTGGGTGGAATTAAATAAGGTTGAGCTCACGGTGCCTGTGTTGTCCATTAGATATGTATTTAGAGATTGAATTGTTGGTTAGACATTGTATAAATTTACCTGATAGACAATGGCGGACCTGGCCAAATTTCGATCTGCTGCTGTTCAGACTGCAAAAGAGTTAGGATTAGATTGGCAAGTTATGGTTGCCTATGTCACTACGGAATGTGACAAATTTATTGAACGCGAAGAAAGAAGGTTTGAAGCCGAAAGAAAGTTAGAGGCTGAAAGGGAAATTAAGAAGTTACAATTTGAGGCTGAGACTAAGAGGTTGCAGATTGAGGCTGAGGCTAAGAAATTGGAAGCAGAAGAAAGAAGATTGACTGCAGACAGGGAAGAGAAGAAATTAGCTGCAGAAAGGGAAGAGAAGAAATTAGCTGCAGAAAGGGAAGCAGAAGAAAGAAGATTGACTGCAGAAAGGGAAGAGAAGAAATTAGCTGCAGAAAGGGAAGCAGAGGATAAAAGATTACAAAGGGAACATGAGTTACGACTAAGGGAGTTTGAGTTTCAAGGCCATGCTCCTGAAAATGGTGCCAGTCCCTTTGCCTCTGATGCCACTGCTAGCCAAGGAGCCTCAACCTCAGCTATGAATTTTCATTTAGATCATTTTGTTGAGAAAGACGATGATATAGAGAGCTACCTAAATAGGTATGAACTATTAGCTACCACGTATGGGTTAGAGAGAGAAAGGTGGAGCTTAAAGTTATCTCAAGGACTTCGTGGGGCAGCTTATGAAGTTTTCGCAAAAATGAGCAGAGGTGATCAGGAAAATTATGACATGCTAAAGCAGGCTCTTTTGTTAAGGTATGAAAAGAATGCAGAATTTTATAGGAAAAAATTTAGGAATGCTAAACTACTGTCAGGTGAAACCTATCACCAGTTCTCTGCACGAATAGAGACATACTTGGAGAAATGGACTTCTCTGGGGAAAACCCAAGATCTTAAGGAAATGGTCCTTATAGATCAATTAAGAGAGTCCATGGCTCCAGACCTGAGAAAGTTTCTCATGGAACAAGGTGCAGAGAGGCTGGGTGAGTTGCTAAATGTTGCTGAAAGGTATCAAGCAGCTCAAGCAGAGGTAACAGGTAATAAAAAGAAACAAGTGGATAACTTTAGGGCACCACAGAACTTTAATCAATTTGATCCTAGGGATCAAAACAAAGGTAAGCACCAGTTTGATAGGCCACGGTATGAAAATAAAAATAAATTCCCACAATTCGATGAAAGGAAATATGATGAAAGAAAATCTTTCAACCAAGGAAAAAGGTGGTGTAAGAATTGTCAGATGGACAATCATGACACTGACCGTTGCAGAAGGAACCTGTGTATATGGCAACCCTTCAGGTCAGGTCGACCTCAAGACAGGAGGAGGATATTATGTTAGATACCACTCCAGAAGAGATGAGGAAGGCACAGGCTGGGGATAAAACACTCAAGCCTTGTTTCAGAAAATTGTCAACTTGTCATACAACTCCAGGCAAGGGAGATTTTTACATGAAAAACAAGTTGATGTATAGGAAGACTGGAGCTAGATCCAAAGGTCAGGGACAACTGGTACTTCCTAAAAGATATAGGGCAGACTTAATAAGGAGCCTACATGTGAAACCAGATGGGGACCATGAGAAGATAGGTACCATCATTCAAAAGGTGGCTCACAATTATTATTGGCCCAAAGCAAGATGGGACATTGAGAATTTTGTAGAAAGGTGTAGCATAGCACATGAGGGAACACCCACAAGTGGGAACATGGATCAGGACCTGGACACGCCACGGGGCAAAATTAGGCCTGATAATAAAAAAGAAAAATAGATTTGATAAAGTGGACCAAATGGAATGGGAAGCCCCTTTTCACGGACAAGCTTCACTTAACTGTTTTACAATGGCCACTATGAGGAGAGTGCAAAAAGATGTCTTACCCCAGGATAAGCCGAAAATCCCTCAATCGGACTTAAACAAACTGGAGGAAGAGGATGTAGGGAGGAAATCTCTCATCAAGAATTTTAAGTGGGGAGAAAGCCCCAAAAGAAAAATTGGTAGCGGTCGTTTTGTGAATGATAATTCTGGGAGGAAAAATCATCACTATAAAGCTTCGAGTGGAAGAGACCATACCGGTGCATGGACAAATAGGTCCACACAATTAAAGGGTCCATATACAGTTTTAGAGAAGGTATCTAGAACAAATTATAAGATAGATAAGAAGGGGAAAGAAAAAATCTATCATGTGAATCTCCTGAAGAAATATTTGGAAAGAGAACATCAGGAGGAGACACACTTGTTGACCTTGTCCATCGCCATGGAGATGAAAAAGGAACCACTTTCATCATTTGAATATCCATTACACCCCTGTGAGACAGCAGCACAGGTGAAAATCAGTACACATTTAACGAAAACTCAGAAAGAGAGAGTGCAACAGGTTCTAAATAATCATGCAGAGGTGTTAACAGACCGACCAGGGCATACAAACCTATTGGAATATGATATGAAACTGATAGACCCCACACCTGTCTGTATGAAACCATTGTGGTGAAGTGGGATGTTATAAATATTTATAGGGGGACTTAGTGTACTGACTGAGATCAGCTGTGAAGGTATCTATATCTAATGAGAGTAGTGTATTATAGATAACCTTACTTGCTGCCACATATATATATATATCTCAGTCAGAATTATTCTGGAATAGTGTGATGACTACGTTATATGTCTAGGGTATGTGTATGTTGAAGGGTAAGTCAAAACAACAACAGACAGATAAACAATTTAATTTATTCCACTACACTTGACAACACTGTGACACTCACATACATAAAACACTCTACAAGGATATCTTAAAGAAGTCACTGATAACTTTTCAAATAACAATATGTATTCATTGTTGTCATAAAGGTAGATGTGTCCTGATTCAAATACAAAGTCCCTGTAAACAAGAAGGATGTACCTTCTACTTCATAACTAACTTATACTCTCTTTTTACACTGATCACAATACATCACAAACATTGAGTTCAGAGCGTTAGGCCAACTGTCAGCTTCATCTGAAATACTTTATACCAGTATTTACCTCCTTAATGGTTACCACGCCTCTGCACTTCCAGCATTATTTCTTTCTAGTCAATCATCCAGGTGTCAGTGTACTATCTGGCCATTCCATGCCGTTTTACTTCCCTCCGACACCCTCTGTTCAGGCTGGAGCATTATAGGCTTTATCTCCTGTTTGCCACTGAACTACACATATATATACAGGCATAAATTAACAATTCACATTCAATTTTCATTAAAAGATACTGAATGGTTCAAGCTTACCACAATTCATAGAATAAACACAGATACGTTGATTAGCAATGAATTCTGGCACAAATTCCCATCTGCTTATGTTCCAGGCTTTTATTTAGCAAAATATGAGCTGGCTTCAACGCACTGTGGCTTTATCAAGCTTATTTAAACAAGTGGTTTCGAACTAACGCTCCTAAGTGATTATATCAGCGAGTCTGGCCAATCGAGCCACGTTTCGACAAGTGTTTGAAAAAATGTTACCTTCCTACGTCTCCCTAACAACCAAGATAGTATTTATAGCCCGACCAATCGTGGTTAGTCTTTCATTTGTTGCGCTCCAATCAATTTGGAGTTTACATGGTAGGCTATTTCTGTAACGTAAGGTTTTTTCAAACACGTTATAAAAAAATTTTATGAGCAGAAATGATTCCATGTTGTCAGGCATCCCCACTATTTTATTTTGGTTATAATTTATTAATTCCTGGACTATTTGCGTAACGTTTTACATATTCTTTGTCAGCAAGCCCTAAGGAACCCAAATATCCAAATTTAAAAGAGCTACGTGGCTGCGTTCAAAATATTCAATTTCTTCTACCTCCTGTTTCGAAGATGTGCTGTCTGGGTACTGTAATGTTTTCAAACGTAAACCCATCTATTGTTATCTTTCCTAATAAGCGTTTTTTATGATTTTAAAACCTAACTCTGGGAAGGGTAGTGAATTTATCACTGTCCGTCCGAAAAAGTTAGTGCTTGTAGCCTAACACGCGTGATAGTAGTAATTGTGTATCGCGCGACGCGGGGTGGGGGTGGCATTAATAGCGAGACGCGTGTTTAATTTTGCATGCGTTCGGCTTTATTCGCCCCTCTCTCTTTCTATTTGAGTCCATCTGTTCGTTCGTTTTGGTAACGCAGTATAATTAATGTTAGGATTAATTTAGGTCATTACGCAGTCTGCCTCTCAATGTTTTTCCAAGAAATACAGCACACGTTTCATTGAAGAAAGCGGGTATAATACAGTAAGCTTTTACTATCAACGTGAAAGCGTTACAATTTGCAGACGAAGCAGAAAACAAGGGGGATTTCGAGTACCTTCTTTGTGACAGCACTGTTATTTTACCATTGCTCTTTCTTTATTAATTTTATTTGTTAGGCTTCATATTTACCTAATAATTTATATATGTGGATTAGAATATTCCACGACACCTCCCCTCTTAAACAGACATTATATGTCAGTCCTTTATTCTATATACACATAGAGAAATTTATTATTAGTTCTGGGGTTTACGGTGATTCTCATCACACGGATGGCGGCTTAAAAAATCCGCTCCCAAATTGGTTTTTCCAGATATATACTCAATGCTAAAATTATATGGAGCCAAAAGTAAAGACCATCGGAGTAACCTGGAGTTCTCATGCCTAGCCTGTGCTAGAAACGATAAAGGTTTGTGGTCTGTTTGCAACTTAAAGGCCTTCCCATACAGATAACTATTGAATTTCTTTATTGCCCATATTACTGCAAGACATTCTTTTTCGCTAGTTGAGTAATTGATTTCAGCTTTATTCAATTTTCTGCTAGCATATGCCACTGGGCTTAATTTCCCATCCAATGCATCTGATTTCTGTAGTAGAGTTGCACCTAACCCAATATTACTTGCATCCGTCCTTACTATGAATTCTTGACTTAAGTCAGGTATTTCAAAATGGGTTTACTTGTGAGCTTTTCCTTCAATTCTTGGTAAGTCATTTCACATTGTGGTGTCCATGTAATGCGATCTGGATGTCCTTTACGTGTCAATTCAGTTAACGGTGCACATATGGAATTAAAGTTTTTGATATACTTCTGGTAGAAACCACATAATGAGACAAAGGATCTCACGTCCTTCTTGGTTTGTGGTCTCGGGGCTTTCTGTAGTTTCTCTAAATTCTTTGGGTCAGGGGTCATGTTTCCCTGATAAACTGTGTGTCCCAAAAATTCCAATTCTTTACATCCAACGCAACATTTGGTGGGTCGGGCTGTTAAATTTGCCTCCCTAAGTCGATTAAACAGCATGTTCAGAGAGTCAATGTGTTCCTCAAATGTTTCTGTGGCTATAAGGATATCATCCATAAAATTTGTTATACAGGGATTATTCAGAGGATCCAATAATTTTCTCATCATTCTAGAGAAGACACTAGGCGCATTCTTCAATCCAAATGGCAATCTATTAAACTCATAGTGTCCTTCTGAGGTACTAAAAGCTAGGTATGGTCTAACCTCAGGCTTTACTGGAATCTGATAATATCCTTTACTCAGATCCACTTTGGAGAAATATTTAGCTTTATTTAGTCTGGCAAACAGCTGATTTGTATCCGGCAATGGATCCACCTGTCCTTCTGTAATAGCATTCAGTCTCCTGTAATCTATACAGAGTCTATGTTCTCCAGAGGGCTTCCTAAGAGTACAACACCGGAACTATACGAAGACTCACTGTGCGAAATAATTCCTTCCTTCAATAGATAGTCTATCTCTTCCTTCAAAGCTTTCTCCTTAGCAAACGGAATCGAATATGGTTTCATACAGACAGGTGTGGAGTCTATTAGTTTCATATCGTATTCCAATAGGTTTGTATGCCCTGGTCGGTCTGTTAACACCTCTGCATGATTATTTAGAACCTGTTGCACTCTCTCTTTCTGAGTTTTCGTTAAATGTGTACTGATTTTCACCTGTGCTGCTGTCTCACAGGGGTGTAATGGATATTCAAATGATGAAAGTGGTTCCTTTTTTCATCTCCATGGCGATGGACAAGGTCAACAAGTGTGTCTCCTCCTGATGTTCTCTTTCCAAATATTTCTTCAGGAGATTCACATGATAGATTTTTTCTTTCCCCTTCTTATCTATCTTATAATTTGTTCTAGACACCTTCTCTAGAACTGTATATGGACCCTGCCATCCAATTTGTAACTTATTCTGACTCCCGGGCAAAAGAAGCAGTACGTTCTCTCCCACAGCCAAATTTCTGTCTTTCGCCTTCCTGTTATAATAGGCAGCATGTTTCTTCCTGGCTTGTTTCAAATTTTCATTGGCAAGTTTACAGCCAGTTTTTAAACGAGTGGTCAGCTCATTCACATATTGGTATGAAGATGTAATGTTTTCCTCTGCCTTTTCATCAGTCCACGTTCTTAACAAAGCTACATATGGACCTTTAATTGTGTGGACCTATTTGTCCATGCACCGGTATGGTCTCTTCCACTCGAAGCTTTATAGTGATGATTTTTCCTCCCAGAATTATCATTCACAAAACGACCGCTACCAATTTTTCTTGTCTTGGGGCTTTCTCCCCTCTTAAAATTCTTGATGAGAGATTTCCTCTCTACATCTTCTTCCTCCAGTTGGTTTAAGTCCGATTGAGGGATTGTCGGCTTATCCTGGGGTAAGACATCTTTTTGCACTCTCCGCATAGTGGCCATTGTAAAACAGTTAAGTGAAGCTTGTCCGTGAAAAGGGGCTTCCCATTCCATTTGGTCAACTTTATCAAATCTATTTTTCTTTTTATTATCAGGCCTAATTTTGCCCCGTGGCGTGTCCAGGTCCTGATCCATGTTCCCACTTGTGGGTGTTCCCTCATGTGCTATGCTACACCTTTCTACAAAATTCTCAATGTCCCATCTGGCTTTGGGCCAATAATAATTGTGAGCCACCTTTTGAATGATGGTACCTATCTTCTCATGGTCCCCATCTGGTTTCACATGTAGGCTCCTTATTAAGTCTGCCCTGTATCTTTTTGGAAGAACCAGCTGTCCGTGACCATGGGATCTAGTTCCGGCCTTCCTATACATCAACTTGTTTTTCATGTAAAAATCTCCCTTGCCTGGAGTTGTATGACAAGTTGACAATTTTCTGAAACAAGGCTTGAGTGTTTTATCCCCAGCCTGTGCCTTCCTCATCTCTTCTGGAGTGGTATCTAACATAATATCCTCCTCCTGTCTTGAGGTCGACCTGACCTGAAGGGTTGCCATATACACAGGTTTCCTTCTGCACGGTCAGTGTCATGATTGTTCATCTTACAATTTTTACACCACCTTTTTCCTTGGTTGAAAGATTTTCTTTCATCATATTTCCTTTCATCGAATTGTGGGTTTTTATTTTTATTTTCATACCGTGGCCTATCAAATTGGTGCTTACCTTTGTTTTGATCCCTAGGATCAAATTGATTAAAGTTCTGTGGTGCCCTAAAGTTATCCACTTGTTTCTTTTTATTACCTGTTACCTCTGCTTGAGCTGCTTGATACCTTTCAGCAACATTTAGCAACTCACCCAGCCTCTCTGCACCTTGTTCCATTAGAAACTTTCTCAGGTCTGGAGCCATGGACTCTCTTAATTGCTCTATAAGGACCATTTCCTTAAGATCTTGGGTTTTCCCCAGAGAAGTCCATTTCTCCAAGTATGTCTCTATTCGTGCAGAGAACTGGTGATAGGTTTCACCTGACAGTAGTTTAGCATTCCTAAATTTTTTCCTATAGAATTCTGCATTCTTTTCATATCTTAACAAAAGAGCCTGCTTTAGCATGTCATAATTTTTCTGATCACCTCTGCTCATTTTTGCAAAAACTTCATAAGCTGCCCCACGAAGTCCCTGAGATAACTTTAAGCTCCACCTTTCTCTCTCTAACCCATATGTGGTAGCTAATAGTTCATACCTATTTAGGTAGCTCTCTATATCATCGTCTTTCTCAACAAAATGATCTAAATGAAAATTCATAGCTGAGGTTGAGGCTCCTTGGCTAGCAGTGGCATCAGAGGCAAAGGGACTGGCACAATTTTCAGGAGCATGGCCTTGAAACTCAAATTCCCTGAGTCGTAACTCATGTTCCCTTTGTAATCTCTTATCTTCTGCTTCCCTTTCTGCAGCTAATCTCTTGTCTTCCCTTTCGGCAGTCAATCTTCTTTCTTCTGCTTCCAATTTCTTAGCCTCAGCCTCAATCTGCAACCTCTTAGTCTCAGCCTCAGCTTGCAACCTCTTAGTCTCAACCTCTAACTTTCTTTCGGCCTCTTTTTCTAATCTTCTTTCTTCGCGTTCAATAAATTTGTCACATTCCGTAGTGACATAGGCAACCATAACTTGCCCATCTAATCCTAACTCTTTTGCAGTCTGTACAGCAGCAGATCGAAACTTGGCCAGGTCCGCCATTGTCTATCAGGTAAATTTCTACAATGTCTAACCAACAATTTAATCTCTAAATATATCTAATGGACAACACAGGCACCGTGAGCTCAACCTTATTTAATTCCACCCAAGGATACCTTTTAATTCTTATATTCCCTGAAGTAAATTACCCCCAATATTTTTAATAGGGAAAGATTCAAAATCCCAAGAGCGAGACCCCAATATATGTGGTGAAGTGGGATGTTATAAATATTTATAGGGGGACTTAGTGTACTGACTGAGATCAGCTGTGAAGGTATCTATATCTAATGAGAGTAGTGTATTATAGATAACCTTACTTGCTGCCACATATATATATATCTCAGTCAGAATTATTCTGGAATAGTGTGATGACTACGTTATATGTCTAGGGTATGTGTATGTTGAAGGGTAAGTCAAAACAACAACAGACAGATAAACAATTTAAGTTATTCCACGACACTTGACAACACTGTGACACTCACATACATAAAACACTCTACAAGGATATCTTAAAGAAGTCACTGATAACTTTTCAAATAACAATATGTATTCATTGTTGTCATAAAGGTAGATGTGTCCTGATTCAAATACAAAGGAACCAGGAATCACAATCAATTTTAATTACAAGTATATGTACAGACTTTATCAATATGAATATTGTAGTGACATATATTATTAAAAATATCCTATGTGTGTCAGTTGTGTAGTGGTAATATGAGGTAATACTGGTTTTGTTTTGTTCAAGCTCTGTTGGTATTTGTCATCATGACTTCAATAGTTTGTCTTTTTGGGACTAGTATTGGAGATGTTCTCAGTTCCTGATATTAAGACAATTAAATTCCCCTCTGAATGTTATTTTTACAAAGTCATTTCAAGATGAGGGGACATAATGTTGAGCTCAGCTGGCCAAATCAGCTTATCTTGCGTGATGGCGGCAGGAAAGGACTCCTCTGCTCGAATTCTCCCCTGGGCTCTGGAGACACCTCACTGATAGCTAAAAAGACCAAGGAGTATGCTGTCCGACTCTGGATTCAGCAAAGCTCTGACCAGGTGCTGCTCAGTACCATCAAGACCACGGTCCCTGTAAACAAGAAGGATGTACCTTCTACTTCATAACTAACTTATACTCTCTTTTTTACACTGATCACAATACATCACAAACATTGAGTTCAGAGCGTTAGGCCAACTGTCAGCTTCATCTGAAATACTTTATACCAGTATTTACCTCCTTAATGGTTACCACGCCTCTGCACTTCCAGCATTATTTCTTTCTAGTCAATCATCCAGGTGTCAGTGTACTATTTGGCCATTCCATGCCGTTTTACTTCCCTCCGACACCCTCTGTTCAGGCTGGAGCATTATAGGCTTTATCTCCTGTTTGCCACTGAACTACACATATATATACAGGCATAAATTAACAATTTACATTCAATTTTTATTAAAAGATACTGAATGGTTCAAGCTTACCACAATTCATAGAATAAACACAGATACGTTGATTAGCAATGAATTCTGGCACAAATTCCCATCTGCTTATGTTCCAGGCTTTTATTTAGCAAAATATGAGCTGGCTTCAACGCACTGTGGCTTTATCAAGCTTATTTAAACAAGTGGTTTCGAACTAACGCTCCTAAGTGATTATATCAGCGAGTCTGGCCAATCGAGCCACGTTTCGACAAGTGTTTGAAAAAATGTTACCTTCCTACGTCTCCCTAACAACCAAGATAGTATTTATAGCCCGACCAATCGTGGTTAGTCTTTCATTTGTTGCGCTCTAATCAATTTGGAGTTTACATGGTAGGCTATTTCTGTAACGTAAGGTTTTTTCAAACACGTTATAAAAAAATTTTATGAGCAGAAATGATTCCATGTTGTCAGGCATCCCCACTATTTTATTTTGGTTATAATTTATTAATTCCTGGACTATTTGCGTAACGTTTTACATATTCTTTGTCAGCAAGCCCTAAGGAACCCAAATATCCAAATTTAAAAGAGCTACGTGGCTGCGTTCAAAATATGCAATTTCTTCTACCTCCTGTTTCGAAGATGTGCTGTCTGGGTACTGTAATGTTTTCAAACGTAAACCCATCTATTGTTATCTTTCCTAATAAGCGTTTTTTTTGATTTTAAAACCTAACTCTGGGAAGGGTAGTGAATTTATCACTGTCCGTCCGAAAAAGTTAGTGCTTGTAGCCTAACACGCGTGATAGTAGTAATTGTGTATCGCGCGACGCGGGGTGGGGGTGGCATTAATAGCGAGACGCGTGTTTAATTTTGCATGCGTTCGGCTTTATTCGCCCCTCTCTCTTTCTATTTGAGTCCATCTGTTCGTTCGTTTTGGTAACGCAGTATAATTAATGTTAGGATTAATTTAGGTCATTACGCAGTCTGCCTCTCAATGTTTTTCCAAGAAATACAGCACACGTTTCATTGAAGAAAGCGGGTATAATACAGTAAGCTTTTACTATCAACGTGAAAGCGTTACAATTTGCAGACGAAGCAGAAAACAAGGGGGATTTCGAGTACCTTCTTTGTGACAGCACTGTTATTTTACCATTGCTCTTTTCTTTATTAATTTTATTTGTTAGGCTTCATATTTACCTAATAATTTATATATGTGGATTAGAATATTCCACGACAACCATATTCGATTCCGTTTGCTAAGGAGAAAGCTTTGAAGGAAGAGATAGACTATCTATTGAAGGAGGGAATTATTTCACACAGTGAATCCTCATATAGTTCCGGTGTTGTACTCTTAAGGAAGCCCTCTGGAGAACATAGACTCTGTATAGATTACAGGAGACTGAATGCTATTACAGAAGGACAGGTGGATCCATTGCCGGATACAAATCAGCTGTTTGCCAGACTAAATAAAGCTAAATATTTCTCAAAAGTGGATCTCAGTAAAGGATACTATCAGATTCCAGTAAAGCCTGAGGTTAGACCATACCTAGCCTTTAGTACCTCAGAAGGACACTATGAGTTTAATAGATTGCCATTTGGATTGAAGAATGCGCCTAGTGTCTTCTCTAGAATGAGGAGAAAATTGTTGGATGTAAACATTTCGGAGGAACGTAATGAATCCCTGAGTTGCCTCTTTGATTGAGGATATTCCGAATGTTTCATACAGGATAATAAGAAGATTATGGGATCCACTACGAAAACTCTGCTATCACCAGGTATATGTTATCTCCTCATAACGTACATTTTGAGGGAAATATAATATTCTCTGGACATGTCATTGCGCAGACTCAGAGAAGAGAAATGGTGAATACGGGTTGCAAAGCAGCATTAAGACAAGCAATCACACTTGCGGCTGTTCAGTAACATAACCGAAATATATTATTGGTTGTAGAAGTCTGAGGCAGATTTCATGAGTAGTGCCTACTCTGATTGGACCCAACTACATAAAACCATGATAGCTCTACAGCAGAGTAAAGTCAAGTTGACTTACATTTATCTATGTGTATATAGAATAAAGGACTGACATGGAATGTCTGTTTTAAGAGGGGAGGTGTCGTGAAATATTCTAATCCACATATATAAATTATCAGGTAAATATAAAGCCTAACAAATAAATTCTAATAAAGAAAAGAGCAATGGTAAAATAACAGTGCTGTCACAATGACTGTACTCGAAATCCCCCTTGTTTTCTGCTTCGTCGGCAAATTGTAACGCTTTCACGTTGATAGTAAAAGCCTAATGTATTATTACCCGCGTTCTTCAATGAAACGTGTGCTGTATTTCTTGGAAAAACATTGAGATACCAAGCTGATCAATGACCTAATTTAAATATTTCATTCATTCCATTTTATACACGGCGTAACTAAAGACAGATAAAGCAGGATAGAGAGAAGGGAGAGGCAGAAAGCCGAACGCATGCAAAATTAAACACGCGTCTCGCTATTAATGCCACCCCAGCAAGCGTAACGCGATACACAATTACTACTATCACGCGTGTAAGGCCACATGCACTAACTTTATTTCAAATCGACAGTGATAAAATTCACTACCCTTCCCAGAGTTAGGTTTTTAAATCCTGAAAAACTCTTATTAGAAAAGATGACAATAGATGGGTTTACGTTTGAAAACATTACAGTACCCAGACAGCACATCTTCGAAACAGGAGGTAGAAGAAATTGCATATTTTGAACGCAGCCACTTAGCTCTTTTAAATTTGTATATTTGGGTTCCTTAGGGCTTGCTGACAAAGAATATGTAAAACGTTACGCAAATAGTCTAGGAATTAACAAGTTATAACCAAAATAAAATAGTGGGGATGCCTGACAACATGAAATCATTTCTGCTCATAAAATTTTTTTATAACGTGTTTGAAAAAAACCTTGCGTACGGAAATAGCCTACCATGTAAACTCCAAATTGATTGGAGCGCAACAAATATAAGACTAAACACGATTGGTCGGACTATAAATACTATCTTTGGTTGTTAGGGGAGACGTAGGAAGGTAAAATTTTTTCAAACACTTGTCGAAACGTGGCTCCATTGGCCAGACTCGCTGATATAATCACTTAGGAGCATTAGTTCGAGACCACTAGTTCAAATAAGCTTGATAAAGCAACAGTGCGTTGAAGCCAGCTCATATTTTTGCTAAATAAAAGCCTGGAACATAAGCAGATGGGAATTTGTGCCAGTATTTGTGCCAGAATTCATTGCTAGTCAATGTATCTGTGTTTATTCTATGAATTGTGGTAAGCTTGAAACATTCAGTATCCTTTAATGAAAATTGAATGTGAATTGTTAATTTATGCCTGTATATATGTGTAGTTCAGTAGCAAACATGATGTAAAGCCTATAATGCTCCAGCCTGAACAGAAGGTGTCGGAGGAAAGTAAAACGGCATGGAATGGCCAAACAGTACACTGACACCTAGATGATTGACTAGAAAGAAATAATGCTGGAAGTGCAGAGGCGTAGTAACCATTAAGGAGGTTAATACTGGTATAAAGTATTTCAGATGAAGCTGACAGTTGGCCTAACGCTCTGAACTCAATGTTTGTGATGTATTGTGCTCAGTGTAGAACTAGAGTATCAATTAGTTATGAAGTAGAAGGTACATCCTTCTTGTTTTCAGGGACCGTGGTCTTGACGTTATTGAGCAGCACCTGGTCAGAGCTTTGCTGAATCCAGAGTCGGACAGCATACTCCTTGGTCCATTTAGCTATCAGTGAGGTGTCTCCAGAGCCCAGGGGAGAAATCGAGCAGAGGAGTCTTTTCCTGCCGCCATCACGCAAGATAAGCTGATGTGGCCGGCTGAGCTCAACATTATGTCCTCCCATCTTAAAATGACAGTGTAACATACACTTAAGAGGGGAATTAAATTGTTTTAATATCAGGAACTGAGAACATCTCCAATACTAGTTCCAATAAAGACAAACTATTGAAGTCATGATGACAAATACCAACAGAGCTTGAACAAAACAGAACCAGTATTACCTCATATTACTACTACACAACTGACACACATAGGATACTTTTAATAATATATGTCACTACAATATTCATATTGATAAATTCTGTACATATAACTTGTAAGTAAAATTGATTGTGATTCCTGGTTCCCTTTGTATTTGAATCAGGACACATATTCATTCATAACAGCAATGAATACATATTGTTATTTGAAAAGTTATCAGTGACTCCTTTAAGATATCCTTTAGAGTGTTATATGTATGTGAGTGTCACAGTGTTGTCAAGTGTGGTGGAATAAATTAAATTGTTTATCTGTCTGTTGTTGTTATGACTTACACTTCATCATACACATACCCTAGACATACAACGTAGTCATCACACTATTCCAGAATAATTCTGACTGAGGTATACATATGTGGCAGCAAGTAAGGTTATATATAATACACTACTCTTATTAGATATATATACCTTCACAGCTGATCTCAGTCAGTACACTAAGTCCCCTATACATATTTATAACATCCCACTTCACCACAGATGGCCTATGCTCCTTGGGGAGCTAATGGGTATTGATGATGTCCTAATTATAACCCATCAAGGGTTGAGTGGGATACAGTATTAAAAGAAAAAAAAACGTTAGGCCGTTTAGGAGCACTTCAAAATCGTGTTCAGCTTTGTATCCGAAATGAACAATTTGAAAGTTAACATTCTCACAATGAAATATGCTAAATCTTGAATAAATTCCCTCTATTTTTCGCTCTAAAGATTGTTTATATCTTATATAGAAGTGGAGTTATTAACGTTTCAAACTGTACAAGGACTTTAGAGACACCCTGTAACAGCGGTGGTGGTTGTTTATATTTATGCCTACTTTTCTTTTTGTGTATATTCTTTCACTATTTTAAAAAAAAAAGGGGGGGGGGGGGGAACTGCTGATTAAAGGGTAAAAATGGAATGACAGTAAATTTTATAAAAGAACAACACAATACGGGACATCCTTTGTCTTTACTTTATTCTTCGTTTCTAAAGAGTATTTTCTTATAATTTGTTTGGCTGCTTCGCTATACCAATGTGAAGCTAGTTTATTTACGAAGAAGTTGTGAATTCTGTATTAGTGTGAATGGTTTTCTTTGTTGTTCACGTTTGTTACAGTTTCATTCAATAGATCCTGTGTTACGGGTGCATATATCAAGTATTTTGAAGACTTGTAGACATAAGTTATCTACGTTTCATACGGCCCGCAAATACACGCCATGAAAATGGCGACCACATCTAGATAAGGGCAGACACTAGTCAACATTCAAAAATTGAGTGCCACTTTAGGCTGCCGGGTTTCTATAAAGCAAACGAGCGAACATCAGCGCCTCTGAAAGTGAAATGCCAACCATGTTTTCTGCCGGTGACCTCCAGTAACCCCAACCCCCTCTTCTCTGTGGATATCAGCCGACTCTCAGGTTGTGCCGGCTAGTCCCGCCCACCTCACCTTCTGGCTTCTCTTTTGGCGGGGTTTTAGGTACTAGCTAAGCTGGTTACCTTTGGACGCGCTCGGGTGTTTTCGGCAACGCTCGTGTTTCACCGCCATCTTTGAACAGAAGCATCAATAAGTTTTGTGGTAAAGTGAGTTATCGACTTGTTTTCGTGCAAATTTCGCCTGGAGTATATCATGAAAAGTTAACCAAGGACTCAGGTGAGTAGCAGAGCAACTTTTACTGACCTTTCCATGTGTTTTTTTAGTTTGTTAGGCTTACATTCCTCCACTCTCAGATCGTTACCGATTTGGCCTCGTTTTCTCGGCTCCTGGCTTCGGAGGCTGGCTAGATTGTGCGTCCTAGGAGAATTCCTTCTATTAATTTTCGTTTTCCCCCAAAAATAAACATTTATACAATTTAATCGTGAATAGGTGCACAAACTATTTCATGTTGATTTTCAGTCCTCATTAATAAAATATAGCTCTTTGCATTTGTTTACATTTGTTATATTTTTTATAGGCCTAAGTCTAGACTTTAGTCTAAAAAAAAAAGTGGGAAAAAAATTATCTTTGCAAAAGTTATGAATCAAAAGTATGAAATTAAATATAAACTTACATACCTCCAGCATTACATTTTAACTGGGAAAGTGATACAGAAATTATGAGTTTATCATTTTAAGAACTTAAAAAAAAAAAAACCATACATACAATTTGAAATTTTCATTCACGTAAAGCTAACCTAATGGCCTACATGATGCAGTAGCCTATGGAATAAGTGGCGAGGTATGGTGCCAAGCTTCAGTTCAACATAGTATCAACAAACAAATAATAAGCACAGTAAACCCTAATTTATAACTCATGTTGAACATGATGCTTTTCCTCCATCACATAAAAAAAATAACACCTACACATTCTACAACCAGATGTGGAGCTAGATAGAATAGCCTACAGTAGGCCTCGAAGAGTCGGAGTAACTTTCAGCTGAGCAGACGAGAAAATTGTTTCCCAGTGACAGCACACATCAAAATACCGTGACACGTTTTTGCTCTTCTTAAAATGTCAAACGATGATATTTGTGTAGAAGAATGCTCTACGCAATGTGTAATCTGTTGCGATCTGTTCGTTCAGGTATAATCGATCACATCTGTCTATATTCTACAAGTGTTAGAATCCTTTCACAATGTATTATTTTTTCTTTTACGTATCTTTTTCTTGTGTGCTATAGGATCTACAGTTTTTATAGTAATCATTTTTAATCTAGGCTAAATTTCAGTTATTCCAAAGTCTGAAAGTGGGGATGGTTCAATTCTCTGACACTTGGGGTAGAAATGTGCACCTTGAGTAGGCTATCTGCTATAGTTTGTTCATGTCTGTAAGCCTGTACAATTAGACCTTTATATTTTTGCCCTGAAGAAAAAAAAGTGTAACATGAACCAAATCTAGTAGAGTCTTGTCAAACTTCCCATTATGAAGCTCTGTGGCTGAATCATCTTTCCTCTTATTTGATCCTTAGCCACTGACCGTCAAAGCAGTCAGTGGCCATCATGCCTGGTGGTGTCTTGTAGGGTGGCAACAAACTGCTTCCACTTTGCCCTGTGTTCAGCCATCCTTTGTGCAGCGCCCCAGCTCTGATTCACTCTTTGCATCTCAGCCTTCACAGTTCTCCACCAAGTTATTTTTGGTCATCAGCATATTATTATTATTACTAGGCCTCAAGGTCTTTTAAATTTGGACATACACCCTAATATAACCGAAAGACCATGTGTCAAAGTTGAAAGAAGAGCCCCGCCAAAATGAGGCTAAATTCCTGTTTAAAAAAAACCTTCAGCATATCATCAAGTCATTCATTTCTTGTCAGTGTTGTTCACTTTGTTTATTACTGCCTTTATCTCCGTTTCTGGCTGTTAAAAAAAAGATTTTATTAAGTTATGATGCTGAGAAATTTTGATGAAAGATAGTGGATCATCGCCGGTTGTACATGGTTAATTGATGAAAGATAGTGGATCATCGCTGGTTGTACATGGTTATTTGATGAACTATAGTGGATCATCGATGGTTGTACATAGTTAATTGATAAAAGATAGTGGATCATCACCGGTTGTACATGGTTAATTGATAAAAGATAGTGGATCAATTAACCGGTTGTACATGGTTAATTGATAAAAGATAGTAGATCATCGTTGACAGTTATACATGGTTAATTTATTAAAAATGTGGCAGTTTAGTATATCTGGCAGTAAGGAACAAACAATGGTCAGTGTGACGTTAAGTATATCTGGCAGTAAGGAACAAACAACAGTCAGTGTGACATCAGTGATTAGACATTGTTGATTTCAAGACAAAGTCATACAGTTTTTATCACTCTGGAAAATCAGGCCATTGTAAACAGTTTATATGTTACATAGTTTTTATATCAAATGAGGTTACGTATTCATTCATTGCCTTTTAGCTCCCCAAGGAGCATAGGCCAGCAGCAAACACAAGTCTTTCTGTCACTTGCCATCAAGTCAAGGTCTTACCATGTCTTCCTCATCATTTTCACCTCTGTATCCAGTTCTCTTCTCCATGTGTTTTTTGGTCTACCTCTGCCTCTCTTTCCCTGTGGATTCCAGAACAAGGACTGCCTTGTAATGCTATCAGCAGGTTTCCTCAATGTGTGTCCTATCCATCGCCAGCATCTTCTTATCTCTTGTTGCACTAGCACTTGTCTGGTTCTTGTCATCTCTTGTTCCACTGGCACTTGTCTGGTTCTTGTCATCTCTTGTTCCACTGGCACTTGTCTGGCTCTTGTCATCTCTTGTTCCATTGGCACTTGTCTGGTTCTTGTCATCTCTTGTTCCACTGGCACTTGTCTGGTTCTTGTCATCTCTTGTTCCACTGGCACTTGTCTGGTTCTTGTCATCTCTTGTTCCACTGGCACTTGTCTGGTTCTTGTCATCTCTTGTTCCACTGGCACTTGTCTGGTTCTTGTCATCTCTTGTTCCACTGGCACTTGTCTAGTTCTTGTCATCTTTTGTTCCACTGGCACTTGTCTGGTTCTTGTCATCTCTTGTTCCACTGGCACTTGTCTGGTTCTTCTCAACTCTTGTTCCACTGGCACTTGTCTGGTTCTTGTCATCTCTTGTTCCACTGGCACTTGTCTGGTTCTTGTCATCTCTTGTTCCACTGGCACTTGTCTGGTTCTTGTCATCTCTTGTTCCACTGGCACTTGTCTGGTTCTTGTCATCCCTTGTTCCACTGGCACTTGTCTGGTTCTTGTCAACTCTTGTTCCACTGGCACTTGTCTGGTTCTTGTCATCTCTTGTTCCACTGGCACTTGTCTGGTTCTTGTCATCTCTTGTTCCACTGGCACTTGTCTGGTTCTTGTCATCTCTTGTTCCACTGGCACTTGTCTGGTTCTTGTCATCTCTTGTTCCACTGGCACTAGTCTGGTTCTTGTCATCTCTTGTTCCACTGGCACTTGTCTGGTTCTTGTCATTTCTTGTTCCACTGGCACTTGTCTGGTTTTTGTCATCTCTTGTTCCACTGGCACTTGTCTGGTTCTTGTCATCTCTTGTTCCACTGGCACTTATCTGGTTCTTGTCATCTCTTGTTCCACTGGCACTTGTCTGGTTCTTGTCATCTCTTGTTCCACTGGCACTTGTCTGGTTCTTGTCATCTCTTGTTCCACTGGCACTTGTCTGGTTTTTGTCATCTCTTGTTCCACTGGCACTTGTCTGGTTCTTGTCATCTCTTGTTCCACTGGCACTTGTCTGGTTCTTGTCATCTCTTGTTCCACTGGCACTTGTCTGGTTCTTGTCATCCCTTGTTCCACTGGCACTTGTCTGGTTCTTGTCAACTCTTGTTCCACTGGCACTTGTCTGGTTCTTGTCATCTCTTGTTCCACTGGCACTTGTCTGGTTCTTGTCATCTCTTGTTCCACTGGCACTTGTCTGGTTCTTGTCATCTCTTGTTCCACTGGCACTTGTCTAGTTCTTGTCATCTTTTGTTCCACTGGCACTTGTCTGGTTCTTGTCATCTCTTGTTCCACTGGCACTTGTCTGGTTCTTGTCAACTCTTGTTCCACTGGCACTTGTCTGGTTCTTGTCATCTCTTGTTCCACTGGCACTTGTCTGGTTCTTGTCATCTCTTGTTCCATTGGCACTTGTCTGGTTCTTGTCATCTCTTGTTCCACTGGCACTTGTCTGGTTCTTGTCATCCCTTGTTCCACTGGCACTTGTCTGGTTCTTGTCAACTCTTGTTCCACTGGCACTTGTCTGGTTCTTGTCATCTCTTGTTCCACTGGCACTTGTCTGGTTCTTGTCATCTCTTGTTCCACTGGCACTTGTCTGGTTCTTGTCATCTCTTGTTCCACTGGCACTTGTCTGGTTCTTGTCATCTCTTGTTCCACTGGCACTAGTCTGGTTCTTGTCATCTCTTGTTCCACTGGCACTTGTCTGGTTCTTGTCATTTCTTGTTCCACTGGCACTTGTCTGGTTTTTGTCATCTCTTGTTCCACTGGCACTTGTCTGGTTCTTGTCTTCTCTTGTTCCACTGGCACTTATCTGGTTCTTGTCATCTCTTGTTCCACTGGCACTTGTCTGGTTCTTGTCATCTCTTGTTCCACTGGCACTTGTCTGGTTCTTGTCATCTCTTGTTCCACTGGCACTTGTCTGGTTTTTGTCATCTCTTGTTCCACTGGCACTTGTCTGGTTCTTGTCATCTCTTGTTCCACTGGCACTTGTCTGGTTCTTGTCATCTCTTGTTCCACTGGCACTTGTCTGGTTTTTGTCATCTCTTGTTCCACTGGCACTTGTCTGGTTCTTGTCTTCTCTTGTTCCACTGGCACTTGTCTGGTTCTTGTCATCTCTTGTTCCACTGGCACTAGTCTGGTTCTTGTCATCTCTTGTTCCACTGGCACTTGTCTGGTTCTTCTCAACTCTTGTTCCACTGGCACTTGTCTGGCTCTTGTCATCTCTTGTTCCACTGGCACTTGTCTGGTTCTTGACATCTCTTGTTCCACTGGCACCTGTCTGGTTCTTGTCATCTTTTGTTCCACTGGCTCTTGTCTGGTTCTTCTCAACTCTTGTTCCACTGGTTCTTGTCATCTCTTGTTCCACTGGCATGGCACTTGTCTGGTTCTTGTCAACTCTTGTTCCACTGGCACTTGTCTGGTTCTTGTCATCTCTTGTTCCACTGGCACTTTTCTGGTTCTTGTCATCTCTTGTTCCACTGACACTTGTCTGGTTCTTGTCATCAGTTCCACATTTGTAACTTTGTCATACCACTTCAATCTTTCTGTTCTACACAAGCAGCCATTTATGAATGTCTTTAACATTTTGGTTGTTGTTTTTGTTGTTCTCCGTGGTTCCCTGCCATACAGTGCTGACGACATTTGAGTTGAAGATTCTGATTTTTGTTTTGGATTTGATTTCTTTTGATCTCCATAAATTTCCCAATGCAATGAAAGCTCCTCCTGATTTCCCTGTATGTCCCTCCAACTCTGTTTGTATTGCTGCCAAATAAAACCATGATTCTACATCTTGTATGGGGTGTTTCTTCAAGTGCTGTCTTGCGTTTGCTGCATTCTCATAATATGTGTTAAATTCAAGTAGGACAGTTATCAAACAACATCTTGTGTTAGGAAGTGGTTTTAGCAGAAAACTTGTGACAGATTGCTTCATGAACTTGGGAGAGACTTCTCGTTGTTTACTGGTGACAAGAACATGAGACAGACTTATCTCATTGTTTACTGGAGACAAGAACATGAGAGAGAGACTTAACCTCATTCTTTACTGGAGACAAGAACGTGAGACTTAGCTCATTGTTTACTGGCGACAAGAACATGAGACAGACTTATCTCATTGTTTACTGGAGACAAGAACGTGAGAGAGAGACTTTACCTCATTGTTTACTGGTGACAAGAACATGAGAGAGAGACTTATCTCATTGTTTACTGGCAACGAGATCATGAGATAGACTTATCTCATTGTTTACTGGCAACAAGAACGTGCGAGAGACTTATCTCATTGTTTACTGGAGACAAGAACATGAGACTTATCTCATTGTTTACTGGAGACAAGAACATGAGACTTATCTCATTGTTTACTGGAGACAAGAATGTGAGAGAGACTTATCTCATTGTTTACTGGAGACAAGAACGTGAGACTTATCTCATTGTTTACTGGTGACAAGAACATGAGAGAGACTTATCTCATTGTTTACTGGAGACAAGAACATGAAAGAGACTTACTCATTGTTTACTGGAGACAAGAACGTGAGACTTATCTCATTGTTTACTGGTGACAAGAACTGGTGAGACAGACTTTTCTCATTGTTTAGTGGTGACAAGAGCCCGGGTAGTGAGAGACAGTGATCTCGAACGTCAGATCACTGTGAGCAAGCGCTGTCAATTACCAGATAATTTCCTGTATTTTGTGAGTGGCTGTACAACAGATGATTGTTGAGAGTTGAGATTTGTAACCACAGCCTTTGTCTCATACAAATAATGTCAACATTGACTCAGCTACTCCATACAAATAATGTCAACATTGACTCACTCAGCTACTCCATACAAATAATGTCAACATTGACTCACTCAGCTACTCCATATTAGAGAAAATTGGTGGTCTGTGAATGAGTGGAGACTATGATAGTAGATAGTCCCATAGCAGATAATGTTGTAGGGGAGTGAAGTGTTAGAGGCTTCACCATACTAGGTCCAACATCGAGAAATGGGGTGAGCAGTTTCCTTCCTTGCTGCCTTCCCTAACTGAAAGAACAGTCAAGTACCCATTTACAGCTGGGTAGACTGGAGCGTTTTGGAACCGTGATTTGAACCCAGCGCCTTTGCTGTGACAGACCGGCGCTCTAACCACTCTGTCAGTCGGATGCTCTCATGATGGTAGGGCTAATTTAATTACACAACAAACAAACAATTTTTGTTTCCTTCTTGCCATTGGAATCAAGAAAAAGTTACTCATTGTGTATATGTGTGTGTGTGTGTGAGAAAGAGAGAGGATAGAAATTACAGTACTTCTTCTTCTTCTTCTTCTTCTTTGTACACAATCAGACGTCCACTTGAATGTTTTCAAAGAAAGCAGTAGTCAGTTTGAGGCTGTTTGAATCCCCGTAAAGCTTTTCCACGAAAGGAGCTGGGAAAGTACAGTACAATGATTGACACTTTTATATAAGTATCTGATGTGCTCTCTCTGTCTGGCTGTCTGTTTGTGAGCATTTTAAATGTTTCGGACTGTTGTAGTGCTGTGTGTTATTCGTTGATTGTAGTTTTGTTATGTTGCTCATTTCATTTTATGGAGTTTATGTCATTGCTCCAGTAATGATTCTTTCAGTGTGATTCTGTATTCTAGCTATTCCGTCCGAGTTAGATTTTGAAGCACATGCCCAAGATTCCATATTCCAGTGCAGGTCTACCTTTTCCTGTACAAAACAGTTTCAGTATTTGATGGGTCTAACCGGGCAAAGCAGCAGGGCATGATGGTATAACACCAGAAATGGTAGAGTACATGGGAGCAGCAGGCAACCTATTATTCCTAAGGGTCCTACGGGCAGCGTGGTGCAACAAGACCATACCAAAGGATTGGAAGATTGCCATAATAACACCAATTTTCAAAAAGGTTGACAACCGACAATGTGGAAACCATAGAGGCTTATCCCATCTCAGTGTCCCTGATAAAATATACTCTAGAATCTTGGAGCAAAGACTCAGACACCTAGCTGAGCCACAAATGGATGTGAGATCCATCTTTGCTTCTTAGATCTGGAAAAGGCATTTGACAAGGTCCCCTGGAACAAACTCTGGGACTGTTTGGCAAGGAACAACATTCCATCACCTCTGATTCATGCTATACAGAGCTTCTACAAGTCTTGCAGAAATTATGTGAGGACGGCAAACAATAAGTCAGAAATTCAGGACCACCACTGGTGTAAGACAAGGTGATATCCTATCACCTTACCTCTTCATACTCCTTATGGACGATGTCATCAAGGCATGTAAGGAGAGAACAAGAAAGTATTCAGTGGGGTACTGGAAGATGAGACAGGTCTGTATTTCAGAGCTGGCATTTGCTGATGATGTTGCCCTGATTGCTAAATCAGAGGCACATCTTCAATCCAACCTGCAAGTCTGAAAGGAAGATCTGGAGAAGAGAGGGATGATCATAAGCAGCTCGAAAACAAAAACCATGGTGATATCACGAGAGGAAAGAAGACATCAGATTAAGCTGGGAAAACAGGTCCTGTAGCAGGTCAACCACTTTAAATACCTCGGACCTGTCATAGACCGGAAGGGAGGCATCAAAGAAGAGTTGGCTACCGGAAGAGCAGCAGCTGGGAGACTTTTTCAGGCCATAAATCGAGGATTCCTCAGCAAGAGAGAGGTTGGTAAGAAAACAAAGATGGCTGTATACCGCTCCACTTATGTCCCAGTCTTGACATATGGATGCGAGTCATGGGCAATGACTACAACCCACAAAAGCCAGATCCAAACCTCAGAAATGAGGTATCTGAGGAAGGTGGGTGAAGTAACAAGAAGAGACATGGTCCGCAACCAGAAGATACGTCAAGGCTAAAAACCCAACCCCTGCAGACCCAAGTAGAAGTCCCAACTGAGATGGTTTGGCCATGTCTGCAGAATGGGAGAAGATCGGCTACCACGGCAAGCATGGGAAACTAAGAGCCAGGTATGCAGACCTCCAGGACGACCCAAAGTCTGCTGGGAGGACTACATTAGACAATCTTTGAAGGACCGAGGACTAGAATGGAACCAAGCCAGGAGGAAAACAGCTGATAGAATAGTCTGGCGCTCTCTCTTACAAACCTTTACACCTCACGGTAGAAGAGGAACGACTAAGTAAGTAAGATGGGTCTAACCACCATGCAGCTCCTGCTAGTTCTTTGACCAAGTTCTTTTCCTGTTTATCTTGTTGCTGGCACATATTATTTTGATTTTTCCTTGTTAATCTGCTGTCCAGTGTCATTCCAAAGTATAGGGGATCTTTTCTTCTGGCAGCTCATGTCCATTTAGTTTTAGTGTGACTTTGTTCCATGTTTGAGAGTGTAAAAATGGTGTATATTGTTTTCTTCTCAATTAATTTTAGAAGCCAGTCTTGTGTCTATTTATCTAGTTACTACATCTGGCGTTTTTTAAAATATTTTCTTCTGCTGCTTGTAGTGCTAGGTTGTCAACGTGTAGCGAACTGAGGAGTGACTTTGGTATTTTGTCAACTATGGTTATGGGGAACATTGTTGGTTATGGGGAACATTGTTGGTTATGGGGAACATTGTTGGTTATGGCACGCTGCCTGTGGGTACTCAGTGTTCTAATTTCATTCTGTGGCATTTGTACCCTTGCACTTACACCCTGGTATGCCTACTCAAAAGGCTTGTGCATTTTTACAGACGCACACTGTCACTATATTTGAGTAGCTTTTGCTACATCCCAGTTCTCCACACTTAATAAATGCTTTATCGTGTAAGTCCAGACTGCCGTGTTTGTGTTTATTTTCATGGAAATCATGTTTAGTCTCCTTGTGAGATAGATAAAGTCTATCCATACATGACGCTGTGTGTGTGTAAGAGAGAGAGAGTGCAAGTGAGAAGATGATGATGATGATGGTAATTGTGAAGAAACTAAATCAATCAATCAATACCCTTTAGCTCCCCAAGGAGCATAGGCCTTGAACAAACACATGCCAAGTCTTCCTGTCCTGTGCCATCCGCTCAAGTTCTTTCTATGTTTTCCTCATCATTTTCACCTCTGTATCCAGTTCTCTTCTCCATGTGCTTTTTGGTCTACCTCTGCCTCTCTTTCCCTGTGGATTCCAGAACAAGGACTGCCTTGTAATGCTATCAGCAGGTTTCCTCAATGTGTGTCCTATCCATCGCCAGCGCCTTCTTCTCAACTCTTGTTCCACTGGCACTTGTCTGGTTCTTGTCATCAATTCCACATTTGTGACTTTGTCATACCATTTCAGTCCTTCTATTCTACGCAAGCACCCGTTTATGAAAGTCTGCAGCTTTTTGGTTGTTGTTTTTGTTGCTCTCCATGTCTCAGAGCCGTACAGTAGGACTGACTTCACATTTGAGTTGAAGATTCTTATTTTCGTGTTGGACTTGATGTCTTTTGTTCTCCATATGTTTCCCAATGCAATGAAAGCTTCTCTTGCTTTTTGTATTCTTATTTTGATATCACTGTCTGTCCCTCCAACTTTATCTATATTACTGCCAAGATATGTGTACAATTCTACATCTTTTAGTGGTGTTTCTTCAACCTTGTTATCATTTCTTGCATTCTCATAATCTTTGTCTTTTCCCTGTGTATTTTCAGGCCCACTTGTTGTGACCTCTCATTGAGAATTTTAATTTTCTCTTGCATCTGATTATTGTTATGGGACAGAAGAGCCAAGTCATCTGCAAAATCCAGATCATGAAGCTGTTTAGTCAGATTCCACTGGATTCCATTTCTGTTGTGTGATGTCTATGTTTTCATTACCCAATCTATTAATAATAATAATAATAAATTCTTTAAGCACCAAACACGGCGCATAAGGCAGAAACCAGCGCTCTCCAGGTTGTTCGTTGTGACGCCACTCCTCTTAGCTCTTGCACATTATTTAGGCCCAACGTTCTTCCTTCTCTTATTATTGTTCTTCTGAGTGTTTCTTTTGGTCTTCCTTTTTTCCTCTTACCCTCAGGAACCCAAGTGAGCGCATGTAGTGGTATTCTGTTGTTTTGCATTCGTAGGACATGACCGATATATGACCATCGTCTTTTCCCAATCTATTGCTAGTAAGAAAAGAAATGGAGACAAGCGACATCCCTGTCTCACTCCTGTTCTAATCCTAAACGGTTCTATAAGTTGTCCTTCATGAAGAACTCTGCATGTCATGTCTTCATAGGTCTTCTTTATTAATTTCATGATCTTCATGAGAACTCCATAATGCCTCATCAATTTCCAAAGTGATTCTCTGTCTACACTGTCAAATGCCTTTTCATAGTCCACGAATCCGATGTATAGTGGTGAATTCCATTCCAGACTTTGTTCAACTATTATTCTCTCAATGTGGCTATCTGGTCTGTACAGGATCTGTTTTGTCGAAAACCTGCATGTTCATCTCTCAGTTGCTTGGACTCTATGGACTCTTTTAATCTCTCAAGGATAATACTTTTCCTGGCACTGATAGTAACATTATTCCTCTATAATTTGTGCACTCTTGTAAATTTCCCTTCTTAGGCAACTTAACCAGATAACCTTCCTTCCAAAGCTGAAGGGATTTTGTAGAGAAACTAAAGCTGAAAGGATTTTGTGAAGAAACAAAAGCTGAAGGGATTTTGTGGAGAAACTAAAGCTGAAAGGATTTTGTGAAGAAACCAAAGCTGAAGGGATTTTGTGAAGAAACTAAAGCTGAAAGGATTTTGTGAAGAAACTAAAGCTGAAGGAATTCTGTGGAGAAACTAAAGCTGAAGGGATTTTGTGAAGAAACTAAAGCTGAAGGGGTTTTGTGAAGAAACTAAAGCTGAAGGGATTTTGTGAAGAAACTAAAGCTGAAGGGATTTTGTGAAGAAACTAAAGCTGAAGGGATTTTGTGAAGAAACTAAAGCTGAAGGGATTTTGTGAAGAAACTGAAGCTGATGGGATTTTGTGAAGAAACTGAAGCTGATGGGATTTTGTGAAGAAACTAAAGCTGAAGAGATTTTTTTTAAAGTCATATTTTGCAATTTAAAAAATTGCCATTGTTTTCATATTTTCCCCAGTACTATTTTTGAAATATAAACAAAAGATGTAACCATAGTGACGGCTGAATGTTGTTAAAATAGCCTGGAGAGGTTATATTAGAGCTGACAATGTTGTTGTGTAATGTCAGGGAATACATGCCTACGTTCGTGTTGTGTAATGTCAGGGAGTAGCATGCCTACGTTTACTACATCTTTTTGTATAATGTCAGCGAATACACGCCTATGTTTACTCCATCTTATTGTGTAAAGTCAGGAAATACACGCCTACGTTTACTCCATCTTGTTGTGTAGTGTCAGGGAATACAAGTCAACGTTTACTCCATCTTGTTGTGTAATGTTAGGGAATACACACCTATGTTTACTCCATCTTGTTGTGTAGTGTCAGGGAATACACGCCTGTATTTACTCCATCTTGTGTAATGTTAGGGAATACAAGTCTACGTTTACTCCATCTTGTTGTGTAGTGTCAGGGAATACAAGTCAACGTTTACTACATCTTGTTGTGTAATGTTAGGGAATACACACCTATGTTTACTCCATCTTGTTGTGTAGTGTCAGGGAATACAAGTCTATGTTTACTCCATCTTGTGTAATGTTAGGGAATACAAGTCTACGTTTACTCCATCTTGTTGTGTAGTGTCAGGGAATACAAGTCAACGTTTACTCTATCTTGTTGTGTAATGTTAGGGAATACACACCTATGTTTACTCCATCTTGTTGTGTAGTGTCAGGGAATACAAGTCAACGTTTACTCCATCTTGTTATGTAAAGTGAAGTTATAATACCTTACATTTACTCCATCTTGTTGTGTAATGTGAGGCGATAATAAAATATAAAGGTAGCCACATAGCAGATACTGTCTTAGGGGCTTGAAATGTTAGAGACTTCACCATACTAGGTCCAACATCGAGAGGTGGGTTGACCAGTTCTCTTCCTCGCTGCCTTTTCTTTCCCTAATTCAAGAGCAGAGCCAGGTACCCATTTACAACTGGGTAGACTGGATTGTGATGTAACCGTGATTTGAACCCGGCACGTTTGCCGCGAACGACCATCGCTATAACGGTAATACTGTATAATAACTCCCAACTTGATGGATGCAGTCTAGCGAGCTAAACGTCTATATAATAACTCCAACTTGATGCAGTCTAGCGAGCTAAACGTCTATATAACTACCTCTTCGTACGCTCTCAAATAACCTCTCTTATAAAGTTGGCAGTCCGTCTGAGGCTTCTGTCGTCACCACTATACAGTGTCTGCCTCAGCTGGGTGCCTGTATAACTCACACGACACGGCTGACAACCGGCCACACCTTGTGGAACTCTTGTGCTCTCAGTTGCGGCTTGCCAGCGGCCATTTTTGTTTTCTTCTGTGTCCCACCCAGGCCTGGAGGATCCGGGCTATTTGGTTTCATTCAAGTTTACCGTCTGCTCACTGGTGTTGACACTGCCTGGGGAGCGCCATGATGATATGTTGTTGTGAGAGAGAGGAGACGGCAGACAAATGAATTGGTTGTTAACCTGAGTCTCTATTTGTTGACTTGAATGGTCTGAGATTGAACATTAGACTAGCTCTTCCATTAAAGAGAGAGGGGTGGTGAGAACTTTCTAATGTACCAGGAGAGGGAAGGGGATGGACTTAATATTAATATAAACGAGGGAGCGTAGAGAGAGATGGTAGACTCTAGTGCAGTGTTTCTCAACCCTGATAGTAGCAACGCCCCTTTTTGACAACTAATATTTTTAAAAGCCCCCCCCCCCCCCCCACCCTTTTAACACTCCGATGCTCTTTATCGTGTATACACACACACACACATATACATATATTCCATCATACTTTTTAAAAAGCAATGCAGTTAATGAGTTATCTTTTCTTATAATATAAAGAAAAAGAGAAAGCACATTTATAAAAGCATAATTATATTAAATATGTCATTAAGTACGGAATTATATACACCACAAGTTCATTATCCTTGAATTACAAATTGGCGGAGCAAATGATATAAAATTAGTTCTTACAACTCTATAACTATCATAATCATATCAAAGGTCACACACAGTTCTGTGTAGTGCTGTGACTGTAACGTCAACCTCGCTAAACAAAGAGGGGTTTTTGGCAGGCACACGTGGGACACGTGATTGTGCGGGGAATGTTATGTGAGGGAGTCGTGCTGTGGAAGTGGAGAAAGTAGGGAAGGGGCTGTGATGTGTTCCCGGGCTAATCAATGATTGGAATTTTGGAAGTCTGTACCCCAGACTTTCTCTCTACTGTTTCTTTCTCTCGTTCACGTCAAGTCTCCACCCCAGACTCTTCACCCCAAACTTTCTCTCGTTCAGACCAGATCTTCACCATAATCTTTCTGTCGTTCAAACCAAGACTTCACCTCACACATTCTCTCAGCTGTTTCTCTCCTCTCGTTCACACCAAAACTCCACCCTAAACCTTCTCTCTTTCTCTCGCTCACACAAAATCTCCACACTTAACCTTCTTACTTTCTCTCGTTCACACCAAATATCCACCCCAAACCTTCTCTTTTTCTCTCATTCACACCACGTCTCCACCAGAAACGTTCTCACGTTCACACCAAATCTCCACTCCAAACCTCTGTCTGCTGTTTCCTGACAGTCCGTATTTCATGTATTTAACCCTCACAGAGGTCTAAGTGTTCCGTCTCTGCCCTAGGCGTGCACACACACACACACACACAAAACCAAAAACAAACAACACGATCTTAAAAGACGCCTTGTATCTGTGTATGAATATAACCCCGTGAGATTTCTTGACGTGCACATGCTGTACCGATATAGGCATGGATATAGTTGGTCTGCTGACCTGGAAAGAGTCTGAACTTAACACCACATGCTGAGCTAGGTAAATAATAAACATAATTAGTTATGTGGCCAGTGCTGGTCAGACAGCAAGGATTAGAACACTGGACAACAAATAAACAGAAGTAATAGGCTCAACAAGGAATCGAACCAGTTGCCATCGCTTCGCTTCAGTGGGGAACAGGGACTAGACATACGGCCAACTGTACTACATTCTGCGCTGGGATTTATTTCCGTTAATTCATTTATTTAATTCATGGGCAATGACTACAACCCACAAAATAATAATAATAAATTCTTTAAGCGCCAAACACGGCGCATAAGGCAGAAACCAGTGCTCTCCAGGTTGTTCGTTGTGACGCCACTCCTCTTAGCTCTTGCACATTATTTAGGCCCAACGTTCTTCCTTCTCTTATTATTGTTCTTCTGAGTGTTTCTTTTGGTCTTCCTTTTTTCCGCTTACCCTCAGGAACCCAAGTGAGCGCCTGTAGTGGTATTCTGTTGTTTTGCATTCGTAGGACATGACCGATATATGACCATCGTCTTTTCCTTATATAGTCGGAGACATATTTCTGCCTAGAGTCTTCTCTTATTTGTCGATTAGTCTTGAATTCTTTCCAACTGATGTTCATGAGTTTTCTAAGACATTTGTTCTCGAATGTATTCAGCTTGTTCTCCAATGATTTTGTTATTTTCCAACTCTCACAGCCGTATGTTAACACTGAGATAACATTTGAATTAAACAGACGAAGCTTGGTATGTATATTCAATGATCGTAATTTCCAAATGTTAGATAATCTATTGAAGGCGCTAGCTGCCAAAGCAATTCTAGTATGGATTTCTCTTGTTGTGTCACCATCCTGAGTCATTTTACTGCCTAAATAATTGAAACTTTCAACTTTCTGTAGTTTTTTCCCCGTTCAAGATGATATCAAAGGTCTCGTTAGAAAAGTTCATAGCTTTAGTTTTAGAGGCATTTATTTGGAGACCAATTTTAACCGAGAGATGACACAAATTATTTATTGCTTCTTGGGATTGTCTTGGTGTTGAACTTAAGAATGCTACATCATCTGCGAAATCCAGGTCCCCCAGGAATTTTCCATTTGTCCATTTTATACCCAATTGTTCATTGTGGGTATAGCCAGCCCCAAAACTCAGATATGAGGTACCTGACGAAGGTGGCTGAGGTAACAAGAAGAGACATGGTACCCTACCAGACGATACGACAAGGCCTTAAAACCTCCAACAGCCACTCGGAAAGATGGGGATATCCGGTTACAGACAGTAGAGGAGAGGAAATGGAGGACTGGGAGATAGACACAAACCTTCACCTTATTAACAGGCCAGATGATAAACCCAGTTTCTACTCTTAGAAGATGGCACACCACTTCCACTCCAGACCTAGCTTTCACCATAGGGGACATCCTTCACAAAATTGACCGACAGGTACTTGGCCAGCTAGCAGGCAGCGACCACAGACCAATAAAGCTAGTGGTTAATATGGAGTATGTTCCCCATGAAGTGAAACTATTGCCCCGATGGAATTACAAAAGAGCTGACTGGGACAGTTTTGTAGTGCTGACTGACAGTCTTTGCGAGACCAACACACGAAACAACAGCATGAAAAATATGGTTGAAAGCTTTAATAGAGCAATACTTCAAGCAGCTATTCAGACTATCCCGAGAGGGGCAAGAAAGAACTATAAACCATACTGGAATGAAGAACTGCAAAAACTTGAAGATGAGGTAACAGAAGCCAAAGACACGGCAGAAACAGAACAAACAACTGAGGCAAACATCTTGCTCAAAGCAACCTCTGCAAAGTACAGAAGAACATTAAACCAAACAACAAGAGACTGCTGGAAGCACACAACAGAAAATCTCAACCTAGATAAAGAAGGGAACAAGCTGTGGAAACTAGTTAGAGCTTTGAACAATGAAGAACCTTACAAAAATCACATCACAATCAAACAAGGTGAAAATATGCTCTCGGGGAAAACAAGCTGCAAATGCACTCATGGAACACTATGCTGGTGCAAACCACATTGACGTCCCTATAGACAGGCCATCATTGATGAACAAAGGAGTCACAACAACAAAAAGCTTGCACCAGAAGAACACATGATGGCAAAGTTAACAATGCAAGAAATGGAAGAAGCAATGAGGGCGCTAAAGAAAAAGAAGTCACCTGGAAAAGATGGGATAACCAATGAAATGCTAACAGGCCTAGGAACAAAGGCAGAAAAGAAGCTTCTGGTCATCCTAAACTGCAGCTGGAAAAGAGGAATAGTACCACCGGCATGGAAATACGCCATACTGATTCCTAAGACAGAGTTCAGACAGAACCAAATGGCTACAGACCTATCAGTCTACTTAGCTGTGTTGGAAAATTGATGGAGCGCATAATAAATACCTGACTAATGTGGCATCTAGAGGAAAAACATCTCTTAGCCCCACAGCAAGCAGGATTCAGAAAACACAGATCCACTGAAGATCAGATCACGTATATAACTCAGAAAATTGAGGACGCTTTCCAAGAAAAAAAGCACACACTGGTGGTTTGGGTGGACTTAGAAAAAGCATTTGACAAAGTGTGGAAAGATGGACTAAAAGTCAAGCTGCAAGAAAGTGAAGTGTGTGGGAGAATGTTCAAATGGATCAGCCACTATCTTGAGAATAGAACTGCCGGAGTCCAACTACAAGGACAGACCAGTAGGAAGATGGTATAGGAGCAGGGTGTTCCCCAAGGGGGAGTCCTGTCACCCACGTTGTTCCTCGCGTGTATTAATGACATATCATAGAATATTCCAAGAAGAACTCACAATGCCTCTTTTGCAGACGACTTAGCCCTATGGATCTCAGAGGAATATATCACTACGGCAAGCATTCGGATGGTCAACGGCAGCTAAGTCGAACTTTGACAAAATAAACAGAACCTAAAACCAAGCATTGAGAATCATAACAGGGGGCATGAAGTCAACACCTATTGACGAGTTGGAAAAGATTACTCACCTCCAGCCTATGGAGGATAGAAGAGACAGCAGAGCCCAGCAACAAGCCGAGAAATTCAGGAGGCTGATAGACCACCCAATGCACCAGAGAATAAATGGACTTGGAAGGGGAAGACTGACGCGAAGCAACTTTGTAGAGACAGTCAAAACAAAGATGAGAGCAGACCCCATAAACGCAATATCAACAGCTACGCCAATATGTACTGCACACAAGCTACCAATTTGGAAACAACAGTGCTTCACTGAAATGATAGATAACGTTCCCGGTATTGAGAGAAAGAACAGCCACAATGAAACAAAAAGGAGAGTCCTAACCACAAAATATATAGAGAAACATTACCCAAGCAACACCTGGATCCATGCGTACACATGGATCAGCAACTAATGCAACAGAAGATGGAGGTGGAGGAGTCTTCCTGAGCTTAAGCAATGGCACACAAAAAAAGATAGCAGTCGCAACAGGGACATTTTCAATTTCAGTTATATATATATGTATTAAATATTCTGGCTCATGCGTTTGCTTTCATACATATAAAAAAACTAAAGCGACTATGATTGTTTAGTTTTGATACAACATGTAACAATTTTAATAATGAATTAGTCTTTAACAGTTTAAATAAATATGGAAAGATTGGTGAAATTTAGATAAAAGTTTTCGTCACGGAGTCGTAGGTGAGGATTTATCAAAAGTCCGTTGCTTTCACCTATTGTACAAGAAACTTAATTCTAGGTGAGTCCTGCAGCTGTGGTTCATCAATTCTGTGATGATGAAAGCCTTCTCCACACTCTCTTCCACTGTAGGCGGTTAGGGTGGATGCTTTTCTTACACACTAGCGGCGTCAGTACCACAAATCGTCTGATGGCTTGTAACCACGAATTTTAGAAAAATAGAAAAACAAATGTAACATTAACAAGTTACATACATCTCAAAAATGATATGATACACTTGAGGCACACATGATGTAATCATCACTCATTACTGCTCCAGTCGGAGTCCTGGATCACCTCTGCTGTCGGTTTCCCGCACGACTAGTCAGTAACAATCACCAGCTCTTGCAGTAGTGGTTCATGCATATACTATTTTCATATGATGAGGTTGCCAGCCTCGTATATAACCACTTAGCAAGAAACCTGTAAAATTTACATTAGTAAATAAATTGTTTGCACTTACCCCAACATTTTGGGAATACACAATCTCCTTGCACAGATTTAGACTGGACACAGCTCTGTATTAAATGCTTCGAAATCACTTAGGTCTGGAAATTAGAGTTAATTCCTCTGACGGCGGGTGTTCTGCGAAATTACTGGCCTGGGAAAACTTTTGTTTAATTCATCTTTGACGTGTGATTAAAAATTCCTAGATTCCAGTCTTGGTAATTTAAGTCCTGGTCTTTTTAAGTTTACAGTCTTGTATTAAAAATGCGGGTTTACTTGTAAATGTCAAAGTTGCCCAATACTCGATCTGTCACTTATAGTTGTGGAATTTCTAAGTCCAATGTCTCCTTTTTCGCTAGGAGTCGCTAGTCTGACGTTTGCGCTGCAGTGTGTGTACTGACTTTGATTTCACTACATTATATCTCACAATCCTCAGTTCTATTTCTAGCTGTTTTCGCCTAATTTTCCAATGAGATACATTGTATATTCCGGCCTCTCAAATAAACCAATACAATCGAATCTCGTTCAGCACTACGTAGGTAGGGGTGTTTCAAATTAAAAAAATACCCTCACGTGTTTCAGAATATTAAATTTAATATCCTCGCGTGACCTCTTCATATCGTTGCCTCAGACTTCCGCCGGCCTCTTGTGCTATCTTCACAAACATAGGTTGTGCAACTGCCCCGATGCTATCGTCTGCAAATCTTGAGTTTCCAGACAGATTTATCTGTAATCTCGATACAGAACGTACATCAGAAGCGATTACATCATTATCTCCCGTCTTGTGCAAACATAGGGATAGTCGCTCGCCATCTGGGGTAAAGTGGCGGACCGTCACGTTCAAAGGGATCAATAGAGATGACCGTCTCTATAAAATGGGGCCAGACGAATGAAGCGAAAACTTATCAGTCGCTGATCGGTCAAATTACATGGCGTTTTTACAGTTCTGTCTTGGATCGGCTCAAAGCAACCATGTGAAAATTAAAGATAGTTCCGTGGCCGATACTTCCGTAGGGGTGTGGAGTGTTAGAGACTTCTCCCTACTAGATTCATCTTAGAGAGTAAATAATGGTGCATAAAATATGCCACATAATAATGAAAGGGGAGAGAAAAATAACAAAATATCACGCGCACGGGAATGTAATGCAATCCTGCCGGAGTGGACTTGAGATCGTACAACCGTATCGTCACAGTTATTAATGTGCCCGGGTATTTGAATTTATTGACTTGTTTTAAAACGGTTCCATTTACTTTGAAAGTGCATTCTGGGGAAGCCCTTTTCTTTGAGACGACCATTACTTCTGTCTTGTTTACTATTAAGGCTAAGGCCTTTATTTTCACTTTCTATCTGTAATAATAAACAGTTTAAATTAATATATACCATTCATATTATGTACATAAAACAACATTGACACATTATTCCATAATGACAGGGGAAGAACCATTACTTTCATCATTTTCATCAACTTCTAATTCAACGAGGGGTGGGGTGGTGAGTCACCTGACAGAGAAGCAATTCAATGAATTGTTCCCTGAAGAATGTTCCAGCGTTGAGTTTGTGACTTTCTCTGCTCATGGAGGATTTCTTTGTAAGGAGTAGCACATTCTCTCATTTTCCCCCTGACCATAAGGCTCATGTTCATGTTAGGATCATCTTGTTTAAAGATTACAAAGCAGGACTCAAGAAATTGGAAGTTCTCCTTTAATTGTTTCACTGTAAATTGTCGGCCTGGCAGTTGTTGCTGGCTGACGCAAGTTGCTGCGTCTCCTTCTTCTTTCGTGGTGATCTTCTCCAGCGCCAGTGAATTTTAAATAATGAATAGCTTCCAAAAATATCTCAAAGAAACATTGAAATGGGTATCGTCTTGCTCTCGCGCTCCCATTGGCACGCAGATAAAATACGTACTGTAAAAAACGTCTAAATATGGGGTCGCGTAACTTCGAGTTTGGAATGTAAATAAAACAGAAATGTCTTAAAATTGGTGCGTGTTAGTTTTAATTCGCGTAAATGAAACACGCGTAAACAGAGAACTACGTATATTATGATCTCAGCTAAAATACTGCATACTAATTATAACATTTAACTGCTTTAAATTGTTTTTACAATTAAATTGTTTTTAATTATACATTTTAAAAAAAAAGGTACAATGTAAGACCCACCTTTCAAGTAAACAACGTTGTTTTATCTTTGGAAACTTTAGCACAAGTAAGAACTGAAGTTATTCATGTCTTTACTTTCAATTTAATTTATTTTTTATTGTTAGAAGTTAAATTAAGCCAAAATGCGCGATATGTTTAATAAATTTAGCGACATTTGACCAGCTAAACAGTTATTGTATGAGCCTGATTAAATCAACAATATTTGACTGACAAGATTTATATTTTTTCTGCACCAGGTAATTAATCTACATTCCATCACCTTCTTTCTTGTTAGTAGGACAAAATAAAATGGAGGAAACGTTCAGATATTTGTGACGTCACATAAGAGACGGGTCTGGGTTTTGTGACGAGAAGGGGAGGAGTTACAATGACAAAAATTGCATGACGTCATATGTAGATGACGACATATTGACCTCTTTCAGAACATCCTCTGTTTCTCATCATGGTCAAATCCCCCCGGCTGTTAGTCTGGGTACTTTCAACCACTTTTTTTAGCTTGAAGGTTTGTTGTGCAATTTTCCAAAATCATTGATGTAATTTTAAAGCAACAGTTTCTCAATGCTGGACGAGGCGTTGTGTCAGCCCCACGAAACTCAAACATTGTACGAGCAGGGAGCTGGTCAGGAGAGTGCGACACGAACTCTTAGAAGTATCTGGAACAATGTTCTGTGATAAACGAAGTGTTATGGTTAAAGATGGAGTGGCGTATACCACGTATCGCTTTTTTGTCAGCTTCTCACAAGGCGGGAAAGTACACGTTTGAGAGTACATAAAAAAAGAAAAATAAAAAGGAAAAATAGCCAGAGTTTCATTCCAAATATCACGTAAGATCGTTTTTTTTTTTTTTAAAATAACATGATCTACATGATGTTAGCATAACACTCTGTTTTTTTTTTTTAATTTATTTTGGGCGTTTGGGGTGGTGTTACGGTCAACTTGACAGTTTGTTGACGAAGACATAGTGAAACAAATCCATCTTGAGTCCTGAGATGGAACCAGATGTACTGAACTTTCTTAGATCCACATATGTTCAACATTCACCACGTATCTGTGATCTTTATTTTAACAATTCGAAACTCATCGGGTCGCAGTCAAAGTTGACCTGCACACCAGGACGCACTGTTAAAAAAAGCGGAGTTGTGCACGGAAAACCCGTTGTGTGTGGAATACGGTGTTGGTTGTGTGTGGGGTACAGTGTTGGTTATGTGTGGGGTACAGTGTTGGTTATGTGTGGGATACGGTGTTGGTTGTGTGTGGAATACGGTGTTGGTTGTGTGTGGGATACTGTGTTGATTGTGTGTGGGATACTGTGTTGATTGTGTGTGGGATACGGTGTTGATTGTGTGTGGGATATGGTGTTGGTTGTGTGTGGAATACGGTGTTGGTTGTGTGTGGGGTACAGTGTTGGTTATGTGTGGGATACGGTGTTGGTTGTGTGTGGGGTACAGTGTTGGTTATGTGTGGGATACGGTGTTGGTTGTGTGTGCAGTACGGTGTTGGTTGTGTGTGGGATACGGTGTTGGTTGTGTGTGGGGTAAAGTGTTGGTTGTGTGTAGGGTACAGTGTCAATTATGATCGCGATATATGTCACATGTGTTTGAAGTGTGATGGAAGTTCAGTGTGAGATGAGACCTAATTTATATAGAGGATGTTATGTAAGTGATATCTGTGTGATACTGTGTCAGTGAAAAGTGAGACTAAACCAGTTAGGAGTGGAAAGTGAGATTGTATTCCAGTTTGCGGTTAAAAATTAGATTTTATTCCAGTTAGCGGTGAAAAGTGAGATTCTGTTGCAGTTAGCGGTGAAAAGTGAGATTGTATTCCAGTTAGCGGTGAAAAGTGAGATTGTATTCCAGTTAACCGTAGCTGATGTCGTTTTCAGTTACACAATGGTTGTGATCTTGAATGTTTGAGCTGGAGAGAAAGGGCTACAGCTAGTAATGGGCCAAGCCTGTAATTACCAACCTCTTAAGCAAAGAAAAAACCCCAGGTGATTTAGCGAGTCACATAATAGTTGGTTGAAAGTGTTAAGTGAAGAGGCGGGGAGGGCGATGGTGGTAGAGAAGACGGAAACGACGCGTTTAAGCCAGAAGATCTCGGAGACGTCTGCTTGTATTGGCCTGTAGCATACTCGAGCAGTTGCCTCCCCTGGTAAGCTGTTTTATGATGTCAGAGTGACAGACCCTCCATTTTCAGAACTAGCTAAGCGTAACGCGCCTGTTTTGACGTACCAGGCCTTGCTTGAAAACCCGTCACAGGTAATTGGCAGTCAAATTTGGACAGAAAACGAAGAAAATGGATATATTTTTTAAATGTTAACCCCGGGTAAACGTTAAGACAGGTTACTTTGCACGAAGTAAATCCTTAGTTTGCAGGGAATGTAGTAAAATATACTTTTCTTGCAGTGTAGCGAAAGTGCAAGTATAAATCTGGCAATAGGAGATGTTCTCAATTGCTATTTGTGACCATTAAGAAGTCAAGCTGACAGCCAAAAAGTTACAGACTTTCATTATCATAAATGGTTGCTTGTATAGTCCCGTAGCAGATGCTGCCGTAGGGGAGTGAAATGTTAGAGACTTTGCGATACTAGGTCCAACTTTATGAGGTGGGTGGGATGGTCGGTTTCCTTCATCTCTGCCGTTTTTCTTCCCTAACTCAAGGACAGAGCCAAGTACCCATTTACAGTTTGGTAGACTGGAACGTGCGCTACCTAGTTTCAACGCCCCGGAACTTGGTAATTTTGCCACGAGAGGCAGGCGTTCTAACCACTGTGCCAGATCTGAGGGTCTTGCGTAGAAAAGAAAGACTGAAGTGGTATGACAAGATCATTATGTGGATCTGTTGACACGAACCAGACAAGTGCCATATCCGAAGAAAACAGAAGAGAACTGAACGAACGAACATTAATTTTCGAAGGGGTAAGAATTGGGCGCCCAGTCCCGTCTAACATTCTGCCCTTCCACTCGTGCATACTATACCCTTTCATTCCCACATGTTACTTTAAGCATTAATTTAAAGGCATGCAACATTATAAAGGTAATATAAGAGCATACATTTACAGCAAGCAGTTTTAATCAAAATTATGTTTTTATTTTTTAAACAAACAAACAAGAAAGTAATGGGGAAAAAAAACGCAAAAAATAAAAACACCCCAAAAAATATTGGTACAGTAAATCAAACAATAATTCGAACATAATCAGATAAGGGTCGTATGGAATCAGAACTCATGAAATATTTGAACAGTCTGCTATTGATTGAGTTGAGAGACTTGGTGGAAGTTAAGCAGACTTAACTGACGGATTTAACCAACATTCACGAGTCTGCCCTGAGCAGCAGCCGAGATGACCCCAAATGAAAGGAACCATCTAATGGCTCCCTAACAGTTTGTTTTATCATCTTTCTTCTTCTTCTTCGTTTGCTCTCAAATAACCACATCTAAGCTGGCAGTCCGTCTCAGGATTATCTCAGTTTTTTTTCCCGCCAACTGGTTAGAGAAGGCCACACTGTCACCCTGCTCCTCTCATGGAACCGACAGTTTTGGAGCACGTGATCTACTGTTTGTTTGTCCTCCCAATATGGACAGAAAAATGTCTGTCCGATTTTCATTTTGTTGTACAGATGGTGTCTACAATGGCCTGTTCTTGGTTATATGTTGTATGGTTCTGCAGTATCAGAGTCTGGGTGTTCCTTGTGCCGCTTATCTCTATGGTTCTGCAGTATCAGAGTCTGGGTGTTTGTTAAAGGGCGTTAGTCAGTTGTTGCTGGGGTTGTTTTAGTTTGTTGCAGGATCCATTTGTTAATGGTTGCATTATCATTGTCCTTGATATGTCAACGCCCAACTTGTAATTAATAAATACTATTGCAAAGTCTGGCTATGTCTATTAATTCCTTAATTCTCACTCATTCTTTGAATCATCGTGCTTCTATTGTCTATTACGCGAATGCTGGGTACTGGTTAGAACTGGTGAACAATGGGATAATATTGACTTGATAAGTCCAAGTATTCGAGTCCACAAGTCCGACATTTATTGACGATAACACATCACAAGTATTATTCATTACAAGCATACATCTGCAATTGAGTACATTTGAATCCATATAATATTCTCAGTCCGTGTCCAGTAAATGAATTAGTATAGACAGAACAGCATAGCTATATGCACGCGCGGTTGGGGATTCCAACAGCCGACAGTGAGCGTATGAGTCTGACGAATATAATATTATGGACTGGTTAATAATCTTTCCTTGAAGTTGGTTATATACTAACCTTATTATCTTATTTGATTCACATAACTTTGGACTGACCCTGAGTCCCTACTTCGAAGTAAATATACATATATGTGGCAATACAATGCCCAACACTGGACGGATATAGGACGCGTCTTCACAGCTTGACGGTCAACGTAAAAAGGGTCTCGTATCTAAGTCACGGTGCGTGACCTATCAACGCTAACACGTCATAAATCGATCGTGTACATAGCGTTCAGTAGTCCGTGAATTCTTAACATCAAATTATATTAAATGCTGTGACCCTAGAAATAGCACACTGCCAACCATAGCAGACGACTTCAATAAAATACCGTAACAATTCCCTGCCCGCCGGGGGGAAAAAATCTATTAAATAGATTTTTTTTAAAAACTATCTTACTCAAACATATGAAAAATTTAACAAAAACCCGACCTATGGCCTACGATGTTCTGTCTAGAACAGTGTCGTGGTCATGTCGATAATATATCAGTCATGTAATATATTAACAGTCATGCTATACATTTAAATTAAATTACCCCCCAAAAAATAGTCAACAGTCGTTAAATAATTAACTAATTAATTAACGTAAGTGTTAACTAAGTACGAAAGTGAGATGTCATGAAATTATTATAACCAATTAAAATTAAACTAATTACTCATAGTATATGTGTAAGGAATCAAGTTATTGAAATCTAATTAACGAAAGTGAAAGAAGATGTCATAAGAAAAAGACAAAATGAGGAGTAAAGACAAGTAAAGTGCAGAAAAAAATAAGGTATAAAATCAGTAGGTGGTGTTTTTGAGATTAAATATGTGTGTAGAGTAATTACTAACTACTTAACTTAATTAACTTCTTCTTCTTCTTCTTCTTGCGATCGCAGATGCGGGAGTTTACCACCCTTGAAAGCTTGCAGGACAGACAGTGCATCTGTGAGGATGACTACCTGGTGGCAGTCAGAGTTGGTGTTATAAATCATATTTGCAGCTTGCTCTAGAGCTTGAACCTCAGCTGTATAGTTGGAACAGAATTTACCAGTGGGAATGTGCCTAGTCTCATAGTGGTTGTCAGGATATGAGATAAAGATACCGGCATCTCCATTCCTAACAGCATTTGTTGCTGATCCATCTGTATAGGCATGTATCCATGATTGATCGGGATAGCTTTCTTGGATCATACTCAATGTAGCAGTTCGTTTTTGCAGATCATTATACTCACATCCACTTGTGAGACCACTGACTGATGTATTAATTTGGAGGGCACTGCTGGCCTGCTCCCATGGTACAGGGTATAGGGTGGGCTTCAGTGGTGTTGTCTTCATGGATAGGTCTTCTTGATGCTGTCTTATAAGTCTTTTCCCCCGATGCACAAAGCTGCTACGCTTTAGACGTCCCAATGCCAGATCATCTAGTCTTGCCTTCATTGGGTGCATTGGCATACTGTTGTACTTTTCCATCTGGATCACAGAGGTGAAGAGGTTGAAACTTGGCAAGATGATCACTCCCTAATCCTAGTCAATAATGCCACAGATACTCCTACCTTCTACTCCAGAGGATGGCACACAACTTCAACACCAGATCTTGCCTTCTCCACACCAGATATAGCTGGATCTATTAGTAGAGAAGTAGGAGACCAACTAGGGGGAAGCGACCATCGCCCAATCTTTCTTACTGTCCAGAGTGCAACTCTCAGTATAGGCCCAGCCATTACAAGATGGAACTACAAAAAAGCCAACTGGGGTTTATTCAGGCATCAGGTGAACACGCTGCTGTCTACCCTCAAGGTACAGAACAGAGACATTAATGAAGTGGTAAAAGACTTCAACAGATGCATACTACAAGCTGCAAAAGAAACCATTCCCAGAGGATGCCGGCGTAACTACATACCATACTGGTCCAGCACACTCCAAGAACGTCAGGAAGCCATGGACAGGGCTAGAAAGGACGCAGAGTCTCAGCCTTCACTTGAAACTCACAGCAAATGGAAAAAGGCTGTAGCAGAGTTTCAGAGAACAAAGCTAGAAGAAAAACGGAAAAGCTGGAGAACTAAAACGGCATCGCTGAACCTTGAGAAAGACGGCAGGAAACTTTGGAGATTAGTCAAGTCTCTAAATGAAGAGCGTTCCTCACCTAGGCAGACTATCACATTGGATGAAGGTGGCAAACTTTTCAGAGGAAAACAAGCTGCAGACTTGTTTGCTAGAAGATACAGTTCAGAAAGCAACTTACCCATTAACATAGATCATCAGAGAGAAATAAGAAAAGAAATACTGGCAACCATGGGACAGACAGATACTCCTGCCCCAATGAGGGAACCCATCACACTAGGAGAACTACAGAAGGCTATTTCCAAGCTTAAGTTTCAAAAGTCACCCGGCCCAGACAAAATCAGCAACGAAATGCTAGTAAATCTGAGCTCAGCAGCAAAGACAAAACTGCTTGAGATATTCAACCACAGCTGGTTGAAAGGAACGGTACCCCAAGTATGGAGAGAAGCCATCACAATACCCATACTAAAGAAAGGGAAATGTAAGACCGAGGCTGCAAGTTACCGGCCAATCAGTCTCACAAGCTGTGTTGGGAAGACTATGGAGCGAATAGTCAACCACAGATTGAAATGGTATTTAGAGTCTGAGCAGATCCTGGTGCCGGAACAAGCTGGATTTAGAGAATGCTACAGTATAGAAGACCAAGTTACTTACTTGTCTCAAGCAATAGAAGATGCCTTCCAGGAGAAGAAAAAGGTCCTAACGATCTGGGTCGACTTCAAGCAGGCCTTTGACAAGGTGTGGAAAGATGGCCTCATTGCAAAACTTAGAAGTGGAATCCAAGGCAACATTACTCTGGTGCGCTGATGAAAATGTCACCACAGCAAATTATAGAATGCAGCGGGCAGCAGACATGCTAGTGTCATGGGCAGAGAAATGGCTTAATTAACTAAATAATAATATATTATATCATTATCACATTCATAATTACATCTGAGAATCTTATCTAAAAATTGTGTGAGATTCATTTGTTTTCTTTCTTACATTTTTTTCATATTTCATTTTCTTATTTTCCTTTCTCACATTTCAATTCAATTTTATTTCTTTATTAATTCAATCAATAAGTAGAAACTAAATAATCTTGGATATGAAGATCCAGACGTCGTTATTTTCCTTAAGAATTTACGGAAAGTTCCATTAGAAAACTGTTCAAATGTTCCGATCCTGAATGAATATAACGTTCATAATGTTCAATTAGTCATGTCACATAACGAAATTTGTCCAACTAGACTTCAGATATTCTATCCAACTATCTTGGAACCAGTTGTATTAGGAATGGACACAAGCCAAGGTCCACGCGTAAATACGAACGATATGTCTCTTGCTTTCATTAATTTCATTTGACGTACATCTCTGTTGTTTGTTTCTCTGAATAATCGTTGACGTTTCATTCATAGGTCGATAATTCGTTGATCGGATTCTGTCTCTTGGTATGATTACTTTTGTCAATTTATTTGAAGATTATCAGCATTCATGAATTGTCTTCCGAAGGATTTCTTGAGAGTACATCAGCCACGATGTTTTCTATACCCGTTATGTATTCAATGGTGAATTCGAAGGGTTGTAGGAGGATAGCAAACCTCGTAAGTTTCAGGCTTTTGTGATTAGAGCGACGTAACGATGCCACCGCCTTCTGATCTGTTTGGATCACGAAGGGAGCACCCAGTAGGAACTTTTCCAGTTTATTAATTGCCCAAACAACAGCCAACAACTCTTTATCCACAGTCGAATATTTGGTTTCTGGCGTCTTGAGTTTGCGTGAGATATAAAGAGTCGGATGTAGTATATCGTCGTGACATTGGAGCAGACAAGCGCCAATCCCGTAATTACTAGCATCTGTATGGAGGATAAACTTTTTAGAAGCATCAGGTAGTCTCAAAATAGGTGGGTGTGAAAAAAGTGTTAATATTTTACGAAATGTTTTGTCGCATTCATCAGTCCATGTCACCTTCAACGGCATGTCTTTTTTAGCAATGATGACAAGACAATTGACGATATACGAAACTTATGCTGCTTTGGCTGAGCATAGTTAGAATAATCAACACAGTTACTGTCTAACTTCGGCATGGTCAAATTACAAAGACGAAAGAACAGTGTTATCGTAGATAAAACAACACAAGTGTCACCTAATAGACAAGCCTACTATAAATAAGCCATATAAGAAGAATTGACCCATAAAGAAAAGAAGTGATGATTGACTATGCTGAGTCATCAAAGATAAACAGTGTTATTGCAACATATTATCTGCGTGACGCAGAATCGAGAAATAATTGCAATCTCAAAGAATGGTGGTGAAAATAAATACCATTGTCAAGCTCGATAACCATTCGAGCATCTCTATTGTTATGAAATGTAACCAGAGCTTCACCATACCTTTTATTGGTAGGTGGCAACAGACGCACGAACCTAACGTCTGCCGTGTAATTAAAGAAATTACTAAGTTCCTGCCATATAGTCTCTTGTGGCAAATTGCGCACTAATACGGTGCGAGAATATGCACTTTTGCCAATGTAAGTAATATCATTGTCACGAAACTATGAACAATGACGATTTGTGAATCTGGTCTTATCCAGAGAATTAAAGTTACCTTTATTCATAAACGTAATAATTTTATTAGATGAAGTATCATCATGACTGAAATTAGGACGATATCTATTAGTATTTAAGGCAGTACGTTTCCTGCATCTCATAGGTACTTCCTTGCTGTGCAAAGTAAAAACTTTGCCGACAGATTTAGTCTGTAATTTATAGTTCAAGTTCATACTAAACTCACTATTATTTCTCTTTTTAGTGGAGTCATTCACATCGTAACCCAATTCAGTATATTTCTTAGAATCAATTTCAATATGATTCTGTCGCCAAGATTTATTAATTGAATTGGCGATATTATCATGTCGAAGGAAGGCGTACCTGCCTCGAAATGATTTTCTCACATTCACAGGAGTTGTAATATTGACCTTGGTCAAAGTATGTACAGGGACATCATAAGATGTATGCATCACCTTGTCAACTTGAGTGACAATTGGTGTGCATGTAGTGTCAATATTAACTTCGATATTATCCTTTTTATTACCTTGATGAAGAGTCTCATCATTCTCCTCTTTTCCAGAAATAGTAAAAAGACTAAAATTTGAAACTGCTGTGCCACATGTATTAAGATTCTTGGCACGTAATGTAGCCATTGCAATGACGTCGTTAGCATTGCCATCTGCAATAGGATTTTTCAACATGTATACCTTAACATTACCTGTAAAAAAAAGGTGTGTTAACATGTATTATAGCAGTGGGGTAGCATTCTACAGTTCCACCAAATGTCATACACCTGACATATTCCCATGTTGCACAACTTGGATGGATCAGTGACTGTCGAACTCCAATAGTTGTGGACCTGGAATCTCTCAAAACAGACGATAGACCCATTTACTATCCCTCTGTTAAATATAAGAGAGCCTGTTCCATCATTAACTGCTAGACCAACTTCTGGGAGGATGTGTCCGCAATTCAATACAGTCTCCTTTGCCTTCTGAAATACAAGATTACATTCTGGGCAACTATTTGCCACAGTATAATTCATCGCATGACATGTAGCAGAAGATTGTATTACTTTATCGCTATGTGGAACCTCTGGGGTTGTACTATTAGTAACTGCCGCCCCTGTATTGTGATCATAATAAGACGATCTATGAGACTGAGACCGCTGATGAGAATAATCATTGGGATTATTTCATTGTCCCCTGTGGTTACTGTTATCTCGGTGTCTCGAGCCTTGATTATAGTTATTCCAACTATTACTAGTGTTAGAGTTGTATGATCGATTATGATTTGCATTGTGTTGACCATTGTTGTATCTAAACTGAGGTGACTGATTCCTATTCTGTGGTCTTCCTCTATTAAAATCACTCTTATTGTTATAATTATTTTGCCCCTTATGAAAATTAACATTATAACTTCCTTTGAAGCGACTTCTATCTACGCTGCGTGTTCTTGGTTTGTCATAACCATGGTATGACATACTGGAGGCCACCGGTAGAGGTTCTCTTATTAGAGAGTTAGAAATGCTCGCATTCGGATGGGCGGTACAATAATTTATTGCCATTTTTTCCAAATCATCAATCGTAGATGGTTTTCGTTCTTGCAAATAAGCAAAGAACGGTGGGCTGACAGAGGATAACACTTTATCCCTCAGTAACAAATCAACTAGTTTGTCATATGATTTGTTTACACCTGCCAATTTGACCCATCTGTTAAAAGTATTGCGTATATTCGCAATAAAACCTGTAAAGTCTTTATTGGAATCTGGTAAAATACTCTTAAAACGTAATCTGCACCCCTCTTCGTCCAAATGGAAACGCCGTAATAATAATGATTTAATGGCGCCATAATCACCAGCTATTGTTGGATCAACATTCTGAGCTGCAGTTAATGGTTCACCATCTAAGAATTCATTTAGTTTAAGTGCCCATGCGTGTTTAGGTAAGTTATTTGTTATGCATACCTGTTCAAAACGTGCCAGGTATGATGAAAGGTCGTCGAAGTTCAACTTAAAATGTGGTAATTTAAAGTTATAATAAGGTTTGTTTTGATTGGATGAAGATCCATTTTGAGAATTATCATTCTGGCTCGTATTAGCACTTTGTACCTGTAATCTTGCAGTTTCCAACTTAAGACGTGCCAATTCCATTTCTTGTTGCCTTATAATTTCCTCTCGTTTCATTTTAGTCTCTTCTTCTTGTCTAAGTTCTTCTTTTTCTCGGATTAGTTCTTCTTTATATTTTTCAAGTTCAGCCACTGCGTATGCTTCGAGAGCTTCTCCTTTTTTTCCAAAATCTTTCCCGTTTTTAATAAAATGGTCTAAGGTAAGCATCTTGACGTTAAATTTTTAAGTATTCAATCATTAATGTATAGTAATCACCAATAGAATCTATGTAGTTATTTGTACTTACTCAATGTATGAAAACTCAATATCAACAACTATAATATTATTGTATTATTAGTTGTAAATTCCACAAATATTTTATAACAAAATAATTTATATCAATAATGTTCCACTCATTACATTATACCAATGTATTATACCTTTATAAATTTATGATGCTGAATTATATCATGCATCTAATATTCTCCACAAATAATTATGGGTATAATCCCTATTTAATCAATTATATGTGCCAAGTAAACACTGTAGTACTAGGACAGTGTACTAATTAATATCTGATATGTATGTCCTACGCAAGGCAGACCATAAATTTTATAGTTATTAATAAATATATATTATGCTATTATGCTCTAGTCATAATATATAAAATGCCTCAATAGTGTCTTGGACTACTACTGCAAAGTGATGACATCATCGAAGTCATCATCTAATTTAATCAAATTAATTAAACATATTAAAATCAATTTATAGTAATATCATTAGGTTATGAGATTAATGAAAACAATACAAATGATTAACTAAAGCTTTACAACACATTAGTACGATACAAAAGTGACATTTTCACAAATAAAATGATTTTACAAAACTAAGCATAGAAATCGGAAGTACTGAAAGGTCAAGGATTGAACCAAATCGAGATTGAACTGAATCTAGGTCAAAAGATAGAAAAAAATACGAATGCAAAAACTTCTTGATACATTCCATTTGTTGAAGAGGCTGTGTAAACGGTTGCTGCCTTGACTTTCAGCTAGTACTCAAAGAATGATGACGTACATTTGACCTTTGGTAGTTATGCGTGTCGCGTCATATTTTTGCAATCACGTGAGCGTCTTGTAATTGTAAACAGCTCTAGTCCGTATGAATGAGATTTCGGTCACTTTTTGTTTGAAAGAAAAAATTTCGTTCCCCAACACACTGGCCACCAGTTGTTAAAGGGCGTTAGTCAGTTGTTGCTGGGGTTGTTTTAGTTTGTTGCAGGATCCATTTGTTAATGGTTGCATTATCATTGTCCTTGATATGTCAACGCCCAACTTGTAATTAATAAATACTATTGCAAAGTCTGGCCATGTCTATTAATTCCTTAATTCTCACTCATTCTTTGAATCATCGTGCTTCTATTGTCTATTACACGAATGCTGGGTACTGGTTAGAACTGGTGAACAATGGGATAATATTGACTTGATAAGTCCAAGTATTCGAGTCCACAAGTCCGACATTTATTGACGATAACACATCACAAGTATTATTCATTACAAGCATACATCTGCAATTGAGTACATTTGAATCCATATAATATTCTCAGTCCGTGTCCAGTAAATGAATACGTATAGACAGAACAGCATAGCTATATGCACGCGCGGTTGGGGATTCCAACAGCCGACAGTGAGCGTATGAGTCTGACGAATATAATATTATGGACTGGTTAATAATCTTTCCTTGAAGTCGGTTATATACTAACCTTATTATCTTATTTGATTCACATAACTTTGGACTGACCCTGAGTCCGTACTTCGAAGTAAATATACATATATGTGGCAATACAATGCCCAACACTGGACGGATATAGGACGCGTCTTCACAGCTTGACGGTCAACGTAAAAAAGGGTCTCGTATCTAAGTCACGGTGCGTGACCTATCAACGCTAACACGTCATAAATCGATCGTGTACATAGCGTTCAGTAGTCCGTGAATTCTTAACATCAAATTATATTAAATGCTGTGACCGTAGAAATAGCACACTGCCAACCATAGCAGACGACTTCAATAAAATACCGTAACAGTGTTCCTTGTGCCGCTTATCTCTATGGTTCTGCAGTATCAGAGTCTGGGTGTTCCTTGTGCCGCTTATCTCTATGGTTCTGCAGTATCAGAGTCTGGGTGTTCCTTGTGCCGCTGATCTCTATAATTATTTCTGATTATTGTTTTTATCTCTTCATATGTAGCCCTGTTTTCTGGTTGGGTTTTCCTTCCTCCTTCTTTGGCACGTTTATCTGCCTTTTCATTTCCATGTATATTGTATTTGCCAGGTGTCAGCATCTAACAACAGGATGTGCTGTTACGACTGTTGTTTCTTTTAGAATGTGTGTAGATGTTTATCTTAAAGAGTTCATCGTGCAGTGTTGTCGAATGCATTAGGGTTTGGTCATACAGGACACGATACTGGCAGAACAACTCAAGTCCGCAGTTGGTAGGTCCACAATATACATGTATTACATATTTATTAAATTCCTTCACGATACAAGCAATGGAGAATCTTCAACATCTGTCTCCTCAATAAATGTGGTCAGCCCATAAGTCAATAAGCATGCATGTTGAAATCATATATATATATATATCTTCGTCTTCTCTATTCAGTTCTGGCCGCTCTGACTAAGAGGTGCGTGCAAATCACGGACACCCAAGTAATGCGACCACAAACGTGAATTATGTTTCTTGAATAAAAATACTTCTCTGTAAGGTGCGGAACTTCTTCATAAGTTCGGTACCATCCTAACGATCGTTGAAAACAAGTGGCGGCCTTCGAGAATATAACAGTGCCACATAAAAATTACTCAATTTCACCATAACTCCGGGAGCTCGAAAAATACGTCTTCCTTGGACGAATGAAACATACGAAAGGCCCAGAATATTAGCCATTAGAATAAATTAGCGCCACCGCTTTACGTCATTGACAACCGGTGACGTATCAAAGTATACGGCGTTCAATACAAGTTAAAGATCGTGCAAAACATGCGTTACAACAAATAGACGTATCTCCTCAAATAACAATGGCTATATGCCTGCGTGTGGCAATATACTAAGACATATTAACTTTATTCCTTAACACCCACCTAACATTTTGTGTCAACATCTGACGACAGGAACCGCCATTTCAACTTCAGTGGACCTTTGTAGCCAATATATCATGACTTATAGTCAATGGATCTTTTTAGTCAAACTTATCATGATTTATGGTTAGTAGATCTTTGTACTCAAATGTATCATGACTTATGGTCAGTGGACCTTTATAGCCAATATTATCATGACTTATGGTTAGTGGATCTTTGTAGTCAAGCTTATCATGACTTATGGTCAATGGATCTTTGTAATCAAACTTATCATGACTTATCGTCAATGGATCTTTGTAGTCAAACTTATCATGACTTATCGTCAATGGAGCTTTGTAGTCAAACTTATCATGACTTACGGTCAATGGATCTTTGTAGTCAAACTCATCATGACTTATAGTCAGTGGATCTTTGTAGTCAAATGTATCATGACATGGTCATTGGATCTTTGTAGTCAAAGGTATCACGACTTATGGTCAATGGATCTTTGTAGTCAAACTCATCATGACTTATAATCAGTGGATCTTTGTAGTCAAATGTATCATGACATGGTCATTGGATCTTTGTAGTCAAACGTATCATGACTTATGGTCAATGGATCTTTGTAGTCAAACTTATCATGACTTATGGTCAGTGGATCTTTGTAGTCAAACTTATAATGACTTATGGTCAATGGATCTTTGTAGTCAACCCTATCATGACTTATGGTCATCTTTGTAATCAAACTTATGGTCAGTGGATCTTTGTAGTCATACTTATGACTTATAGTCAGTGGATCTTTGCAGTCAAACTTATCATGACTTATGGTCAGTGGATCTTTGTAGTCAAACTAATGACTTATGATCAGTGGATCTTTGTGGTCAAACTCATCATGACTGGTGGTCAATGGATCTTTGTAGTCAAACTTATCATGACTTATGGTCAATGGATCTTTGTAGTCAAACTTATCATGACTTTGGTCAGTGGATCTTTGTAGTCAAACTTATCATGACTTATGGTCAGTGGATCTTTGTAGTCAAACTTATCATGACTTATGGTCAGTGGATCTTTGTAGTCAAACTTATCATGACTTATGGTCAGTGGATCTTTGTAGTCAAACTTATCATGACTTAAGGTCAGTGCACCACGAAGATTAGCTCAGTGGTCTATGGTTCGATCCCCAGATGAGGTGGGATTTTTTTAGGCCGCAAACGGCTCCTGGGTCGACCCAGCCCCAAATGGGTACCAGAGCAACTCTGGGAAGGTTAAGGCGGCAGGCGTGATGCTGCCCACATGACCCCTAGTGTGCCGACGGTCAAGAAAATATGGGCCTAACACCATATTCCCAATATGCCTCAATGGGCGTGTAACGGGATCCTTTACCTTTTACCACGAAGATATTGAAAGGCGTTCGCGCTCTTTTAACGGCCAAGGAAACAGAATGTTCAGCTGTCACAGTGCACTTTTGCCGGTTCCTTATTTTCCCGAAAAAATGGCGGGATTGGTACATTGTACGTGACAGCCTTGGATAAAATTATTATGTAGGGAATAATAAATACCACTATGGTATCCGCCTCGTATTTTAGAGGTACCGGTTTCGATTCCCAGTTTAGAGAGTATCATTTATGGACATATTGTTGTCATAACCAGTGGTCCTAATGATGTCATACTCTCCCCTTGTCTCCTGGGTAGTGAGATCTCCTGGGTAGTGAGATCTCCTGGGTAGTGATATCTCCTGGGTAGTGAGATCAGATGCCTAGCCTTCTCGGATAAGGGCGAAAAAATAGGAGGTCTCGTGTGCAAGTTGCACACGTTAAAAATCCCACAGCAGTTGGAAATCGTAAATAGTAGGCCACACGGCCGCTGCCCTGGAAATTTTTTTAAAAATTAGAACCTACCCACCACAAAAAATAGTTATAGAATGTGTGATTCCTATATACACACATTAGGATTCTCGCCGGTGCTACGGAGTTCGTGCACTGTGCTGAGATCGTCCTTGTGGTGTGATCTTAAGAAGGAGATCGGAGTACTGATGGAGATGTCCATGTGCAATGAAGATGATCCTACAAAAAAACAAGCAAATACCCACGATATCTAGTGTTGTCTGTCTAGTGTTGTCTGTCTAGTGTTGTCTGTCTAGTGTTGTCTGTCTAGTGTTGTCTGTCTAGTATTCGTCTAGTGTTCGTAGTTCGTGTTAGTTCATTTGTTAAACTAGTACCATTTATTTAAAATGTCTTTTTATTTAGTGTTGACTATTCTGTCTAGTTTTCGTAGTTCGTGTTAGTTCATTTGTTAAACTAGTACCATTTATTTAAAATGTCTTTTTATCTAGTGTTGACTATTCTGTCTAGTGTTCGTAGTTCGTGCTAGTTCATTTGTTAAACTAGTACCATTTATTTAAAATGTCTTTTTATTTAGTGTTGACTATTCTGTCTAGTTTTTGTAGTTCGTGTTAGTTCATTTGTTAAACTAGTACCATTTATTTAAAATGTCTTTTTATTTAGTGTTGACTATTCTGTCTAGTTTTCGTAGTTCGTGTTAGTTCATTTGTTAAACTAGTACCATTTATTTAAAATGTCTTTTTATCTAGTGTTGACTATTCTGTCTAGTGTTCGTAGTTCGTGCTAGTTCATTTGTTAAACTAGTACCATTTATTTAAAATGTCTTTTTATTTAGTGTTGACTATTCTGTCTAGTTTTCGTAGTTCGTGTTAGTTCATTTGTTAAACTAGTACCATTTATTTAAAATGTCTTTTTATTTAGTGTTGACTATTCTGTCTAGTTTTCGTAGTTCGTGTTAGTTCATTTGTTAAACTAGTACCATTTATTTAAAATGTCTTTTTATTTAGTGTTGACTATTCTGTCTAGTTTTCGTAGTTCGTGTTAGTTCATTTGTTAAACTAGTACCATTTATTTAAAATGTCTTTTTATCTAGTGTTGACTATTCTGTCTAGTTTTCGTAGTTCGTGTTAGTTCATTTGTTAAACTAGTACCATCTATTTAATATGTCTTTTTATTTAGTGTTGACTATTCTGTCTAGTTTTCGTAGTTCGTGTTAGTTCATTTGTTAAACTAGTACCATTTATTTAAAATGTCTTTTTATTTAGTGTTGACTATTCTGTCTAGTTTTCGTAGTTCGTGTTAGTTCATTTGTTAAACTAGTACCATTTATTTAAAATGTCTTTTTATTTAGTGTTGACTATTCTGTCTAGTTTTCGTAGTTCGTGTTAGTTCATTTGTTAAACTAGTACCATTTATTTAAAATGTCTTTTTATCTAGTGTTGACTATTCTGTCTAGTTTTCGTAGTTCGTGTTAGTTCATTTGTTAAACTAGTACCATTTATTTAAAATGTCTTTTTATTTAGTGTTGACTATTCTGTCTAGTGTTCGTAGTTCGTGTTAGTTCATTTGTTAAACTAGTACCATCTATTTAATATGTCTTTTTATTTAGTGTTGACTATTCTGTCTAGTGTTTTGTTGATTGTATTTTTACAGTGCTGAATTATTGGTACGCCGTTTTTTTTTTTTTTTTATGTAGGAATTATTTTCTTATTCCCTGTGGTGTTATTATTCTGATTCTTTTGAATCGTTTATCGCCAGAACGCCCATCGGCACCCTACCCAAAGAAAAGGAGAGATCTGTTAAATGAGTTGACGTGGGGGAATGCTAGATTGGCCGATGTGTTATTGAATATTTGGTCATCGAAAGTGAACCGGCCCGGTCGATGTTGGTTGTATAGAAACCTGTCTTAATATGTGTGGCGTGCGTGTGGGTCTTAGGTGTGAGTAAATAACTCCACAGAAAAAAGATTCGGATACCTGATGCCAACGTTTCATGTTGTCTTAGAGGTGATACACCACATTATTTGCTTACGTCATTAGTGATGTGTTACATTAGTTTGTACTTCAGCGCACGAGAATTCGTGAACAAAACTTGTTTTAAAATGTAAGATCGCACCTCCAGAAAGTAAAACAGTATTAAAAATATATCATCATCATCATCAGCTGCCATCTCCACAACGAAGGTTGGCTGTAATGGATCTCCAACGTCTTCTGTCTCTTGACTTGGTGGTGCACTCTGATAGACTCTTTCCTGTCCATCTCTTGATGTTATCTTCCCACTTATAGCGCTGTCTTCCCCTTGCACGTTTGCCTTCAACTCTCCCTTCTGTTATGGTCTTCTGCAAGGTGTTATGCCTTTTTATGTGGCCAAAGTATTTTAGCTGCCGAACTTTGACCTCTCTCATTAGTTCTCTTTTCATACCTAGATTTTCTAGGACCTCCTTATTTGTTTTCATCTCTTTCCATGAGATACGCCCCATTCTTCTATATATCCACATTTCAAGAGCCTCAATTCTTTCTTCCAAATGCTTATTCATCGTCCATGTTTCTGCACCATACAGAAATGCAGAATATATATAACACTATATGATTCTCAGTTTTAATTTATGAGATAACTGTTTGGATGTCAGTATATGTTTCATGTTGTTGAATGTAGCTTTGGCCATTCCTATTCTCTTCTTGATTTCTGTCAATATATCAGGCTACACATATAATTTGATGTGTTACATTAGTTTGTACTTCAGCGCACGAGCATTCGTGAATAAAACTTATTTAATATAATTTGATCATATCTCACTTCAGGTTTTCTTTTCTAATATGACACGCAAACTTTACAACAAAAATCTAAATTTTTGGAAACATACAATGGCGTCTACAGGGAAAGCAATGCGTATCACGTGACATTGAAAAGTTATCTCTAAAACAAGAACTAAGAAACGACAAACACCCCCCCCCCCCCCTTTCCGCCCCCACCCAATTTTTGTTTAGTTACGAACATGGGTCATACTGTGGCGCTGAGATCGTAACGCGAGCACTTGCACGTCTGCCGCAGGTGTCTTGAGTATTTCGAGCTGTTTTCACCACATGCTGTAGAGATTCTTTGTTGTCATGGACTCCAGAAGACGGACTGTCGTTCCATGCTGTCAGGTAACTTCCTGGGTGTGCATGCTACCCACGTCCTACCTCATTTCCACACCACGTGATCTATTCGTATTTGCCTGGGTATTTCTATATTCACACGGTCATCCTGCCATAACATTTTTCTGTTCATAGTTGCCTGGATATTTCTATATGGGCACCAGTGGTCCGGCCACTACATGTTTCTGTACATATTTGCCTGGATATTTCTATACTCACACACGGTTGGTCCTTTGAGAAAATTGTTCTTTTCATATTTACCTGGATATTTTCATACTGGTGACCCCGTCAGAAGATTTGTTCTATTCATATTTACCTGGATATGTTCACACTGGTGATCCTGTCAGAAGATTTGTTCTATTCATATTTACCTGGATATGTTGACACTGGTGATCCTGTCAGAACTTCAGACTTCTACAATAATTCGCTAGCAATTCTATGAGCTAGCCAGGCCCGTGACCAACCATCCTTAATCAGCAAAGAATTATAGTCAAGAGGTTACAGACAGTAATAAACAGGCGCTTGCTCACAGTAGAAGGATAAAAGTGATGTGACAAGATCACGTGAGTGGGAACTGATGGAAATCACGCGACAGATAGCGGCAGATCAACAGGTGTAGAAAGGACGTTCACAAAATAGTAATTGTGAAATATTAAACTGACGGATAAACATCACTGGGGTCGAAGGTTGTGATGAATCGTGATCGACACGACATTTTAAGTAAACCATGTTATGTTAAAAATATATTATCGGCACAAAATAATTTTTTTTTTTAAATATTACGAAAGCACTGGCAACAGGAAGTCGTGAAGAGACAGATGACATTCGTCAGCTGATATAAACGAAGATGTGTATGTCATACCGGAGCAGACGCGAACTGTCCTCGTGAGATAAAAGAAAGGAAAACCTGGTTGAATATTGCCGCCATTATTTGATGGATCTCATATGATCAGGCACCCATAGGTTTGTGGCCTGAATATTCCCGCAGATGATGCTCAGCTATTGGTTCCTCAAACATAATCACGTGATAATTCTACACAATTACCGTATAGCAATCGGCGCTATCCTCGTACAAGGCATATTTTCCTTACTCGTTAACTAAACAACGCATGTGTGTCAAATCAACAGATCTGTGGCCAGAGCGCGTATTTGGCTTCCCACAGACACAGCTTTGATCTGTTTATACAATGTAGGAATGTTTAGTCTTACAATACGTAGATACGGGTTTTGTATTTGTGGCTACACGAAGTGAATTTGTGTCTGCTAAATCTGGGCCATTACCGCTTGCACAAGTCAAACAAAAAATATCTTGTTCTGTTACCATGGTAATTCCGAAATAGTGAATTTATTTACTGTTCTGTCATATTTTGTGTGGTCGCAGTGAAGTCACGTGTTTTATAGTTGCCTTTTTTCTGTGCTGCATCATGGGAAACCTCAGATGATGATGATGATTACTGGTTTCCGATACAGTGCACAACCTCATAGATGATGATGATGATTACTGGTTTCCGATACAGTGCACGCACTGCGGCTTGGAACGTTGTCGTATATTGTTTCTATAAGACATCGTTTCGCTACCGGTGTTCCGCAGAACCATAGGGTTCCGCAGTATATCCTGAGGGGTTCCGCGAGAAATCGTGGTGTTAATAAATTAAACGAATAAATACAATGGACAAATTTATAAATGGGGTTCTTATTTAGGATGATATTTAGTTGTACATGTGTATATTAGTTTCGTATTGTATCGATAACTAGCATATCATAATTTAAACGTTTGCAAACGTGTGTATGATCTGTAACACTTCCTGTTTATTTCAATTGAAAGAGACAGACTTCCGCTTCCGTCTTGTACGAATACCAAAGAGATAAATATAGAAGGAATACTACAACAGTAACTGGGCTGAAAAAGTATATTCGTCGGATTTGCAGAGTGGTTGTCGTAAATTTTTATCAGATAGGTAATAGATGTTTATAGTCCTATCTGAGCAGAGGTGATAGTGATAACTATGTGTAAGGTGTAAGAAATAGTTTTTCTCACGAGGTGATAGTGTAAGAGAAAGGACAGTCTCTGGATTGAGTAATTTCTCTAATCCAGCCTAGTGCCCTAGATTTCTATATAGAGTGACGCCAACTAAAATTAGGCCGCCATTTTCGGCCGTACCCGTATTGCTGGAAAATGGACCCAATCGCGAGTTTCAGACCCAATTTGCATTTTCGTTTAGGTTAGGTAATAATGTGAAATAAAATTAGATGCAAATACAGTAGCACATATTTGTACTTTTATTTGTATTTCAACTAACAAAACAAAAAGAAGAAAACTAGTTTACTTACCGGTTTATTGAAAAGAATCAGTAGCGTGGATTTTTAACACATACTCCGTTGAATTTTATATTCTGTTAGAATTCCACTATTTAGCAACAAATATTCCGTTAGAGTTGCAACACTTAGCAAAACATACTCCCTTCGAATTGAACTATTTACCTAGTTTGACATGTGGAAACTGGTGAATGACTGTTGTAGACACTGACAGTTTTACTAGATCCAGATAATCACATCAGTTTATGTTTTCATTAAAAATGCGACTATGTACAGATAGTTTTAACAAAATCTAATTACATATTTTGGACCGGAGATTTTATTATAGTTTTATTATATAATTATATTATATAATTTTATAATTATTATTATTATGTTTTGTTTATTTATTTAACGTATTAGCATAATTGTGATTGTCCCAATTTACAATGATTTGACAAATGTGATGCCACTTTCTCATCGGCAGTTGTTCATATTATTTGGAATTGAAAACAATATATATCCTAATTATAACCCATCAGAGGTTGAACGGGATATTTTTCTTCATTAATTAAAAAAAAAATCTTACTCGACGCTTATTAACCTTCTAGCCCTGGTATTGTCCGGCCGAAAATGGCGTCTACGTCGTTCAGCCTCGTTTTCGATTCTGACATAGTTGGCATCACTGTATATAGAAATCTAGGGCACTAATCCAGCCTATCTGTACGACTATATTTAAATCAGACGCACTTTCTCTCCTTGTACAAAATACAAGTTACACTGCACCCACATGCACACAATTCTGTGACAAATACGCACAAACGTGAAAACAACTATGAATAACAGATAGGGTAGGGGTTGACCAACACAATAACTTAAGGTTTATTAAGTTTATTTATCACTAGAACTTTACAACATAAATCATATACATCAATAGATCAAGGTTTACAGACAAAAATGAAAATTAATGAAATAGGTTCTCCCCTCTAGTAAAGGAAAAGAGAAGATCCCAACAGAGGCTAATTCACCCAAAAGATCAAAATTTAACAATAAGTGTATGGAATAGTCAGTAAAGAAAACAAAGGACACGTCCCTAATTAATCTATCCCGTAAATACTCGGGTTAATGAGAACAAACAAAAAAAAAAAAAAGATTTGTATGATAGTGTGGTGGGTTTTGATGTTAAAGAAATAGATATTATTTGTAACAGATGTGAGGTCAGCTGTGCAAGCCCCTGAGGTTAGTTATTTATGAATATGTTCTCAGGTACCTGTCTGCTACCACCCTATGACCTCAACCTGTCATATATTTTCTCCTAGTTAAGTGTAAAGGTGTGTGAGTGTAGTCTAGCTAAATGTCTAGGGTATATGTGATGTAATGTAATGAAATGACAACACTGCGCTTATAAATTAATGAACAGTAATGAAACAAGTCACTGTTAAAGTTTAAACGTTAAATCTTTTTTTTTTTTTTTTACAATTTATTTTCCGGTATCTCAGTTCTTTTTTTTTGGATACCGGAGTACTGAAAACTCAAGGTGATAATGAAATGTATTTACAACAATTAATTCAAACTATAAATGAGTCTGTTATTATTCACAACTATAAAAATGTCACTCTTGAAAAGTGTCAATTAAATCTTGATCCTATGAACGGGTAATAATGGGAAGAACGTCTGTATTCAACATGTTCTGAACTAGGAAATACACATTTCGAAAAGAGAGTGGTTAATCTGAGGTATCATGTGCCCGTGGACGAATTCTTATCTTTGTAGTTGCTGGAATACCATATGGTTTCAGTCCAAGCTAACAGCTTCAAACTGCCAAGTCAGGATACTGCCCTTGAATTCTCAACAGTGAGGCAAACAGACAATACTGCCTCAATTCTTCAGGTGCAGATGTACATACAGGTATATGTTGACCAATGGCGCACTTTGATTCAGAGATGAAACCCTGGAATGAGAGTAATAAGCCCATCCTCAACACCTCATATACCTCTCTCTATCCCTAACTATTAAACATTTACAACCTGGTCAGAATCAGCATGGTAACTAACCAATTAGTTAACGTTCTTATTTGGTTTTGTACCCCATTCATGGTCAGATAATCTTTCAAACTTCAGTTTGACACTTTCCTTGACATAGGAAACATTTTAATTAATTATATCAAGTCATGTGCAAACACGGTGACTTGCTGAAGAAGACGGCCAGTGGTTTTCTGGTCTTACATCATAAAACTGTACATCAATTTCCCCATTACTATTTAATTTTATTTTCTCCCAAGGTGTCAGTAAGCCTGTCTGGCCTTTCTACAAAATGATAATATCCTTCTTAACAACTTTGTGACACAACACAAAGTTTGATGTTGGCGCTTTCCTATATATGCCTCTACCCATAGAATTTTCATACATATTCAATAATACATACATAATAATAATAATGATGATATAAATGTTTTTTTTCTTACCGCATCAATGAAATATTCCTACTAATTAGTTTAATTAGCGATAATATGGTCACTTCCAGATCGCTTGCTGGTGCAGATCAGCAAAGGCAAAATCGTACTGAAATTCTTGCCTTTAACACAACAGTAGTGTAGGAAATATATTTTACAAGTGGCACCTAACGCCGATTTCAAATTGTTTTTATCACTACTGTTAGTCTATTAGACTCCAGCCAATCAGGGACTATTATGCCTCTTGCGTCCTTTTTCAAATTGAAACTTAAACTTTCAAACTTGGGATTACCTCCCCCTCTCCCAATATGTGGCAAGCTGAGAGAGATATACGTCTGTTCGTTTATCTGTCTTCTACCAATATCTCGGTTATTTACTTACTTACTTACTTAGTCGTTCCCCTTCTACCGTGAGGTGTAGAGGTTTGGAAGAGAGAGCGCCAGACTATTCTATCGGCTGTCTTCCTCCTGGCCTGGTTCCATTCTAGTCCTCGGTCCTTCAAAGATTGTCTAATGTTGTCCTCCCAGCGGACTCTGGGTCGTCCTCGGGGTCTGGATCCTTGGCTCTTTGTTTCCCATGCTTGTCGTGGTAGCCGATCTTCTCCCATTCTGCAGACATGACCAAACCATCTTAGTTGGGACTGTTCTACTTGGGTCTGTAGGGGGTGGCATTTTAGGCCTTGACGTATCGTCTGGTTGCGTATCATGTCTCTTCTTGTTACTTCAACCACCTTCCTCAGATATCTCATTTCTGAGGTTTGGATCTGGCTTTTATGGGTTGTAGTCATTGCCCATGACTCGCATCCATATGTCAAGACTGGGACATAGGTGGAGCGGTATACAGCCATCTTCGTTTTCTTACCAACCTCTCTCTTGCTGAGGAATCCTCGATTTATGGCCTGAAAAAGTCTCCCAGCTGCTGCTTTTCGAGTGGCCAACTCTTCTTTGATGCCTCCCTTTCGGTCTATAATAGCTCCGAGGTATTTAAAGTGGTCGACCTGCTCCAGGACCTGTTCTCCCAGCTTAATCTGATGTCTTCTTTCTTCTCGTGATATCACCATGGATTTTGTTTTAGAGCTGCTTATGACCATCCCTCTCTTCTCCAGCTCTTCCTTCCATACTTGCAGGTTGGATTGGAGATGTGCCTCTGATTTAGCAATCAGGGCAACATCATCAGCAAATGCCAGCTCTGAAATATAGACCTGTCTCATCTTCCAGTACCCCACTGAATACTTTCTTGTTCTCTCCTTACATGCCTTGATGACATCGTCCATAAGGAGTATGAAGAGGTAAGGTGATAGGATATCACCTTGTCTTACACCAGTGGTGGTCCTGAACTCTTCTGACTTATGGTTTGCTGTCCTCACATAATTTCTGCAAGACTTGTAGAAGCTCTGTCGGTTATTTACTAAGTGTTTCAAATTCTGAAAAGTAATTATTGATCAGGCTGCTGTCTGTCACACAGTAGTTATATTTTTATTCTTTCCTTTATTATATTTACTATTATTGTTTTTCCCCTTTATTTATTCAAATAACATATTTTTCTATCTACGGTAAGATACATTAACACCTTAATCTTCTATTTAACCATTAATGTCATTGTATTTGTCAACTGTCCTTTCTTTTTGTGTGTAAGAAAATTATCTAAGTTTTCTTCTCTATCCTTCTATGCCCCGCTTGGGTTCAAATTTCTGTAAACAACGAACTCGTGACACTACCACCTATGCTCCTTTTCTCCCCTTCTCGTACTGTATTTTCAAATATTACGTTAGTCGTATTATTTGTCTGTAACTAGCGTTCTCATTCAAAATTGAACCAACGCATCTGCCATTACGTCACCAAAATGTAACTTTTAAGCCGGATGTACGAACTGTGTGTGTGTTTTTCATTTCAGTCTGCAGATCTAAGAGGTTATACATTTTGAACTGCGTGTCGAGCGAACGGGGACTGTATGGTTTTGTGTCGTCTTTTAGAAACATGCTACGGTATTTCCACGCACTATCGTTTTCGGCTCGCGAGACCAAAAGAACCAAACGCGTGTCAAATGATAGCATTCTTCCGTCTCTCCCTTCCCCTTCCTCGTGTTTTCTTCTGTCCATCTTTCTTAGAACGACTAAGCCTTGCCTTTTTAAAATTGTTACCGTTAGTGTCTCAAGGACGAGGTATAAAAAGTTAGTACTGACCTGCAGGCGGGGCGATGATGTTTCACACAACTCCACTATTTTATCCCTATATTATTTTATCTCTATAAACAAGAATATTATCTATTTGATCGGTGTAATCTCTGAACTTATGACAGATAGTGGTAACAACAGAAAATTATGTTACTCTCTTACAGTTCATTCAATCCTTCATACTGTGGCCACATTCATATTCGCTTACCCAATAGTTGTCGCATGCATTCCGTGGAAATAAACACTAATAAGTAATAAGACTATTCACTGTCATATTAATTTTTGCCAAATCCAGCCCCAGACTAGCCGTAGTTGCTGACTGCAAATTTCACGGTAGTCGCTGGAGTTGGTGATTTGATAGTTTTCCTGGATAAATACTGTATCTCTGCCTTCAGTTGGTTGGAGTAAGGTTCATACGTGGTGATCGCCGGCATAGGAGGAATAATACATATACAGTGCAGACCGCTTAAGGCGATCTCGGATGTGGCGAATTTTTCTTCTTTGTCTTTGTAAAAAATGTCCGGTTAAGCGGAATCCGTTTATCACGAATTTTCGGATATGCCGAACGATTAAACGTGTCCCGACTATATAATTTGATCTGCTTAAGACGAACTTTTTTCAAATACAGTACCTGGACTTTTGTACAACTTTTCGGCTATTTTCGGAAATTGCGCGCTTCGTCGGTGTTAGAATTTGAGTTATTTCCCCTCTAAAAATGGCTGGAAAGTTAAAATCCATATCTTTGAAAAGAAAGATTGAGCTATTACAAGAAGTGGAAAATAGTGGCAAAAAGAAAATGGAAATAGCAAAGGAATTCGACATTCCAAAATCAACGCTTTCAGGAATCATAAAAAATAAGGATCGGTAGGCCTACAGAAAAATGTTTTATGGTGGACAAGTTGATTGTCACAGAATGAAGAACCGAAAAGCGGCGTGTGATGTTGTTGACACGGCACTCCTAAAATGGTTCACCATGGCGAGATCAGCAAATGTTCCTGTAAATGGACCTATATTAACTGCAAAGGCAGAAGAGTTAGCACTTCTGGAAGGTCGGACTGGCTGGAAATGTAGTCCTGGCTGGTTGGGTCGTTTTAAAAAACGGCACAACATTACTTACAAAGCTTTGTGTGGGGAAAGGCATTCTGTTAATGAAACGACTACCGAGTCATGGACGGAGGAGGTGCTAAAACCAGCCATGAGTAGGTATAATTCCGCTGATGTGTTTAATGCTGATGAAACTTGATTGTTTTGGAGATTGCTGCCTGACAAGACTTTTTCCTTCAGAAATGAAAAGTGTCATGGGGGGAAAAATCGAAAGAAAGAATCACAGCTGTTGTGTGTGCAAATATGGATGGTTCAGAAAAACTGCCATTACTTGTAATCGGTAAATTCAAAAATCCACGCTGTTTTAAAGGTTTGAAAAAATTGTGTGTTGATTATGCAGCTAATTCAAAAGCCTGGATGACATCAGACATTTTCACCAAGTGGCTACATGCATTTGATCATTCTATGGAACGTCAACATCGCAAAGTTCTTTTGGTGCTTGACAACTGTTCAGCCCACCTAAATGTTCAAAATCTAAAAGCAACAGAACTTTTATTTTTACCACCAAATGCGACATCCAAACTTCAGCCTTGTGACCAAGGTATTATTAAAAATCTGAAGGTTCATTATAGGTCAGCAATGTTGTCCAAACTTGTAGGTCACATTGATGCAGACTTGGTTGCTGAAGACTTCAAGATAACCCTTCTGGACGCTATTGTTATGTTGAAATCTGCATGGGGTAAAGTGTTGCCTGTGACTATTGCAAACTGTTTTCGAAAAGCAGGCTTTAAAGTTGGAGATGATACAGATGATGAAAACACGGTTGTATCAAATACTTGTAATGGCAGTATTATAATTGAAACTTCTGTGGAACCTTTGCTTCATCGACTATATCAGGAACTGAACATTTCAGCAGAAGATTTTGTCAACATTGACAATGATATTGTTACTACATGTAGTGCTAGCCTTGCCAGTGCTGATATTCTAGGGATGTGTATGCCAACAGTTTCATCTTCTGTCCTTTCCAGTCCTGACCTAGATGGAGATGATGATGATGACTGTGGGTTGCCAGTGCAAACTGTTTCACAAATGGAAGTTTCAAATTGCATGGATAAAATTAACATGCATATAATGCAGGCTGGATGCCAAGATGATTTAATTTCTCATTTCTTTGGATTTAAAGAGGCCATGGAAAGACATTTTATTAACTCAGGTACCAAGGCACAGAGGAAAATTAGACTTTTTCATTTAAGAGTGCTTTATCATTTAAGAGTTTATAAATTCTAGAGATAATGATGACTGTGGGTTAACGGTACAAACTATTTCACAGTTGGAAGTTTCAAATTGCATGGATAAAACTAACATGTATATAATGCAGGCTGGATGCCAAGAGGATTTAATTTATCATTTCTTTGAATTTAAGGATGTCATGGAAAGACGTTTTTATTCATTCAAGTACGGGTACTAAGATACAGAGGAAAATTGCAGCTTTTTTTTTTTCAAAGTGTAAAAAGTGCTGTTATTATCTAGATATCTGTGCCAACATTGTACATTAACACTTTTGGTGATTTACATATTTTCTGTGTCATACATCTGTCGTATTCAACGCTAATTCATTATTGCATTGTACGTTGCAAATGCATTACCATATGCTTGAACTCTTATCTGATAAGAGGAATTTCTGATAAGAAGAACTATTTCTTGGGTCCCTGGTGAGTTCTCCTTATCAGGTCTGCACTGTATATGTCCTGTATTGTCTAGCCTCTGGTTGCTGAGACACTATGTTAAATTACACAAATGTTGCTGACAATATATTTTACCACAGCTGGCTGATGAGATTTATATAGATAAAATCTGGTATAGTTCTGGTCCAGTTAACATTTACAATTATTGTTCTAGTTTGGTCTCTCTCATAAAATGAAGAAAATGGACCGCACAGGTCATAACCCGAAGACTCAACAATATTATAAAGTTTCTGGTTGCTTATGCACTTGTAAGACCAATGGACCATACGACCATAGTTCATAAGACATAAGTTCATATGACCATAATTTCATATGACCCTAAGACCGCTAGTTCGCTGGTTTTTTTTAATCAGCCTAGATTTAGGAAAGAAATATAAACATTTAAACAAAATATCAATATTATACCTAACACGTTTTAAGGTAAGACCTCTTTAACCACTACGTTATTAAATTAGATTATAAACCACAAATGTCTAGCTTATCCTATCGCTTTTAACGCGTGATATGAACACTAGTCATTTATAAAATTACACAAAATGGATTTATATCCAAAGTAAATAATATATACCGTCAGTAGCCAGTTATTTAATATATGTACTAATCAATTATAGCATCTCTTTCTGGGCAATAGCGAGTAATTAAATTTACTTTACAGCTGGAGAAATTTAGCTATAAGTTATTTAATATGCTATTCAATTTAACACAGAAAATCCCAGTGAAATATAATGAGAAACTTTTAACACACTAAATCACTTAACGGCTAGTATATAAATTACCGCAAACAGAGAAAGATGGAAACAACTCCACGAATCTAAGCATTCACTTTGTACGAAAAACTCTTAGGATATCGAGCTAGTTATTTCAGAAAATTCTCTGAGCAACTGATAATGACTTTTGGGGAGACGGGTATATATCCATAGATGCCGTTCTTTCGCTCCTTAATGCGAAAGTCGCACCTACGGCCAGGGCGGGGCATATCTACGGTTCGATTCCTGAATGAAAGGTTTTTTTCTTCACCTCTGCCGACCGACAACCTCTGGCTTGTCTTTGATTATCCCCGCCTGCCGAATATCAGCTACTTAAGTTAATTCCCCTGAAAATGTAACAATCCAAGGTACGTCTCAGACTTATCGCCCTTGATTCTTCAAAAAAAATGTTAACGCCTGGCCTCTGCCCGCGTGTTTCCCTGATCGAAGAACGATTACGCCGTGCTGCATTTTAAAAAACAAAGAGATGGTTAGAGAGTTTCCATATTTTTTTGGTATAATGACAGTTGACATGTGTTTGTGTGTGCGCGTGTATGTTTGTCATAGAATACTCTTTATTTTCTTGGCAAAAAGTTTACGGAAATAGAATTGCGTCATAGTGGTTCGTTGGCCGTGGAGGGGTTCCGGCTTGATTTAAAAAAAAAAAAAAAAAAGAAAGTTGAGAAACACTGCTGTAAGAATTCAGTTATCTATTTGGGTGGTTCTCATACTTTTTTTTTTTTTTTGCTCATAGCCCACTTGTGAGCCTATTTATCTCTGTGCCCCCCCCCCCCCACCCCCCATAGTCACTGTTAGCTGGAATAAAGGTACGTTACCATCTTACTGTGGCCCCTTAGAAATATTGCAGGGCACTCTGGGAACACATGGCCCACGTTGAGAAACACTAATCTATTTGATCAATGTTTTTTCAGGGTCATTGTTTATTCCTGGTCACTTCTATCTCACACGTCATACGTCCGTACTTATTACTACTGCTGTCCGTACTAATACTACTGCTGTCCGTACTAATACTACTGAAGTCCGTACTAATACTACTGCTGTCCGTACTAATACTACTGCTGCTGGTTGATTAGACTTCTCTTTACGTGCTATTGTCACAGGATTACATCCCCTTGCTTTGCAATAGTGGTCCACTAATTGTCACAACGCAAGTGTATCTAAAAGTATATCGTCCAAGGTATCTACCTTCGCGCAAGATTACTCTTGGCAAAGATGTAGATAGAAGAGAAATGACTTTTCTACCTTAGGGGAGCCTTTGCAAGATATTCCCAGAAGTCAAGAACAAACGCTGCTTAAGGGCAGAACAAATTTGTTAACTTTATTATCTGGTCCGTCGCCTTTTGTGAAGGGGTTATGCTATGATTCTGGCCCGTCAAGCCCCCAGTTGCAATAATCCAACGAATGCCCTCTTATAATTAATGGCTCTATATATATATATATATATATATATATATATATATATATATATATATATATATATATATATATATATATATATATATATATATATATATATATATATATATATATATATATATATATATCAAGAAAACTTGGCTCATACGTTTGCTTTTGTACAAATAAACTGAATCAACTATTATTGTTTAGTGTAAAATAACAGACAACAAATTTAATAGTCAATTAGTTCAACAAGTTAAAATAAGGATAAAGGGGGTGAAAGTTATATTAAATTTTTCCTCATTTAGGAAATGAGGGCGTTAATAAGAATGTCCGTAATTTTTGCTGTAGCCTGTTACACACAACTTAACTCCAGCTGAGTCCTGCAGCTGTGGTTTCCGTCACTTCTTTTTGGTGATGAGTACACTTCTCCACTTATCATATATAACCACTTAGCAAGAAACCTGTAGAATTTACATTAGTAAATAATTTGTTTACACTTACCCCAAAATTTTGAGAATACACACGTCTCCTGGCACAGATTTAGAATGGACCCACAGCCCTGTAGTTAGATGCTGTTCGAAACACTTAATTCTGAGAAATTCCTCTTATGACTGGTGAAACACTTGGTCTGGAAATCTATAATTCCTCTTATGACTGGTGAGACACTTGGTCTGGAAATCTATAATTCCTCTTATGACGGGTGAAACACTTGGTCTGGAAATCTATAATTCCTTTTGTGCCGGGTGAAACACTTGGTCTGGAAATCTATAATTCCTCTTATGACTTCTTGTGATAGAATTCTCAAGTTTCCAGTCCTGTTTTAAAATGGTGGGTTTACTTGTGAATTCCAAAGTTGCACAGTACTCGAACTGGTACTTATAATTGTGGAATGATAAGTCCTATTATCTTTCCTCTGGCTTGTAGGAGGTGTTTAGTTGCCGCTGCGATGCAGTCTGTCTGTTTTGTGTGCTGTGACTCCGAGTTTGTTAGATTATATCTCACAATCCTTAGTTTCAAATCTCAGCTGTGTTTCCGCCGAAAGTTCCAATTAAATCATAGTAGATTCTGGCGAGCCGCAGGCGACCTTTGTCTTTACTGACTGTGTGTGGTACACCACTCTGAGTGGAGACCTCCCAGTAACAAAGACTGCTGTGCCCGTCACAGATTTTGCTCTTTTCCTCAGACCTACGGGTCCTGAGTGTTCCTCTATAAATGCCTTTGTGCAGATGAGGAAGGACATCCCTCGAAACCTTCGGGTATATGAGGCTCTGTCCATTTTGGCTGGAATGACGTCTCGATGGTTCGGTGGTTTTATAGCGAATATGAGTACACATGAGGGCAAGTTCGGGCACAATAGGCTAATCACCTGTTTGCCAAGTCACTTCGATTACATGTCCTGCCCATGGGCCTTGTGCACTTGGGTCCCCTCTACACCTCGTTTCACGGGGTAGAAGAGGTTCCGATTATGAGATGAGATGAGATTCTGGCGAATCAATCCAATCTATTTAGCACGGTTTGGGTGGGGAAATTTATCATTACTCATCCCACACATATTTGAAAATATTAAATTTAATATACACGCGTGGCCTCTTACACAGTGATGTCATATCGTTACCTAAGACTTCCGGCAAATCTCTGTTTATCAGAATAGTCTGCGTGCCTACGCCAGACAGATGTCTGGGCAGCCCGTGTGGTCTTCTTTCATCTGATCACAATACCGGCTTGTATCAACACGATCAGCCGCTTTCCAGTGGGGTCAAATGTTTGACAGACACGTTACCACAGGTGTTCAGACAGATTAGGCGATAAAATATTATCGCTGGCTGGGTCACCAAACCTGGCGAATCGTAACAACAGTCTGGGAGTGGAGTGTGAAACAATAAGATACGCATTACTCCCGTAGCAAATACTGCCATAGGGGAGTGGCGTGTTAGAGACTTCACCATGCTATGTCCAGCATAAAGCAAAATAGTGAAAATAACGAATTAAAAGGCATGATTTATGCCAAATAAAAGCGATGAGTGAGAAAAATGAAGAAAAGGAAAGGATACTGCTGGAGGGTTGAGGGTGTGGGAGATCACACAAAAGGACACGTACAGACGTGTCGTCACAGCTATTCAAACATATTTGTTCTTTGTTTCTCATTAAAGTCCTTTGCTAATACTCTACCAGTGACCTCCTTGTTTCTCATTAAGTCTTTACTGTTTTGTTTACTTCTTTTATTCATCTTCTCATGTCACAGGTCCATGTCTAGCATTTATTACATAGTGTTGATATGTGACTTTATCTGTCCATGTCTCACTCTTATAAAACAGTGTTGGTATGTGACTTTATATGTGTCCGTTTCTAGCATCTGCTTTCTTTCCTTTCCCTGATGAAGGTCTTGTGGCCGCAAAGGAGGCAATTTTCTTTGTCTTTTCTCCTAGTGGGCCGCGTTACCTTTTTTTGAATATTACTATTTAGTTGGGCATGCAGGCCCGTCTTACATCCTGCCCTTCCTCTCTCTGTCATCTTGCATACTGTATCCTGCTTTCCTCTCTCTCTCATCTTGCATACTGTATCCTGCCCTTCCTCTCTCTGTCATCTTGCATACTGTATCCTGCCCTTCCTCTCTCTGTCATCTTGCATACTGTATCTTGCCCTTCCTCTCTCTCTCATCTTGCATACTGTATCCTGCCCTTCCTCTCTCTCTCATCTTGCATACTGTATCCTGCCCTTCCTCTCTCTCTGTCATCTTGCATACTGTATCTTGCCCTTCCTCTCTCTCTCATCTTGCATACTGTATCCTGCCCTTCCTCTCTCTCTCATCTTGCATACTGTATCCTGCCCTTCCTCTCTCTCTGTCATCTTGCATACTGTATCTTGCCCTTCCTCTCTCTCTCATCTTGCATACTGTATCCTGCCCTTCCTCTCTCTCTCATCTTGCATACTGTATCCTGCCCTTCCTCTCTCTCTCATCTTGCATACTGTATCCTGCCCTTCCTCTCTCTCTGTCATCTTGCATACTGTATCCTGCCCTTCCTCTCTCTCTCATCTTGCATACTGTATCCTGCCCTTCCTCTCTCTCTGTCATCTTGCATACTGTATCCTGCCCTTCCTCTCTCTCTCATCTTGCATACTGTATCTTGCCCTTCCTCTCTCTCTGTCATCTTGCATACTGTATCCTGCCCTTCCTCTCTCTCTCATCTTGCATACTGTATCCTGCCCTTCCTCTCTCTCTCATCTTGCATACTGTATCCTGCCCTTCCTCTCTCTCTGTCATCTTGCATACTGTATCCTGCCCTTCCTCTCTCTCTGTCATCTTGCATACTGTATCCTGCCCTTCCTCTCTCTCTCATCTTGCATACTGTATCCTGCCCTTCCTCTCTCTCTCATCTTGCATACTGTATCCTGCCCTTCCTCTCTCTCTCATCTTGCATACTGTATCCTGCCCTTCCTCTCTCTCTGTCATCTTGCATACTGTATCTTGCCCTTCCTCTCTCTCTCTCATCTTGCATACTGTATCCTGCCCTTCCTCTCTCTCTCATCTTGCATACTGTATCCTGCCCTTCCTCTCTCTCTCATCTTGCATACTGTATCCTGCCCTTCCTCTCTCTCTGTCATCTTGCATACTGTATCTTGCCCTTCCTCTCTCTCTCATCTTGCATACTGTATCCTGCCCTTCCTCTCTCTCTCATCTTGCATACTGTATCCTGCCCTTCCTCTCTCTCTGTCATCTTGCATACTGTATCCTGCCCTTCCTCTCTCTCTCATCTTGCATACTGTATCCTGCCCTTCCTCTCTCTCTGTCATCTTGCATACTGTATCCTGCCCTTCCTCTCTCTCTCTCATCTTGCATACTGTATCTTGCCCTTCCTCTCTCTCTGTCATCTTGCATACTGTATCCTGCCCTTCCTCTCTCTCTCATCTTGCATACTGTATCCTGCCCCTTCTCTCTCTCTCTCTCTCATCTTGCATACTGTATCCTGCCCTTCCTCTCTCTCTGTCATCTTGCATACTGTATCCTGCCCTTCCTCTCTCTCTCATCTTGCATACTGTATCCTGCCCTTCCTCTCTCTCTCATCTTGCATACTGTATCCTGCCCTTCCTCTCTCTCTCATCTTGCATACTGTATCCTGCCCTTCCTCTCTCTCTCATCTTGCATACTGTATCCTGCCCTTCCTCTCTCTCTCTGTCATCTTGCATACTGTATCCTGCCCTTCCTCTCTCTCATCTTGCATACTGTATCCTGCCCTTCCTCTCTCTCTGTCATCTTGCATACTGTATCCTGCCCTTCCTCTCTCTCATCTTGCATACTGTATCCTGCCCTTCCTCTCTCTCTCATCTTGCATACTGTATCCTGCCCTTCCTCTCTCTCTGTCATCTTGCATACTGTATCCTGCCCTTCCTCTCTCTCTCATCTTGCATACTGTATCTTGCCCTTCCTCTCTCTCTGTCATCTTGCATACTGTATCTTGCCCTTCCTCTCTCTCTGTCATCTTGCATACTGTATCTTGCCCTTCCTCTCTCTCTCATCTTGCATACTGTATCCTGCCCTTCCTCTCTCTCTCTGTCATCTTGCATACTGTATCTTGCCCTTCCTCTCTCTCTGTCATCTTGCATACTGTATCTTGCCCTTCCTCTCTCTCTGTCATCTTGCATACTGTATCTTGCCCTTCCTCTCTCTCTGTCATCTTGCATACTGTATCTTGCCCTTCCTCTCTCTCTGTCATCTTGCATACTGTATCTTGCCCTTCCTCTCTCTCTGTCATCTTGCATACTGTATCTTGCCCTTCCTCTCTCTCTCATCTTGCATACTGTATCTTGCCCTTCCTCTCTCTCTCATCTTGCATACTGTATCCTGCCCTTCCTCTCTCTCTGTCATCTTGCATACTGTATCTTGCCCTTCCTCTCTCTCTGTCATCTTGCATACTGTATCTTGCCCTTCCTCTCTCTCTCATCTTGCATACTGTATCCTGCCCTTCCTCTCTCTCTGTCATCTTGCATACTGTATCTTGCCCTTCCTCTCTCTCTGTCATCTTGCATACTGTATCCTGCCCTTCCTCTCTCTCTGTCATCTTGCATACTGTATCTTGCCCTTCCTCTCTCTCTGTCATCTTGCATACTGTATCCTGCCCTCCCTCTCTCTTTTATCTTGCATACTGTATCCTGCCCTTTCTCTCTCTGTCATCTTGCATACTGTATCCCGCCCCTTCTCTCTCTCTCTCTGTCATCTTGCATACTGTATCCTGCCCCTTCTCTCTCTCTCTCTATCATCTTGCATACTGTATCCTGCCCTTCCTCTCTCTCATCTTGCATACTGTATCATGCCCTTCCTCTCTCTCTGTCATCTTGCATACTGTATCCTGCCCTTCCTCTCTCTATCATCTTGCATACTGTATTGTGCCCTTCCTCTCTCTCATCTTGCATACTATATCCTGCCCTTCCTCTCTCTGTCATCTTGCATACTGTATCCCGCCCCTTCTCTCTCTCATTCATCTTGCATACTGTATCCTGCCCCTTCTCTCTCTCTCTCTCTCTGTCATCTTGCATACTGTATCCTGCCCTTCCTCTCTCTCTCATCTTGCATACTGTATCTTGCCCTTCCTCTCTGTCATCTTGCATACTGTATCCTGCCCTTACTCTCTCTGTCATCTTGCATACTGTATCCTGCCCTTACTCTCTCTCATCTTGCATACTGTATCCTGCCCTTCCTCTCTCTGTCATCTTGCATACTGTATCCTGCCCTTACTCTCTCTCTCATCTTGCATACTGTATCTTGCCCTTCCACTCTCTGTCATCTTGCATACTGTATCCTGCCCTTCCTCTCTCTCATCTTGCATACTGTATCCTGCCCTTCCTCTCTCTGTCATCTTGCATACTGTATCCCGCCCCTTCTCTCTCTCCCTCTGTCATCTTGCATACTGTATCCTGCACCTTCTCTCTCTCTGTGTCATCTTGCATACTGTATCCTGCCCTTCCTCTCTCTCTCTCATCTTGCATACTGTATCCTGCCCTTCCTCTCTCTCTCATCTTGCATACTGTATCCTGCCCTTCCTCTCTCTCTCATCTTGCATACTGTATCATGCCCTTCCTCTCTCTGTCATCTTGCATACTGTATCCTGCCCTTCCTCTCTCTGTCATCTTGCATACTGTATCATGCCCTTCCTCTCTCTCTGTCATCTTGCATACTGTATCATGCCCTTCCTCTCTCTCTGTCATCTTGCATACTGTATCCTGCCCTTCCTCTCTCTGTCATCTTGCATACTGTATCCTGCCCTTCCTCTCTCTGTCATCTTGCATACTGTATCATGCCCTTCCTCTCTCTGTCATCTTGCATACTGTATCCTCCCCTTCCTCTCTCTGTCATCTTGCATACTGTATCCCGCCCCTTTTCTCTCTCTCTCAGTCATCTTGCACACTGTATCCTGCCCCTTCTCTCTCTCTCTCTCTCTCTCTCTCTCTCTCTCTCTCTCTGTCATCTTGCATACTGTATCATGCCCTTCCTCTCTCTCTCATCTTGCATACTGTATCCTGCCCTCCCTCTCTCTTTTATCTTGCATACTGTATCCTGCCCTTTCTCTCTCTGTCATCTTGCATACTGTATCCCGCCCCTTCTCTCTCTCTCTCTCTCTCTCTCTGTCATCTTGCATACTGTATCCTGCCCCTTCTCTCTCTCTCTATCATCTTGCATACTGTATCCTGCCCTTCCTCTCTCTCATCTTGCATACTGTATCATGCCCTTCCTCTCTCTCTGTCATCTTGCATACTGTATCCTGCCCTTCCTCTCTCTATCATCTTGCATACTGTATTGTGCCCTTCCTCTCTCTCATCTTGCATACTATATCCTGCCCTTCCTCTCTCTGTCATCTTGCATACTGTATCCCGCCCCTTCTCTCTCTCTCATTCATCTTGCATACTGTATCCTGCCCCTTCTTTCTCTCTCTCTCTCTGTCATCTTGCATACTGTATCCTGCCCTTCCTCTCTCTCTCATCTTGCATACTGTATCTTGCCCTTCCTCTCTGTCATCTTGCATACTGTATCCTGCCCTTACTCTCTCTGTCATCTTGCATACTGTATCCTGCCCTTACTCTCTCTCATCTTGCATACTGTATCCTGCCCTTCCTCTCTCTGTCATCTTGCATACTGTATCCTGCCCTTCCTCTCTCTCATCTTGCATACTGTATCCTGCCCTTCCTCTCTCTCATCTTGCATACTGTATCCTGCCCTTACTCTCTCTCATCTTGCATACTGTATCTTGCCCTTCCTCTCTCTGTCATCTTGCATACTGTATCCTGCCCTTCCTCTCTCTCATCTTGCATACTGTATCCTGCCCTTCCTCTCTCTGTCATCTTGCATACTGTATCCCGCCCCTTCTCTCTCTCCCTCTGTCATCTTGCATACTGTATCCTGCACCTTCTCTCTCTCTCTGTCATCTTGCATACTGTATCCTGCCCTTCCTCTCTCTCTCTCATCTTGCATACTGTATCCTGCCCTTCCTCTCTCTCTCATCTTGCATACTGTATCCTGCACTTACTCTCTCTCATCTTGCATACTGTATCCTGCCCTTACTCTCTCTGTCATCTTGCATACTGTATCCTGCCCTTACTCTCTCTGTCATCTTGCATACTGTATCCTGCCCTTCCTCTCTCTGTCATCTTGCATACTGTATCCCGCCCCTTCTCTCTCTGTCATCTTGCATACTGTATCTTGCCTTTCCAGTAAACACAACAAAAACGAAATCTATGTTGATTACCACCAGACTAAAACTCCTAAGCTGCACCAAAAGATCGCTACAGCTACACGCGGAATCAATACTAATTGAACATATAACAGAACACAAAGTTCTGGGAATCACGATTGACCAGCACTTAACGTGGAACTCCCATGTACGGAATTTAACCAAACACTTAGCACAAAAGACGTACCAGCTAGCCAAAATAAAACACTTCTTAGACGCAGAAACTAGACTATTGTTCTACACCTCACATATACAGACACATCTAGATTACTGCTCTACACTATGGGATTGTTGCCCTGCTTCCACCTCGAAGAGACTGCACTCCCTGCAAAAGAGAGCAGTACGTCTGATCACCGATAACACTGGCAAACAACATTTTTCTTTCTTATATAATAATAAGTGTTCTTAGGTCAGTTTCTTGCGCTGATTTCAAATTTGAAATCCGTTTATCTCTATCACATCTGGTTCTTAAGATATTTGTGAATAAATATATTTTTGGGAAACCGTTATTTGCTCCGTTTCATTTTTACTATATAACTTATTAAAAATTAATAAAATGCAAAATAATTCTACTTTTTATACTGCTAAAAGATGCATGACATATGTTACGCTATTTTTCAAATAGTTACTGTATTTTGAAATAATTCTGAGCGAAATATGGCTTCTAGAAGTTGTAGAAATTCGGCTGATCTGTTCTGTTACGTGTGCGGATATTTTACCGATCGTGTTCACCAGAAAAAACTTTACACCATTACTAAAGAAAGCATATGAACTTTATTTCGATTCGAAAGTTGATGATGCAAATAAATCTTGGAAGCCAAATGCAGTTTGTTCGACTTGTGCAAATACATTGGCAGGTTGGTTACGAAAAATCACCGAAGCATAAGTCGATGCCTTTTGGAGTGCCAGTAATGTGGCGTGAACCGACAAATCACGCTGCTGATTGTTACTTCTGCTTGACAAATATCCATGGTTTCACTTTTAAAACTAGAAAGCCTGTGGTTTATCCAAATATTGAATCGGTTTCGAAACCAGTGCCCCATGATCCAATCACGTGTCCGATCCCAGTTCCACCAGAACAGTATCCATTGGACGTGAATGAACATTCAGATAGTGATAGTTTACCCGCTTTAGAAACTAATTCTGACTCGGATTATATATAATTAACCATTCAGAACTTTCAGATCTAATATGTGATCTCGCTGTTACCAAAGGACAAGCGGAATTACTCGGTTCGCGACTCAAAGAATGGAATCTTTTAGCGCCCAATACTCCGATATCTAAATTTCGTCATAGACACAGAGAACTTGTTCAATACTTTGAGATGGATGATGACATTTGCTATTGCAAAGATGTAAACGGTCTAATGGTGCACCTCGGTCATGAGCATATAGTCAACGAATGGCGACCTTTCATCGACTCTTCCAAGACTAGTCTAAAAGCCGTGTTATTGCACAACGGAAATTTATTTTCATCAATTCCAGTCGTCTACTCTGTTCATATGAAAGAAACTTATGACAATATGGCTATAGTTTTGGCAAAAATAAAGTACAATGACTACCAATGGCGGGTTTGTGGAGACCTAAAGGTCATTGCAATTCTCACGGGCATGCAGACTGGGTATACTAAATTTTGTTGCTTCCTATGTGAATGGGACAGCCGCAACAGACAGGAACATTATGCAAGAAAGGTGTGGCCTATCAGGGATCGTATGCAGCTCGGGCATAAAAATGTAATACACGAGCCATTAGTTAACAAATACAGCATCATTTTACCACCGTTACATATAAAGTTGGGGCTCATGAAGAATTTCGTAAAAGCGTTAGATAAAACGAGCAAAGCTTTCACTTATCTTCGAGAAAAGTTTCCGCAAGTTAGCGATGCAAAGATAAAGGAAGGTATCTTTGTAGAACCTCAGATTAGGAAAGTTATTGCAGACAAACAATTCGAGAACTTGTTACATGGTAGTGAACTTCGCGCATGGATGGCATTCTTTTTCTTCTTCCTCGTTCGTCCTGAAAAGGACGTTGGTTGCGTTGTGTCTGTTTACGCCGGAGCTGTGATATCTGCACCTTTCGGTCGACACATCCGACTTCAGCACGGCATTTTTTGGGACCGGGTTTGCCTTCCCCCTGCGTTCCATACTCTGTCAGCCAGACTGCAGTGATGCAGTCTGTTTCCAGGACCACCACATGGAGGTGGAATAGGGTCTTAGTCAGCTCTGGTTCGCTGACCCTGATGCAAGCAGTCAAGCTATGGGTCGCTGACTGCATTCTCTATTGCTGCATCTCTGGGTCCCAAATTTTGGCATTCAAATCGATCGTCGATAACTTTCTGGGAAATCACAAATCTGTCGACTATGTGCATATTGTTAAGCAGTGCATAGATGCATACAGAATTATGGGCTGTAACATGTCCCTCAAAATCCTTTTGCTCGATTCGCATCTTGACTTTTCCCCTGACAACCTTGGCGAAGTCAGCGATGAACATGGAGAACGATTCCATCAAGATATCGCCGTAATGGAGTCTCGTTATCAAGGACGGTGGAGTGTGACCATGATTGCCGATTATTGTTGGATGCTTCATCGCGATGTACCACATGCCATTCACCGACGAAAGTCGACTGCAAAGAAATTCAAGCCTACATAACTGTTATACTTCCTGTACGAATGATGTTTTAATACTGTATGCGTTGTTAAAAAACTTCAATTGCGTATTTCTAGAGATCCCGACCTGATAGAGAAAAACGGTTTGCAGATTTAAAAACAGCGCATTAAAATTGACCAGAAAAACATAGAAATGTTAGAGAAAAAAAAAAAAATTTTTTTTGTTAGCCAGTGTAATCGCACGACACCACACACAAGGACAGGAAAAGAACCCAAAATACTGTCGCTAAAAAAACGTCTTCTCTACAACAAAGCCTAGCTGACTCATACAATTCTATCTAACAATGCCCCGTCGTACCTAAGATCATTGTTTCAAACCAGTAGAAGGGAGGGACAACGATTACATCAGTTACGTCTGCCCAAACCTAGGATCGACCTGTTCAAAAAGAGTCTAGCCTACTCTGGTGCCTACTTATGGAACAGCCTTCCACACCACCTAAAATGCCTACCTACACAATATTCTTTTAACAAAGCACTTTTCAAACACTTCCTTAACACTGATTATCTACCCCCATAGAAACAGCATTTGCCTGTCAACATCTCATCCATAGGTCAACATTTCTTTTCCTCTTCCGCTCGTTTTTTGTGTGTGAATAATTTGTTTTATATCCATGTAATATTATTATTACTACAGAAAGTTGAAAGTTTCAAATATTTAGGCAGTAAAATGACTCAGGATGGTGACACAACAAGAGAAATCCATACTAGAATTGCTTTGGCAGCTAGCGCCTTCAATAGATTATCTAACATTTGGAAATTACGATCATTGAATATACATACCAAGCTTCGTCTGTTTAATTCAAATGTTATCTCAGTGTTAACATACGGCTGTGAGAGTAGGAAAATAACAAAATCATTGGAGAACAAGCTGAATACATTCGAGAACAAATGTCTTAGAAAACTCATGAACATCAGTTGGAAAGAATTCAAGACTAATCGACAAATAAGAGAAGACTCTAGGCAGAAATATGTCTCCGACTATATAAGGAAAAGACGATGGTCATATATCGGTCATGTCCTACGAATGCAAAACAACAGAATACTACTACAGGCGCTCACTTGGGTTCCTGAGGGTAAGAGGAAAACAGGAAGACCAAAAGAAACACTCAGAAGAACAATAATAAGAGAAGGAAGAACGTTGGGCCTAAATAATGTGCAAGAGCTAAGAGGAGTGGCGTCACAACGAACAACCTGGAGAGCACTGGTTTCTGCCTTATGCGCCGTGTTTGGTGCTTAAAGAATTTATTATTATTAATATCATTATTATATTCACTTTAAAATATTATTATATAATGTAATGTATGTGAGAATGTACCCGCATAATACTGTACTTTAGAAATGTGAGTCGTGAGAATGTACCCGCATACCACTGCACTTTAGAAATGTGAACTTTTTTTTTTTTTTTTTTTTTTTACTGCTAAAAGACTTTTCCTGCCACAGAAGTGCGTAAGAAAGTGTTATTATTATTATTTCATTTTCCACCAAGAATGTATGGACATAAGCGAGAATGTGTTTATGTAATTTTTGTATTGATGATTGATGACACATTCAAAAATACAGATTAATTGTAGACGGATTGACCGCATGAGTGAGTGTCGGTATACAGAATTTATTTATTGTTTTATTTATTTTATTTTATTATTACTTTTTTCCCCAATTACTAGCTTGTTTGTTTAAAAAAAAAACCGACTTATTTTTTTAATTTTTATTTTTTTATTATGATTGCATACTGTAAATGAATGCTGTTATGGTAACTTTATAATGTTGCATGCCTTTAAATTAATGCTTAAAGCATCATGTGGGAATGAAAGGATATAGTATGCAAGATTAATGAGAGTGGAAGGGCAGAATGTTAGACGGGCCTGCGCGCCCAATTCTTTACCCTTCGAAAATAAAGTTCGTTCGTTCGTTCCTCTCTCTCTCTGTCATCTTGCATACTGTATACTGCCCTTCCTCTCTCTCATCTTGCATACTATATACTGCCCTTCCTCTCTCTCTCTCTCTCATCTTGCATACTGTATCCTGCCCTTCCTCTCTCTCTCATCTTACATACTGTATACTGCCCTTCCTCTCTCTCTCATCTTACATACTGTATACTGCCCTTCCTCTCTCTGTCATCTTGCATACTGTATCCTGCCCTTCCTCTCTCTGTCATCTTGCATACTGTATACTGCCCTTCCTCTCTCTGTCATCTTACATACTGTATCCTGCCCTTCCTCTCTCTCTCATCTTACATACTGTATCCTGCCCTTCCTCTCTCTGTCATCTTACATACTGTATCCTGCCCTTCCTCTCTCTGTCATCTTACATACTGTATACTGCCCTTCCTCTCTCTGTCATCTTACATACTGTATCCTGCCCTTCCTCTCTCTGTCATCTTACATACTGTATACTGCCCTTCCTCTCTCTCTCATCTTGCATACTGTATCCTGCCCTTCCTCTCTCTCTCTCTCATCTTACATACTGTATCCTGCCCTTCCTCTCTGTCATCTTGCATACTGTATCCTGCCCTTCCTCTCTCTGTCATCTTGCATACTGTATCCTGCCCTTCCTCTCTCTGTCATCTTGCATACTGTATACTGCCCTTCCTCTCTCTGTCATCTTACATACTGTATCCTGCCCTTCCTCTCTCTGTCATCTTACATACTGTATCCTGCCCTTCCTCTCTCTGTCATCTTGCATACTGTATCCTGCCCTTCCTCTCTCTGTCATCTTACATACTGTATCCTGCCCTTCCTCTCTCTCTCTCATCTTACATACTGTATCCTGCCCTTCCTCTCTCTGTCATCTTGCATACTGTATCCTGCCCTTCCTCTCTCTGTCATCTTACATACTGTATCCTGCCCTTCCTCTCTCTCTCTCATCTTACATACTGTATCCTGCCCTTCCTCTCTCTGTCATCTTACATACTGTATCCCGCCCTCTCTCTCTCTCTCTCTCTCTCATCTTACATACTGTATCCTGTCAATCGCACATGTATTTTGAGCATTATTTAACCATACAACATTATCAAGGTAAAATAATTGCAGACATTTATAATATCCAATCATAATCAAATTTAAGCATGTTTTAAAAAAACCTAAAAGAAATGAAGAAAAAAAAATCTAAACCATTGATACAGTAAATTAGACATCACTTGAAACATAATCAGATTTTGGTGGTATATAATAAGAACTCGTGAAATATTGGAAATCTGCTGTTGAATGACCAGGGACTTGGTGTGTTGTCAGCGCATGCGGAAAATTCTACCAGAGGTGAGCGGCTTTGAGACCCAAGCAGATACTGTCACAGGGAGTGAATTGTTAACGCTGTCACTATACGAGATCCAGCTTTATGAGATAGGTAACCAGTTTCTTGCCTCACTGTCTTTGCCTTCCCTAACTCAAGAGCAGAATCAGATAGACTAGATAGACAGATAAGAAAAAATTTAATTTATCAAGGGTTGAGAATCGGGCGCATATCCTCATGTTATAAGGAAGCAATCCCCCTTATTCAAAAACTGCAATATATTGTGACAGCAGGAAAGATTGAAGGAAAAACATATACAGGATGACAATAGCGGAGATACTGGACGGTTTGACATCATGACAGTTTGACATCATGGCAGTTTGACATCATGGCAGTTTGACATCACGACAGTTTGACATCATGGCATGTCAAGAAATTACTAGCAGAATTAATCAAGAGTACCGGAGACAAGAAGTTGTGGAGAGTCATACTTGAAGAAGATGAAGAAAATTATAAAATGGAATCTCTGCTTGTTATAGTGATGTGTGGAGGCTAGTCCGTTCCTTCAGGCAGCGACGTCAAGCCGAACGACAGACATGATGACATCATTTTCTAACAAATCTTAATACCGGACGTTACGAGTGCCATGGGCATATCAGGGTGTTGCGTGATAAATTCTCGCAACATCGTTTTATTTCAATATCTGTTTTATAACGCAAGGGCAACAACTGCTTGAAATCTATAGTCACTTTTCTCGGTAAGCATTTGTCTTCTCGCGTTAGTATCGAATGCAGTTAACTTTTGAGCTGTGGTCATTTTTGCGCTGGACTGCGCATGACTTGTCTTGTTGTTTGTCGATCGGTTTCCGCCCACCACTAGTGGGAGTGAGCGATTTGGAATGGCGAAAGAGATGCCTCGTTGAAGAGGGGATCTCCGCTTTTTTTTGTTCTGTCAGGGATGTGTAGTCCTCTTATGGATATTTCGTTTAGTCGAGATAATACCTCTAGTGTTTTCCCACATGTCGGGAGGCGTGATATTTCTGTGTATTTCATGAAAGCAAGGTAAATTGACTCTTTCATTAACTCTATCGATTTTGGGTCGTGAGCGATTTCGATTCATAGCCTGTCTCCGAAAGTCGTCGTCACGAGATGTTCTTTCCCAGCTCACATGTCGCTGCATTGTACTGCATCGGTTGATGCAGGTTCCAAGGACCATTACTTGCTACTTTGTTAAATGAACTAGGTTTAGAAAACCTTTATTATCTAGAGGATATTCTTGAGGACATTATTTGTACTTCGGCAGACGTGTCTGTCTTGCTGAAGTCAAACTAAGGAGAGTGAACTGATCTCATACATCTGGTTATCTCCTGGCTGTTATAGAAAAGGATGGAGTTGTTCACCTGACTACATTTACAGCACTTTGAAATATAACATGCATCTGACTCATCATTGTAATGCTGTCTACCGTTTATTGCTGTATTGAATGTTGCTGTGATAATGACTGTTTGATGTGCCTACACATTTGCGTAACCATTTTGTCACTGTGGCGTCCACAATAAATAATGAAGAAAAACGTCAACGGCTGTTTCAAGACTCATTGACTTTATACGTCGTGAGTTTACTGACGTCCTATGTGGATTGCCCTGTTATTGTTGCATGAACATTGTTTTGACTGAACACATCTACACACTACACAAAACCAGACATGCGGATACCATCCATCATCATATGGCATCACGCATCACAGGGCTTTGGTGCAGACTTCCCGTGGGGGGACTAGCTGCATTAGTGGCTCATAGGGCGGCACAATAAAAGTGAGGATGACTTCAAACGTCAAATAGTCTTGTAGCTCGCGGAGATCGTCAGGATCCAAGCCACTGCAACGTTTACACAATGGGGGGGGGGGGGGGGGGGGGGGGGGGGTCTTAATTTCAAAGATATGACGACTTTCAATAAAGGGCTATCCAGTTTGATTATATACAATAGAATGTATGGAATATTTATTTATGTTTTTAGTGTATTTGGTAATAACAAAATTAAAGTCATTTCTACAACTGGTTTTTTTTATACTTCTTTTTATATTATGTCTGCATTGCGTCATCAACTGCGGGTGTTGTGTTTAGGTCTGTCTTTGTCCTGCTGGTTAGAGGGCCAGTCTAATTGTTTGTCCTACTTGTTAGAGGACCTGTTTGTCCTGTTGGGTAGAGTATCTTTATCTTTGTTTGTCCTGCTGGTTGAGGATGTCCTTTCTCTTTGTATGTCCTCCTGACTTAATACTAGCTGGAGGACCTACACTTCTATCCAGGCAGCTCACGTGAATGACATAATTGTTTGTTTACAGTTGTGTAGCTAGCACATTTTTGATAAGAATATGTAGCCAGCACCATTTGTAGGGGTTACATACGACATGCCTGCACTGGGTAGTAGTGAAACTGTTCTGTTCTGTCTGTGGTCCCCAGTTAACAAATAGGTGTTGTTACAACATCTCCATCAAGTCTGTATAGCTTTACTTGGGAAATGTGTCTTCATTACCGCCGCCCTCCAGACAAGACAGATGGTCTGTGAAATGATGGATAAGTTACGCCCCGTCTCAACGTTAACACCCGTTCCCTCCCCCAAAATGTTTTTTTTCCCTCTTAACCAGACATTGACAACGTGCCAACTGTTGGCTAATTATAGGTGTGGGATCCTTATGTTTATGATCTCCCGTTACCTTCACCATCTGGGCTGGCTTGTCTGCTCTTTGTTTTGTCTGGCTATCAGGAACAAAGACGTTGTTTGAGACAGCCTGACACGACTATATCCTGCTGTTATAAGGTCTTCTTCTTCCTCGTTCGCCCTGAAAAGGACGTTGGTTGCGTTGTGTCTGTTTACATCAAAGCTGTGATATCTGCGCCTTTCGGCCGACACATCCGACTTCAGCACGGCATTTTTTGGGACCGGGTTTGCCTTCCCTCTTCGATCCCTACTCTCTCAGCCAGACTGCAGTGATGCAGCCTGTTTCCAGGACCACCACGTGGAGGTGGAGTAGGGTCTTGGTCAGCTCTGCTTCACTGACCCTGACGCAAGCAGTCAAGCTATGGGTAGCTGACTGCATTATCTATTGCTGCATCTTTGGGTCCCTTATAAGGTCTAACCGTTACTCTTATCATACGATTACTTGATAGTAGTCTAGAAAGGACACCACGCAAGTAAACTATACAATCACCACATGACGATATTTATACAAAAATAACATCTGAGATGGAGGTACTGAAAGTTTTGGTTTGGTTCGGTTTTTGCCTTCTTGTGGCGAGGCGCGTTCCTTTCAACTTATTTGGTTATATCAGAGCGCATTTACCATCCAAAAATAAGTGAACTCTGTTGACTGCTAACCCGATCAGTGTTGATAGATACTAAGTCCTGAAAAGGACCAACATTATCTATCTGCTAGCATAAAGCCCTAAAAAGGACTCGCCAGCTACGCCAACGCTGCCGAGCTAGTCTGTTTATGTAAGCTACTGAAAGCTGAATTGAGCAGTCTTAAAAAATCTTACGAACAGCTTCAGGCTGATCACGTCTCTAAAAAGTCGCTACGAAAACAGCAAATTCACATTCAGGAGCAAACTACACAGCAGTATACAAACAAATTGGGTCACAAACAGAAACCATTTTCTACATATATTACATTCTGAACTACGCCTTAATGAATATAATTCCCTGGACACTCCGGATAATCCTGCAGTCAGTGTCTGCAGAATTCCGGTCAAAATTTCAAATCGCCATCCGCCACTTCGACCGGCAGCTGCCAGCACACACCACAAGACTTCTAGCAGCCACAGCACAACTGGAACAAGGGAAGCAACAGCTGTTATCACTGGCACCCACACGAACAGAAGAAAACATCTCATCTTTGGGGACCAAACCATGAAGGAGCTTCAACAATCAAAACTAGTAACTAGTGATACCGATTCGGTGTCTGTTCGCTTCAAGAACTGGGCATCAACTCACGACCTACTGACCTCCTTAAACGGTTTTCGTCTGATCTCTCTGTAACTGGAGTGACTGTGCACATAGGTCTGTCAGACTCAATAAAAGATATTGAACTCTCACAGACAGACCTAATCGAGATCACATTCATATTTCGGTCCCTATTCCATAATGCCAAAATTTATTTTTCCTCTATTATCCCGCCAGTCCGTGCCTATTACCGCAAATGTGTTGAAACTAACAATGCTATACTTAAAAAACACTGCCTCAAAAATGAACATATTTTCATAGATCACAGCTCAGTCTTCCTTACCACATCTGGAGCCCCTAGGAAGCATCTTTACAGCGGCGATATTACATTATCCAGTTAAGGGACCAGTATGTTGGCGACTGTCATGATTTGATTGAAATATCTTACTCTTTCGCGACAGCGAAAAATATAAAATATTCAGAAAGCACCCTCAAAGGCACAACTCGCACATCAGCATCCATATATCCTTCCAAACGCCATGTGAATATAAATAGCTACTCCTCTAATGCCAATTATGACCATTTTCTATCACTACCCACAACTTTAAAACACCAGCCGCACAACATCATCTGACAATCAGGATCATCAAGTCATACCCCTTGTTAGAACCACAGATGTGCAGGAATCCAACAATGTCTGCCTTCAACAACCTTCTACAACAGACGACCCTCCTCGACAACACCGACTTGACCCACTCCATTTCCAAAGGTCTGTAAGTGATCCCATTCAATCTGCTCAGCCTTCATCCACAGAAATGTCACCATTTCCGCTGTCGTCCCAGACACCAATGAGAGATCACCCCTCATCGCTGTCGTCACAGGTTTTTCCACATCAACCCACATACCCAGCCTTTCATCATTTCCTACACCAACAAAGACTCTTGGACTACGCAACGTACACTTGGATGTCGTACTTGCCGGAATACCCCACTCATTCAACAACAGTACCTCAGCATCCCGCAAACACTTTCTACCAAATGCATCATCTATCACGGCCAAATCCACCGCACTTCTATTTTCAACACACCTCTCCTCCACATTAACAGTGACAGTTGGCCTCACAAGTTGTCTCGGTGACACCAGCAACTGCTGAGTGTTGTTTTATATATATATTTTTTTTTTTCACACTGTTTGTCTGTCTATCTATGTGCGCTTGTTTTGGGACATTTTTCACCCATTATTGACGTAATTCAGTCAGCTGAACTGTTTGTAATTAGTTTTCTAAATTTCGCACTTATTTACTACGACCATTGTGAAATTTAGTAGTTATTTACTTTTCTATTTGAGTGCAACCTTCTTTTTCATAACAAAAAATGCCAGCTACTTATGAACAATTACTAACCATGAATGGTTTGCGACTTTACCATCTGAACGTAAACCACCTGTTAGGTAAACTTCCAGAACTCACACAAGTTCTCAATCAAAATGTCCATGTTTTGGGGCTTTCAGAAAGTCGTCTGAATGGGAATATAACTGACGATGACATTGCACGTAATGGTTTTAAAACTATTCGGCGAGATTCTAGTAGACAATTAGAGACAGGTTTAGCAGTTTATATTTCCACTTCTCTCAGTTATCGCCGCAGAAACGATCTAGAGACCACAGATATAGAAAACATATGGTTAGAGGTAAAGCCACATAAGCAAAGACCCATTGTAATAGGATATCTTTAATATTGGACACTGACATTTTATAGTATTTTTAATAAGCATGCGCCTACTAAAGAAATTCGCGTAAAAAGATAAAATCTCCATGATCACGCAAGAAGTACTTGATGCTAAGAGGCAGAGAGATCGGGCGCACAAAAATAAGGACATCATTACATATTGGGCAGTAAGAAACAAAGTACTTACTTAGTCGTTCCCCTTCTACCGTGAGGTGTAGAGGTTACAAAGTAGAGAAACAAAGTACAATATTTAATTCGCAGAGAAAAGAAAAACTACTTTAGTAATTTAGTTAAAAGCAAAACAAACAGTAAAAATATATGGAAGGCAATCAATACCTTAGTGAACAAAAGAAATTCACCAGACTCACAAACTCCTAATACTTCATTTACTTGTACAGACTTCAGCAATCATTTTAAGGTAGAAATCAACAATATAAAATCCGCTATACCTTCTTCCCCTTGTGACTTAAGCAAATTATCTACGTTCTGCGAGAACAAGTGTACTAACACTATTCCATGCGACATCCCTCTTATAACAGCTAACAAAGTTCATAACTATCTTTTTGACTTTAAAGATAATAACTCATTGGGACTTGATGGAATCAGAATCGAATACTGCGTTATGCTGCATCAGCTATTACTGATTCACTAACATACAAATATAATCAATGTATCGCAAGGAGTTACTTTCCATCTGCCTTTAAAATCGCTAAAGTATACCCCCTTGTTAAACCTGGTTCATCTGATAATAGCAACCGTAGTAACTATAGGCCCATTTCTCTTACATCGTCGCTGTCCAAACCACTTGAAAAACACATACAAAAAACAGCAATAGAACTCATAGCCAATAATGACCTGCTAATTGACAGCCAGTCGGGGTTTAGACCAAAGCATTCATGCCACACAGCCTTAACTAAAATGATAGACCTGGCATCTAAACATCAATAACGATAATGTAATTGGAGCCATCTTTGTAGACTTACAATAGATCACACTATTTTATTCAGAAAATTAGAAACAATGAAAGTAAATCTTAAGCTGGTGAAGTTAATTAAATCATTCCTGACAGACAGTCAACAAGTGGTGTCTTACAATAATTCCTTGTCCAACCCAACCGTTGTCGATACCGGTGTTCCTCAGGGTTCTTTTCTCGGCCCTCTTCTCTTTGCCGTATACATTAACGATCTTCCTCTACACATCAAACACTCATCCTGTGACCTTTTTGCCGATGACTGTACTGTTTATACTAGTGATAAAAGTTCCACCTCACTAGATCTTTACAAACTGATACACATAATCTTATTAAGTGGAGAATCGAATGCAAATAAATATTAATAAAACGAAGAAAACTACACTTCAGCTCTACATTGGAACATCACTAATTGAAAACGTAAATGAACATAAAACTCTAGGTCTAACTGTTGACAAGTACCTAAGTTGGAACTCACATGTACATGCACTCACAAAGCTAACAGCACGGGAAGTTTACCAATTAGCCAAAATCAAACACTTCCTGGATGAGGGGGCAAGGAAAATGTTCTACACATCTCACATACCAACATACCTAGACTATTGTTCCACAATCTGGGATGGTTGTTCCATATCCAACACAAAAAGGCTCCATTCACTTCAAAAACGCGCAGTGCGCCTAGTTGCTGATAAACACCAAACACATTGTATAGATCTATACATTTATCTTAAAATATCACCCCTCAGAAAATGAATAAGTCAATAAATAAAGAAAGGTAATTAACAGGTACTCGTTCGATTCCCGGTAAGCCTATCACTTATACTACTGGACACAAGTTAAGGGCCGCCATTCAGTTTAGACAAGGTTTATATAATTCTTCGTGAGCAGGGTCGATTTTCCAAATGTCCGGTAGCTTGAAATCTCTCAAGAAGTCTCTGAATGGTAGAGTGGGACACTGCTAAACGTCTTGCAACATGACGAACAGATTGACCATCCTGAATCCATGCCATGGCTCGACCACGGTCTACAGTGCTGAGACTTCTCCTTGGTAGCATGGCTAATGCAGTGGTCTAGTGCCACCATTTATGTCCAACGAGTACCTGTTAATTACCTTCATTTATTTATTTACTAATTTATTTAATGTTCACAGGACTCACGGTTTCCTCCATTATTTACATCTCAGAAAGCGCTTCCTATTTAACAAAGCTAAATTCGCTCACAAAATCTTGTCACAAAATGCTCCACCGTATCTGTGGCCACTTTTAAAATACAATGAAAAACGTAGTCAGCGCTTAAACAAATTACAGGTACCCAAGCCCAGGCTAGACTTGTTCAAGAAGAGCTTGGCTTACTCAGCTGCTCATCTTTGGAACAATTTTCCACATGACCTGAAAAACACGCACAGTCCATACTCATAATCGTAGACTGTTCAAATACATTACGAGTGCTGATTATATGCCGCCCTAACTGATTATGTTTCGAATTATTATAATATAATATACTGTATGGAGGGTCTGATGATCTAGTTTTTCATTTTAATATACCTTACTTCTCAATTGTAATCAGATACTGTAAATGTATGCTTTATACTACTTATAATGTTGCATCGCCATTAAATTAATACTTTAAATATGTTGGAGAATGTCTGGATAACTAGCAATAAAAGATGAGTAAGAGGAAGGGCAAAATGCAAGACGGGCCTATATACACGATTCTCATCTATCAGTCAATACCCTTTACCTCCCTAAGGAGCATAGGTCATAAAGCTGGATCTCGTATAGTGAAGGCGTTAACAATTCACTCCCTGTGGCAGTATCTGCTTGGGTCTCAAAGCCGCTCACCTGTGGTAGAATTTTCCGCATGCGCTGACAACACACCAAGTCCCTAGTCATTCAACAGCAGATTTCCAATATTTCACGAGTTCTTATTATGTGCTACCATAATCTGATTATGTTTCAAGTGATGTCTAATTTACTGTATCAATGGTTTAGATTTTTTTGTTTTGGTTTTTTTTTAATTACTTTCTTTTTATTTTTTATTTTTTTTTTAAATTAATTATTTTATTTTTAAATTATTTTTTAAAACATACTTAAATTTCATTATAACTGGATATTACAAATGTATGCTATTATTTTACCTTGATAATGTTGTATGCTTAAATAATGCTCAAAATACATGGGCGATTGAAAGGATACAGTATGCAAGATGAGAGAGAGAGAGGAAAGACAGATAGAGTATGCAAGATGACAGAGAGAGGAAGAGCATAACGTAAGACGGGCCTGCGTGCCCGATTCTTAACCCTTTGAAAATAAAGTTCGTTTGTTCGTTCGTTCTTAGTTCATGGTATATTATAAAAAGATATGCGTAAACTGTATATTATAACAAGAGATGAGTAAACTGTATATTATAACAGATGCGTAAACTGTATATTATATCAAGAGATGCGTAAACTGTATATTATAACAAGAGATGCGTAAACTGTATATTATAACAAGAGATGCGTAAACTGTATATTATAACAGATGCGTAAACTGTATATTATAACAAGAGATGCGTAAACTGTATATTATAACACGAGATGTGTAAACTGTATATTATAACAAGAGATGTGTAAACTGTATTATAACAAGAGCGATCTTATCTTTGAAATGAGGTTAACATTGTGTGACGGTTTTGCCTCCCCTGCTTTGCAGTAGTGTTCCAACAGTGGCCAAAACTGAAGAGTATCTATTATAGGCTTCAGTGGAGTCTATCAAGATTACTCTTGGCAGAAATGTCGATAGAAGAGTAGTAAAGCTTCTATCACATGGGAGTCTTCACAAGATATTCAGATAAGCGAAAACAATGCTGGCTGTCGCTAAGCACGTTAATTCTATAATCTGCCGACACTTTTATGAAGAATTTAACAATGGTTTATTCTAGCTCGTTAAGCCCCCAGCGCTGAGTTAATCGGGGGAATTTATTATTATAATATATTTAGAGTGTGTGTTTAGTAACTTTGACTGAGACAAACATGTAGTAGATTTAAAAGGATTAAATCGAAGTTAAATTTGTAACATTACAAATAACACAATTTAATAATCACTTTAAGTTTTAACAGTTGGAAAATAATTTGAATATTTATGAAAAGGACTTCATCACTTGAATGGGATTTAACTGAATAAAGGAGGTCACTTTTGGCAGCGGATATTTTTACTTTGCTGCCAAAGGTAGTTTCTTCTCCCGCTGGGTTAGTTCCTTTCACTCTGCTCTCGCTCGTCTCTGGTCAACGTTCAGGCACCGCACGTTCCCAGAACGTCAAGGAGTAGCGGCTAAGCTGATTCTGCGCCTGTCTATAAGACCCTCATATGATAGCGTCTCGCAAAACATCAGTCCACTTCTACCTTCACTTGGTTCCAGAGATAGTACTTTCTGCTGGTACCACCATTAACTGGAAATAGAAATAGAAACGAAACGCTCTTCTGAGTATGGCGTTTTTCCGACACATAGTTATTCTACCATCCCATGTCAGAATTTACCCTCGATGAGAATTAAATTTAATCCCTCGGGATAATACTTCCTTTACATTTAAACTGAATAGCGTTAGCTTTACATTACATTTAAATGAAAAGGTTAAACGTACAGATATAATATGTTTTATATTTACATCTCCACTGTGTGTTCACAATATAAATTCATTTATGTTTCCTTTATATTTACACTTATGGAAAAGTTTGAAACTTCTATTAATTAAAATGAATATTTTCACATAGACATTTACACTGGTTTAAAGCTTGAAAACTTACATTAATTTTAAAGTGAATATGTATATAGAGACATTTACGCTGCTTTGAAAATGTAAGTCTTATACTTAGAATGTACATCATTTCTTTCATCTTTCCCTCCCTGCTCCATAGGGAGCCTGGAACTACTTTATGCTTTTAGTTCTCGTTACGAAACTACCAATAAAGCAATCACCAGCCCGTGCAGTGGTGGTTCATGAATCATCATTCTAGATACTGAGGTTGCCAGCCCCAAATGACTGTGACATCCAATAGCGAGTTTCACACATTAAAATTCACATGGTAAAATATACATATATATGTTAGTTCACATGTTAGTAATAAAATATGAAATGTAAATTACAACTTACGCCAATCCTGGCAACAGACTTGTTTGCTCAGATGAATAAAAGAGACGAATCGTTCTCTGACACGCGTCTGGGATGTCTTTAATTTTGACCATAGTTTCCCCCTACATTAAATTGTTGTCTATAATTTTGCATTGTTGCATATCTCTTGAGTTTCATTTTTACTTTGGCTATCAGAAGGCGGTGATCTGATGCCACATCTGCTCCTCTATATACCTTTACATCCTGCAATGAAGATCTAAACTTCTTGTTTATGCATATATGATCAATCTGATTTTCTGGTGATATCCATGTTGTCTTGTGTATTCTCTTGTGTGGAAACATGCTTCCTCCTATAGCCAGTTGATTTGAAGCACAGAAGTTTGAGAATAGTTCCCCATTTTCATTCATTATTCCTAGCCCATGTTTTCCCATGACTTCTTCAAAGCCGGTGTTGACTGTACCTATCTTTGCATTCATGTCACCCATCAAAATTGTGATGTCTCTTCTTTTTGCTTTTTCCATAATTTCCTGTAGTCTAGTATAAAATGCTTCTTTCACAGACTCTTCTTTGTCATTAGTTGGTGCATAACATTGGATGACATTTAAATTTATTTTCTTTTTAGCTGTTTTAAAAGTAGCTGTTATTATTCTGGTTCCAACAGCTTACAATTCAATGAGTGCTTTCTGTGCTTCTTTAGATAACATAAGAGCTACCCCTTCACTGTGGTGTGAACTTTCGTCTTCATGTCCTGAGGACAGCACCAATTCACCTGTGATGAGTTTCTTCTTGTCTACCCCCTTGCACTTTGTTTCACACATTCCCAGAACCTCGATTTTATATTCCCTCATTTCTGCTGCTACTTGTGCTACTTTCCCTTGTTCGTTTAATGTCCGAACATTCCAGGTGCCAAATCTGGAAGTTCTCCTAGAAGAAAGAAGGTTAGTCAGTAACACAGACTCCTTTCGGCTTTCTCTGTGTTGCATCATACACCTCCCTGCGAGAGGACATTCCCCTGTCTTGGATGGCTGTGTTTTATTTTCCTTAATTGACTTGTCCATGTTTGTTGGAGAACAACAAAGACAACAACCAAAAAGCTACAAACTTTCATAAATGGGTGCTTGCGTAGAATAGAGGGATTAAAATGGTATGACAAGGTTACCAACGTGGGAATGAGGACAAGAACTAGTCAAGTGCCAGTGGAACAAGAGATGAGAAGAAGACGATGGCGATGGATAGGACGCACACTGAGGAAACCTGTTGATAGAATTACAAGGCAGTCCTTGTTCTGGAACCCCCAGGGCAAGAGAGGAAGAGGTAGACCAAGAAGCACATGGAGAAGAGAGCTGGAAACAGAGGTGAAAATGATGAGAACGTGGAAAGAACTTGAGATGATGGCACGTGACAGGAGGACTTGGCATGTGTTTGTTGAAGGCCTATGCTGCTTTGGGAGTGGAGGGTTATGAATGAGTAGTTCCCCCTCTGACTCCGTGTTTCTTCAGTTTCCTAGTCCCGGTGTTTTATTATTAAAATGTAAAGCGTTCTTGTGCTTTATACGTCTTATTTGGTTCTCCAATAAAAGGTCCGGTTAACAAATAGGAATTATGAATCTATTCTTCACTCTGGCGAGGTCTGGTGTTGTCTTGGCGAGCGTGCAATTCACAGTGAGTTAAAACTGCGAAATAGTCAGGCTATATTCCCCTCAATGTTGTTATGAATCTAATCAGAAAGATCCAATCGTTTCAAATCAGGCAGATAGGGTGTGATATTTCAAAATAGTCCTACGTGAAATAAGGTGCGTGCCTGCAAAGGTCACGCATTACCATAAATGGACATCTGATGCCTTGCATACACTCTCACAAACACATTTGTAGACTCATATTGTCTAAAATGTTATAAATCCATGATTACTTTTAACCCAGTGACCGGAAGCGATTATATCACACTTGTCTGCCCACATGTGTCACACAGACAGTAATCTCGTTATCTGTCGTATGAGTGCGCAAACTCCGTGTCTTATCTGTGATTGAAGCCGATAGCGCTGGCTGATGTACGTGTTAATCTGCCGCGCCTATAACCAACAAATCTGGGTAGCGCCAAGCAAATGTGATATATTATTTCAGCCGCTCCTGCAAATGTGATATTTATCACCTACAGGGTGACTTGATTAAAATCAAATATCTGCTACTTAGCAGAGAACAACGAGGAAAGAAAGAAAGAGAAAAAGAAACGTGCGATAATTGACAGCACATAATAAAAATCAGTACCACAAATGTACCGATACTGCCGGAGAGAACCAAAGATCGATAGAGGTCGTCCATTTCGTCACACATTGGAACATTTATTTTGAGTTGTCCACCGCTCGTTCGGTTGGAGTTGCAGTGAAAATGAAAGACCGACAGAGGTAACATCTACTAGGCTGCTCTTATTCCACATCCATATTTATTTCTTAATTTTGATCAGATATTGTTATTGTATGCTGTTATACTACCTTGTAATGTTGCATTGCCATTACATTAATACTTTAAGTACGCTGGAGTAACAGTAATAAAAGATGAGCGAGAGGAAGGACAGAATGCAAGAAGGGATTATGTGCCCGATTCTCAACCATTGTATCTGTCCGTCTATCTATCTACCTAGTCTGTCTGACTATCTACCTAGTCTGTCTGACTATCTACCTAGTCTATCTGATCCTGCTCTTGAGTTAGGGAAAGCAGAGACAGCGAGGAAGGGAACTGGTTACCTCACCTCATAAATCTGGACCTAGTATTGTCAAGGCTTTAACAATTCACTTCCTACGGCAGTATCTCATATGGGACTCTAAAGCCGCTCACCTCTGGTCAAATCTCCGTATCATGGCTCGACAAAGGTCTCGGAAAAAAATCAACACTCTCGTAATGAGTCATGGGCCGGCAGTCAGTAAGCTAGTGTAGCTTTAGGTCCGTCCTCTCCGAGTAGGGTAACGTCTTGTCAGCAGGCGATCAGTGGTTCTCGTCTAAGACGAAGAAAGCAAGAACAAATCGCCGGGACGGCAGGGGTCCGCTCTACACAGAGCACTGTTTCCCTCCCCGCGCGAGAGGTGGAAGAAGGCGCACGTCTGTCTGGACAGTTATCTGGTTGATCCTGCCGGTAGTCATATGCTTGTCTCAGAGTAATCCATGTGGTGTTCCTGGAAATGGAGCCTCCCAGATCTGGTGGTGGTGTGTGTGTGTGTGTGGGGGGGGGGGGGGTTGCGTCTAGACTCCGATGACGCTCATTGGTGCAGCCTTTTGTATTCTTGTCACATGTGTGTTCCTCCAGTTTTGTCTGTATTGTTGTCACCTGTGTGTTCCTCCAGTTTTGTCTGTATTGCTGGCAAGATAGGAACCCACATCGTGACGAAGGCTTTAATAGTTGTGCTGCAATGTGAGGGCGAACGAAAAAAAGGTTGGAGATGGTGGTGCTTAGTTGGCAGGGGGGATGGTCGCGATTCGCGCCCGTCGCTAGGCGGTATTATCGTTCGGAAGGTCTAAGGTTCGAGTCTTCGGTTAAGCCTATCACTTTTGTTGTTGTTGGATTTTGTTTGTTGTTGTCTAGTTTTCTACTTCCTTAATTCTCACTAGCGCCAGAAACATACCTTTATATGTATTGTTTGTTTACATCATTAGGTCCCAGAATTTGAGTCAGGCAGGGGGTGGGGGGAGTGCAGAAGCAAAAAAAAAAAAATGAGCATAGAAATGTGTTCAGAACATGCACACAATATGGTGTAGGGATTTAATATCGGGATTACCGTAAGAGGCGAGGATACTCAAATAGTGCTTGGATATTGAGGAGATCATACAGTGTGCATGGATGTTTAATAAAGAGAATACACAATTCCCATGGAGGTTTACAGCAAAAAACAAAACAAAAATTCATCATTTCGCTCGTGATGATAATAATAATACTGACTATTATTTTTATTTAAATGAAGGACACTGTCCCGTTGTCGGTAGTAGCCGTCCCTGTAGCTGATTTGGTCTTTATACAACTACAACCAGATCCAGATTACATCTTTTGTGTCGTTGCTGCGACACGCATAGAAAGTGGGTAAACTTTTAGTGAATCACTTTCCTCAATTGTGCGTTCACGTAATCGATGCGCGCGCGGCGGAGTTACAATAATGGCTGAATACAAGTGTAACAATAGGGGCTTAAATAAGAGAACTTTCGCTGCTTGTTCGTGCTCAGCAAATTGGCTGCAAACATTTTATCGTGGTAGAAGAGCAGCACATACAGTGGCGTTCACATTCGAGTGGAATGAAAGATTGAGGTTGTGCTACCAGTAAATGGCTTTACCACGTGAGTAAGCAACCCCCCCCCCCCCGACTTAGCTCCTTCTTCCCAACTCCACACGGAGCATAGGCCTTCAACAAACTTATGCCAGGTCATCCTGACCTGTGCTGTCATCTGTAAGTTTCTCCATCTGTTCTTCTTTCCCTCCATGTCTGTCTCCAGTTCTCTTCTCTATATGTTCTTTTAGTCTTCATCTACCTGTCTGATCCTAGGGCTCCCAGAGCAAGCACTGCCTGGTGCTCCCAGAGCAAGCACTGCCTGGTGCTCCCAGAGCAAGCACTGCCTGGTAATGTTATCAACAGGTTTTCTCAGTATGTGTCCTATCTATTACCAACGTCTTCTTCTCATCTCTGGTCTCACTGGCGTTTGTCTGGTTCTTGCCATCAGTTCTTTGGTTGACATATCCACGGTGACAGTGGGGTCTTATTTATTCAGTGCCTCTAAATTCTCAGTCTCATAACTTCAATAGTTTCTTATAGAGCAGAGAGTAGGTTTAGTTACTAGCCTAACCGCTAGAGGTTTACATTCCTCTCCTTTTATTTAGGGTACCAGGTTCAAATTCTCTTCTCTTCCGGTGTAAGTGTAGCAAATAAGTTTGGATCAGTCAGTTTCTCGACACAACATTCAATCTTTATTACTAGATCCTCAACAGCATATGTTTTTTCATGAAAACAACTTTTAATGACTTTCAACAGGCAAATTGATTGGAGTCAACTCTAGGATAAGGTTTCTGGCCATATTTTTTGCGATAATAAAGGGGTGCTCAAACATTGTTGCACCTAGGGAAAATTTTACCCATGCCGTCCCAATAGATTTTAATCTTTGACCTGTAACTGAAGCTAAATGTGTTTTGGACGGTTGGAATTTTACTAAATGTTGAATTTTCTTGAATAGCTGGTACCTAATAAGGCTAATGGATGCTCCAGTATCCACCAGTGCTCTATACTGCTGACCCTGAATAGACATGATGCAGGAACTGGGGTCAGGATGGATTTTGGTTCCCGTGTTCAACATTTCTTCGTGATGTATTTTTCTGGATGGGCCTACTTGTTGTACTCTGTTCTGTATTGTTTCTTGTTTTTTCTTAGACCATTTTCTGCATTGGTTGCCCTCACTAACGGTCCTGCTTAGCGTATGGCGCGGCCGTTTCCCTGACGCATTAGGGGTTGAGGTGTGCCTCTGGTGTACTGATTTCTGGTGTAATCACGTCGGGGTGGTGCGGGTTGTTGTGGTTGGTAACCGCCCTCTCTTGTGAATGGTGCATCATTGTAATTTGCTCTGCAGGACTTGTAACCATGTCCGAATCTCCCACATGTAAAGCATCCATTAGGATTGATATTATTAACGTCATTTGGTCTCTGTGCGGGGGGTCTATAGTTGCGGGTCCTATCATCTTGGTGTCGTGGGCGAGTTCATTGCCTTCTGGCATGGTCAACCTCCATGGGTTCATGCTCAGTATAGTCTCTGGGATTGATTCGGGGTTCTCTGCCTATTCTTTGATGGAATCTTTTATGGACATTCTCCTCCTTGACTGCTGCTTGGATGGTTTCAGCAATTGTTTTCGTGTCTTTTCTATACAGGTGCATTCTTAAGTGGTCCGCCGTAAGGCCATCAACAAATATCCCCACCAGCTGTGTTTCCTCTTCAGGTGTGGTTGTTACTTCGCCACACAACGCTTCTTCCGCCATGTTAGGAGTCTATCCCCAAAAAGCTGTACGGATTCATCTCTTTCCTGTTTCATGCTTCTAAGGACTGACCAGGCGTGCATATTATCTATAATTTCGCCGTACCTCTGGATCAGCTCCTTCTTAAGAGACGCATAAGTCTCCGTGGGATAAAGCTGGGACCTCCTTCTTAAGAAATCGGTTACTAATGAATCGGAGCTCAAAAAAGCAATCCTCTTTTTCTTCAGCATCCGTAGCTGCTTCCACTATTGACGCAAATTTGTCAGTGTCAGCCAACCATCTTCTGAATTTTTTCTTGTCCCCATTGAACGGTTGTACTATGGATCGGACGAGTAAATTTTGCGTAATTGTCGGCATTCTGTAGGGTTTCAGTAATGCGCTGTAGCGCTATCATTGTGGGTCCTTCCATATTCTGTTGAACTTGGGGCTGCAGTGGTTGTGCCTGTGCGAGTTGGTTTTGTGGTTGCTGCTGTTGTTCAACATTAAGCTGTTGGAAATTTTGTAGTAAATTGTCCATCTTCGTGATTTGACGTTGGACTTATAGTGGTTTATGATCCCTGGTTATTTGCTTTTCAAGAGAAGTGGTCACGAGCACCATATATAATCATCTCTTCGCTGGCGCTAGGTTATTTGCTTTGCTTTATTTTCTTATCACTCATCCTGAGACGACATATCCCATCTCTTCAGATTAGTCCTTGATTCAATGCTTTCTTTAGCATTATAAGTATTCCTTGAGTTTAATGTTGTCCCAACACAAGGGCATTCTTCCTCAGCAAGTTTTGAGGTGTAGGACTAGGTTACAATTTGACTCAATCTTCGAACCTAGCTCAGCTGCAGCTAGGGTTGTGAGCTCTATTCAAAACATGCATTTTATGGGATTCAATACTTACGAAAGTATGAAATATAACACCACTCAGTATCCTAGAATACACATTTGATAAAAATGGTGAAGTTGATCTCCTCAACTACGAAATATACAGAGCTGGGCCAGACACGTCCTTTCAGCTTCGCTGTCTTATTCTGACTGCTTAAATGGCGCCGTGTTCTGATTCTTGCCGGGGAAAAATCTGAGCTGTATGATTGGTTAGGGGAATCACATGACTAGTTATGGCACAACCGAAGCGACTCTACCCTAAATAAAATTTATGTCATTTAGTTATTTTTATCCTCTGTTTCTCATAAGATATTAATTTATATGTTAATCTGTGCTCTTTCCGTCTTTAGTGGGATATAGCCTGTTTCCGAAGAAATCACGGTATACACGGCTACACCACGCGTTTGTTGCAGTTTTTATGATTTTGAATTTCTACAGGATGGTAACAGGCTCCTTGCCCAGCCCTCCTTAGTCGCCCTTGACGGCATGCATAGTAGGACACATTGTTACCATTCTTTGCTCCCCGGTACCACAGTGTCGCTGTCTATGTTATTGACTCATCGCGTGTGTTCGCCAGAAGTGGATATATCTGCTTGAAGATCGTTTACATAATTTTTTAAGGGGGGGGGTATTTGTTTTTCTGTCTTTTGTGTCTTTAAGCGTCATGTGGAGAGACAATTTTATTTCTCATGTCAGGTGGGTTGCTGTGGCTAGTGTTAGTGTTATGTCGTATGTTCTCATTACCTCTTTAACATATGTCCTCATTACCTCTTTAACATATGTCCTCATTACCTCTTTAACATATGTCCTCATTACCTCTTTAACATATGTCCATTTTCCTCTTGGCCGCGCGCCCTCCCCGTTCCTCACTATCTCTGACATTCTCCGCCCATCTCTGTGTCAGATTCGCCCCCCGCCCTGCAGCCAGATCTTGTGTATGTGAAGGCTCGTGATGGTAGTGGATTTATCTGCTGTCTGACCAGGTGTCCGTACCATTCTCTATTATTCCCCTGTTTAGTTGTTTTTTTTTTCTGGTCTTGTCACCATATTTTTTTTTTTATCTCCCCTTGTCTCATTCTGTCTCATGTGATCTACAGCTTGTCTCAGATACTTCATCTTATCTCCCCTTGTCTCATTCTGCCCTTGTGATCTACAGCTGTCACAGAACGTCTGGACATGCTCTTTCGTGTGATCTCTCACACCTTCAGCCCTACGGCAGAATCATTTCTTTTCTTCATTTTTCTCCCCAATCGCTTTTATTTGGCATAAATCATGCCTTTTAATTCATTATTTTGCTATATGCTGGATCTAGTAGGGTGAAGTCTCTAACACTCTGTCCCTTGTGATCTACAGCTTGTCTCAGATACTTCATCTTATCTCCCCTTGTCTCATTCTGCCCTTGTGATCTACAGCTTGTCTCAAATACTTGATCTTATCTGCCCTTGTGATTCACCGCTTGTCTCGGCTACCTCATCTTATCTCCCCTTGTCCCATTCTGTCCCTTGTGATTCACCGCTTGTCTCAGCTACCTCATCTTATCTCCCCTTGTCCTATTCTGTCTCTAGTGATCTACAGCTCGTCTCAGATACTTGATCTTATCTCCCCTTGTTTCATTCTGTCCCTTGTGATTCACCGCTTGTCTCAGATACCTCATCTTATCTCCCCTTGTCCCATTCTGTCTCTTGTGATCTACAGCTTGTCTCAGATACTTGATCTCACATGTTGTGATCTTCCTCTCCTGTACTTTAGATAGGGACCATGTTTGGCATCTATAGAAGAGAGTTCGTATGAATATGCTGTTTATCAACTATCCCATTGTATCCACGACCCAGTCTGTGAGTGCCTGAGCAAGGAAGTCACGTGGTAAACCACCACATTAACTTCCTGGGAAATTCTACTTCTTCTTGGATCGTTAGCCACTTATTGAAATCACTCTTTCCAGTGTGCTCGGTCTGTGGCCACCCTGCACGTGGTGCCCCAACTCTGGTTATGAATCTTATCCCAGCCGTTATTGTTCTTCACCAAGTTGTTTTTTGTTTTTGGTCGGCCTCTCTTTAGCCTTTCTTCAGGGAGTCGATATAACATGACAGTTTTGATGATAGTATCGGGATCTCTCATGAGGACATGGTCAGCACCATACAAGCGTCTACCTGGTTTTCCTGGATCATTGACCTCCATACCAGCGTCTACCTGGTTGTCCTGGATCATTGACCTCCATTTGTTTATTCTTCTCTCCTTGTACTCTTTGGGCTCCCTCAGTTTTTCTGCCCTGGCGTTTCTAGACCAAGGACTGCCTTGTAAGGCGATCAGCTGTTTATTTCTCAGTGTGTTTTCTTATCCATAGCCAGCAATAAACAGGAAATATCATATTTTAGCACACTGAAAACATAACGCTATAATGAAACGAAAAATTTGAATGCAAGTAGACAAGAAATTGACAACGATGTATTTGTGAGGCAGGAAATGTCAACATGGGCAGTAACTAGTCGGTCAGAGATTACCAATAGAGCAAAGATAGGGTCAATGTTGGACGTGCTGATACACGTCTGATTTCATCTGGTGTAACTTGGTCTGACTGACGAGTCAGATGTGGAAACATTTAGTAGATGTGGTATTTACTGTACTTCCTAGGCCCCTTAATTCTGTGTGGAAGGGGAAATCAGCTGTGCAGCGTGAGTGGTAGATGTGTGACTTCTTGTGTATACATGAAGAGCTTAGTGTGTGTGAGAGCACGACCTCATGTGTGGTTACTGTCACTTTAGTTTGGCCCAATCGCTGATAATTTGTAGCGGAGTGTGTATTGATAGATCATTTGCTCAGATCGATGTACGCGTGCCTCCCACGTGAGCACGTATCGATACCTGGCATCGGTGGTTGCTTCACGGAAGAGAGACAACATGACGGTAATCAACACAGCGGAACGATTCTGTTGGTCGCAATCATGGCAAACAGGTTGAGAGATTGATTGGGTGTGTTCCACGGAAATAATGTAGAAAAAATATGTTATGGTTTATTTCGTCTGCATTAACAGACTTTTGGTCGACATAGCCAGCTTATGTCATCTGAGGCTTGCCCGGTTCAGGGGATTGAGAATTGTGTGTGTACACTTATAGCACGTTACCAGCCAGAAGTAGAAAATACACTAGTTTACATATATCACGGTATTCTAACCAGAAGTAGAGAATGCAATAGTTTATATATAGCACCGTATTCTAGCCAGAAGTAGAGAATACAATAGTTTACATATACTCGTAGCACAGATGATAGAAAACTTTTACAGAGCGATACACTAGGAGGCAATCTGATCATCAGAAGAGGTTCCCCCCCCCCCCCCCCCCCCCCCGATCAAGTGTTTCGGCCCCTTAATCTCCTTTACATTCTGGGGGGGGGGGGGGCACTTAGGTCATGACTCCCAAGTGCCAGCCTCCTGTTGTCTAGTGCAGAAAATTGAACCCACTCCACCTTGGTTGCAGCTTTCAAATTCATTCCTATTTCCTGCCAGCTGGAGGTAATTGTGAAGGTAACCCCTATGTTGAAAACAAATTACTGTCTCGAGTTCCATAGCCCGTTGCGGTTGTTCCACAGCCAGCACTATGCCTTTTCCGCAGTTTCGCTGAGCCTCTTAAGTGCCCCTGTTCTTGAGTGTCCCCCTCAACCCCAGCAGTTTCAGTAGATCATACACTGAGGCAGCCACGAGACCTTGCAGTGAACCCATCGCGTCTCAAGTCCGCGGCCAGATCATTATACTTGGGTACTTTGAACGAGTGTTGCTCGTCTAATCTGGATTCAAATGGCACGGTCAGCTCAATCATTATAACCTGGTGCGATGATGAAGAATGCAGCACTATATCTGGCCGTCTTCAAGATCTCCTGATACTCTCTGGATATGCCCCTAGCCCAGGTAGGTCTACCGCCATCTCCCAGACATTTGCACAGTCAAGAATAGATGATAAACTGCTGCTTGATTTACTTGGTTTGGGATGTGCTGACTTTCCCGTTCTCCGAAAGTATGTATTTTCAGTGCTCGGTCTGACTTTGCTGTACGCCTTCACCCTCGCCAGGTCTACTGTAGCAACCATCTAATTTAGTACTTTGTTGGGGCGCCATGTGTATTGCCTTTGCCCTAATGGCACCTTGCAAGCTGAGAGCACGTATTCATGTGTCTGCCTCTCATGGCACAGGGGGCACTGCTCATCATCCGACTTTCCCCATCTCACAAGGTTTGTGGCCGATGGCAGAAGGTCATACATTGATCTGAAAATGAAGCTGAGTCTAAGAGGTACCATATGCCATATATCATTCCATGTCAGGGACCTTAGCAGAGCTCCTTCCCATGTAGTCCATTGGCCTTGTTGGGCCTGCTGCACCACTTTTAGCATCCTCTTATTATTCTCAGCTCCTCGTATCTCCTGAACTACCATGTCTCTGTGTTCCCTGCTTGATGCCTTGGACCACCAGCGGATGTCACCATGGCCAAATCCCCGTCTATTCGTCTGTGTGTATCCGATTACCTCCCTCAGCTTGAGCGACTCTTGGGCAGCACCAACAGCTTCATCCACTTTCCACTTCCTTCCAGTTTTCAGTGTGGGCTGAATGGACTTAACTACGTCATCTGCTGACTCGCATTGCATCATTGCGAGCCTTGCCTTTCCTACTTTGTATTCTTCAACAACTGACTTGAAGGGAAGCACAAGCTTTGCCTTCTTGCAGTACAGTGCTACGTCTGACAGACCTGGTGGTACTCCTAGCCATTTCCTCATGAACTTCTTGACCTTTTACTCTATAGCTTCCACTGTACTGGTGCTTATTTCATATATAAGCAGTGGCCATAGCAATTTAGGTATCAACATGAACTGAAGGCACCACAGTTTGAACGTTCCCAGGAGTCTGCTTTGGTCTATGATATGTAGTCCACTGTTTGCCATTTCTATTGTCTGTTGAACTGCCTTTGAGTCTTTTAATGAGGCATCATACACCCTGCCAAGACTTTTCACAGGTTCCTCAATGACAGTAGGGATTCTTTGGTTTGAAACCATGAATGTGACGTCCACTATCTTCCCTTTCCTGACTGATAGGCTTCTATACTTCTTAAGTTTGAAGCTCATTCTGCACCAGCTGAATAGTTCATCCAGGCGTGCTAACATTCTCCGGGCCTGGTGTTCATCTGATGTCAGAATTGTTGTATCATCCATGAGTGCTCTAAGCGGTGGCATGTGGCACCTTGCATTGAGCTTCGGACCTGTTGCAAATCCTTGAGCCGCTTTGAGGATTACCTGCATAGCCAACACGAATAATATCGGAGAGATGGTACATCCCATCGCAGTTCCGACTTGTAGGTCAATCCACTTCATTGTATACTCTCTGGTTGAAAATCTGACAGAGAACCCTGAGAAATACAGCTTCAGCATTGCTGCAGTTTCTGGTGGAACATGATACATTTCTAGGGCCTGCCACAACATCTGGTGTGGAACGGATCCATAAGCATTCGCTAGATCCAACCAGATTACATGGAGATTTGTTCTGTCAGACTTTGCCTTTTCAATTGCTTCCCAGATCATTGTGGCGTGCTCTAGACACCCTGGTGTACCTGGGTACCTCCTTTCTGGATGTCAGTGTATCCATTCTCCAGAAAGTATTTGGTAAGCCTTTTAGCCATCACTGAGAAGAATATCTTCCCTTCCACATTAAGTAGTGAAACTGGCCTGAACTGACTGATGTCTGTGGAATTTTGTTCCTTCGGGATGTAGACTCCGTTCGCATTTCTCCATTCTTTGCTTACGAGATGGTTTTCCCAAGCATTTTTCAGCAAACGGAGCAGCCGTTTCAGAACTTCTGGACATCTCTTATACACAACATATGGGACACCATTAGGACCTGGAACAGACTTGCACCGTTCTTTCTGGACAATGCTTTCTATTTCTTGTATTGTTGGGGGCTTGGTGTTGAATTCAGCTCGAGGCCTTCCATGCTGCCGAGCGGCTCATCTTTGTAACCATCTGAATAGGTCATTCTAAGGTGTTTTTCCAGATCTTCTTTCCCGATGTTTAGTGTTTCCGACCGTGGCTGTTCAAACAGTTCTTTGGCAAACTTGAAGGGCTCCCTGAAGAATCTCTCCCTATCGCTCCGTGTTTTCCTTCTTTTCCTGCACAACCTTTCTGCTCTACAAAGAGCATTATGTTGACCTTTCAGGTGCTCCCAAACTTGTAATCCTTTCATTCTCTGTGTCCACTGCGTTCTTGAACTGTTTTCGGGCATGTTTCTTCTGTTTCCTGATATCTTCTATTCTGATTTGTCTTCTACTTTTCTGTGGTGGGTTACTTTCCATTGTCTCCCTAACTCCAAACACTTTGCGACAGTGAAGATATATTATGTCGCCGAAGATTTCCAGCTTTGTCTCCAAGGTTATCTGCTGCAGGTTGTTATCTAACTGTTTTGACTAGGCTTCGTCCCGCTGTTCCCAAAGCCCTTTTGCACTGGCAGGTGGAAACTTGATTGCATCTCTTTTCCCGTCCAAGAAGTGTGTGAGATCATCATCAGGCAGATCAACTCGAATATTCTCCGCGCTGTGGAGTGACTCCTGGCCGAGGTCTTCTAACGTCTTACCCGTCGTAACAGAGCGCTGCTGATCTACCACTGATGGCTCCCACACCCCTTTTTCGTTCTGTGGATTTTCATGCCTCTCTGAGTAGAGAATTTCCAACGTAGAGAATACACCAGTTTACATATAGCACAGTATTCTAGCCAGAAGTAGAGAATACAATAGTTTACATATAGCACAATATTCTAGCCACAGCACAGTTTTCTAGCCAGACGTAGAGAATACAATAGTTTACATATAGCACGGTTTTCTAGCCAAACGTAGAGAATACACTAGGTTACATATAGCACGATATTCTAACCAGACGTAGAGAGTACAGTAGTTTACATATTACATGGTATTCTAGCCAGACGAAGAGAATACACTAGGTTACATTTAGCACTAGCCAGACGTAGAGAGTACAGTAGTTTACATATTACATGGTATTCTAGCCAGACGAAGAGAATACACTAGGTTACATTTAGCACTAGCCAGACGTAGAGAGTACAGTAGTTTACATATTGCACATTATTTTAGCCAGACGTAGAGTGTACAGTAGTTTACATATTGCACAGTATTCTAGCCAGACGTAGAGAGTACAGTAGTTTACATATTGCACAGTATTCTAACCAGACGCAGAGAGTACAGTAGTTTACATATTGCAGTTTTCTAGCCAGGCGTAGAGAATACACTAGGTTACATTTAGCACGGTATTCTAGCCAGACGTAGAGAGTACAGTAGTTTACATATAGCACGGTATTTTAGCCAGACGTAGAGAGTACAGTAGTTTACAAAAAAAAACAACAACAAATCTACAGACTTTCATAAATGGGTGCTTGCGTAGAATAGAAGGATTAACATTGTATGTCAAAGTCACTAATGTGGAACTGATGACAAGGACCAGACAAATGCCAGTGGAACTATATATATATATATATATATATATATATATATATATATATATATATATATATATATATATATATATATATATATATATATATAGAAGAGAGAGAGAGAGAGAGAGAGAGAGAGTGTGTGTGTGCATGTGTCAGTACTTAGAGTGACAAATGTTAAACTTAGTTCACTAATCTCCGTGACTTGTAAGACATTATTGTATTAAGCTGGGACCTGTCACTGCAGTCCGCATGTGTGTTTGGTACGTGACATCACGTTTTTTTTTTTTGGTTGTAACCAAGGTTGCCACTCAAGTTCTAGAGATAAACCCAGATTTTCTTCTTTAAAAAACCCAGAAATACCCAGATTATTTTATGCCTCAAATACACGGGATAGACGATGCTTACACAATCTTTTAGTGCAACTTTAGCACAAATAAGCTGTGTGCTACCAATTTTTATTTATTTCTTCATTTTTATTTTACTTTTATTTTAAAAAATTCACAATTATATAAAAATGATTTTATTAACACCTCAATATATGAACTCTGAAAATGAGATATTTTAACAGTAACATACTGACAGTAGTTACATTAACAAAATGTTCCTCAAATCAAATATACAATGTTAGTTGTAACTTGTTACTGTTGAAAATTGTCACTTGTCAGCGACTCGGCATCCATGTCGACAACTTCTCCTTCGTCAAGATCACATGCATGAATTAACAACATGGAATCTTGATTGTGGAGTTCCAAAATCTTTGCATATCTCTGCCGACAACGTCCTTCACGCACATCTTCAACCACGCTTTTACTAGGATTAAACTTATGACAAACTCCACCTTTGGCAAACTGCTTGCTTGGCTAGTATTCGATTGGAAACTGTTTCACACAAAAACTTATTAGTTCGTTTAGTTTTAACTAAGTTAACATTCTAAAACACTCTTTCGACGCATGCTGAGGAGTGAGGTAGTGCCATAAGCGCGCACATGAGGTCAACCAAAACATCAAATTTCTTCTGGTTATTAGCATCTGCTCCTTGTTGCAGTCCCAGCCAGAATACGGGAGGATCCTCATCCACCAGATGTCCAAGATCTTTAAAATTTAAAAAGAATACTTTAAAACACATCACAAAAATGACTGAGTATTGTAGATGACAGCCATTAACAGAATAACAGGAAATAGATAGCTGATGTAAACGAGTAAAAAAAAACAACGTCATTGATGTGGTTAAAAACAAGAATTAAATTTAAGTGGAATAAAAAATATATAGCACATAATTTTTTACATTTAATTATAATTTAAATATAATGCTCAGTGCCCAGAATATACATACATTGTAAATGCCAATTGTCAAATATACCCAGATTAATGCAGATTTGGGGAAAAAAAATACCCAGATACCCAGACGGAAGCCAAAAAACCCAGATCTAGTAAAAAAAATACCCAGCTGTGGCAACACTGGTTGTACCCATATGTGTGTGTGTTTATATGAGCTAGCTGTAGATCAGATGGAATGCCGTCTTCGCATCGAGAAGTAAGATGTGTTAGGCCTAGATCGTGTCTCTTCCCATGATGGTTTGTGTAGACTCTCATATTTTCTGTGTAACTCTGGCTGTTTACCCACATTATTTATAGTACTGCCCTTATTGTATCTAATCCCCTTCTCTCGTTCCTACTGTTACAGTTTGTAAGAAGGTGTTATGTTCTGTAACATATTCCACATGTTTTATCCTCGGCTAATGTACGTCGTTATTTCTCGTGTCGTCTCTACCTTGTCCATAACGTCTTCATTAGCATATAAATGTTTTCAGAGAAAATGTGTAAGACTTGCTGCTCAAGTTCCCTGAATTTTAGCACACACTTCTGTTGGAATGTCACTTTGACACTTATCCCCTTTACTTAGGTATTCCCATAGCTTTCTTATTTCCTCTGCTACACAAATCCCCATATCATTTCTAGTATTAACTAGCAGCCGGTAACATTTTTTTTTCCTTCGACTACATTCTCTCCCCCATAATCTAGCAGTATTAAAGTAGATTCACTGGCTTTATTTATTTGTGTTTGTGTGTGTTTGTTTGTCACCATAATCTACCAGATGTTGGTATAACTTCACTAGCATTTGTCTTCCCTCAGACAGTTCCATTCTGTCAACTCGACCTCTTCCAACTCCTCCGGCATTATGTTACCGTAGCATCCGATTGGCAGAGTGCTTGGGCGCTGGTCTCTCGCGGCAAAGGTGACGGGAAGGAAACACTGTGGCGTCACGCACCAGTCTGCCCAGCTGTAAATGGGTACCTGATTCTGCTATTAAGTTGGGGAAGGCAAAGGCAGCGAGGAAGGAAACTGGTCACACCACCACTTGAAGCTGGACCTTGTATAGTGAAGTCTTTAAACTTCACTCCACTACGGCTGTATCTTCTGTAGAACTACCGTTACCATTATTATGTTAACTAGTATTTTCTTTCTGTCATATCTACCATTGTTCCCCTCCTTCACCCCCCCCCCCTTTCCCTCTCAACTTCGGGTTTCCCACGCCATATCTTTTGTTTCTGCTATTACGTTTTGTGTCTGCCATTGCGTGTATTTTCTGTCACGCCATGTCCTGTAACTCTTCTCCCAGTGATTGTGTCAGTCTGTTCTCCTCATTTCCCGCGCTTTATGTCTACGACCACTTCTGGAGGAAACAGGCCAGCAGTACCGCGCGCTATTCGCTCGTGTAATCAATAGTCCTACAGCAGGCCGTCATGGTCCGCGTGCACTATGAGCAGACGACGACTCAAGTGGTCCGACAAACATGATTTGAGCTGGAAAGTGGTAACGCTGGCCTCTCCTAATAAGGGCTCACCTCCACTCAGCCCGGCCTTAAGTGTTTGATCACTTTACCTGATCAAATAGCGACCATGTTCCTGTGCCAACTGTTGGTGTTTGCTGAGCTCAGGCGGGAACTAGACGCAGGACTGGGAGAGGGGGGGGGGGAAGTGGGAAGAGCACTAGAAGAATCCAGGGTGGGGACCAGAAAGGGATAGTTGTCCAATGGGAAATAATTCTGTAGTCCGGTCACAGCCATTTTATAAAAATCACGTGATACGCACTAAACACAGAATGTCTTTGAACCTGTTTGGGGGTGGGGGAAAACTGACTCGACTGAAAATCCAAATTTTCTGCATGTCGCGTGAGATAGTTTACTGCTAGACCACTAAAACAGTTGAGTGCTGGACCACCGACAGCGTATGAACTCATGTATAAGAGAAGGCCTGACACTAAGCCCTTTACTGTTACGCAACCTATTAGGGCAGCACGTAATGTTTGACAGCGGAAAATGTTTCAGTATAAGCGATATAAGGTAGACCTTACGTCTGACATCTTCAACGTTATAGTTACAAGTTACAACATAACAGAGAAATGTCCGGACATTTTGTTGTCTTCCTGTAAGACCACATACAAGTTACAACATAACAGGAATATCTGGACATGTTGTTGTCTGCCTGTAAGACCAAATACAAGTTAGAACATAACAGGAATGCCTGGAAATTTTGTTGTCTGCCTGTAAGACCACATACAAGTTACAACATAATAGGAATAGCTGGACATGTTGTCTGCCTGTAAGACCACATACAAGTTACAACATAACATGAATGTCTGGACATGTTGTTGTCTGCCTATAAGACCACATACAAGTTACAACATAACAGGAATATCTGGACATGTTGTTGTCTGCCTGTCTGAATGTTTGTCATTGGAGTTTTGATAATCTTGACTTGGGAAGCAGTTGTTCATTGTTGTTTCACTCACTCACTCTCTCTCTCTCTCTCTCTCTCTCTCTCTCTCTCTCTCTCATCGTACCATGTGACCAAGTGAGCGTATCATCAATCAGACAGACATGTTCTTATTCTTGTCCTAAATCAACCATGCTGAAATCCAGCTCCGAAACACTTCATGTGTACGATGCAGTCGTGTTTTCTATAGCACCGTATTTTACATGTCATTTCTAGCTGTGTTAACAACTCTCCGTACTGACCATTTACGACATGCATGGAATGATAGAATTGTCATAGACTTTGTCCCCAAATATCTGGCCTCGGGAAGTCCATGGCCACCTGAGTTCAAAAGGTGCCCACATTACGCCTGCACAAAGCCCACTATTGATACGCCACTGTGTAAATAAACGGAGCATTCCCTCAAATTACTCGACCATTTGAGGTTAATTTTTGTTTGGTTCTGTTTCAGTGTTCCCCATGTCTTATAAACAACTTGTGCTAATTCTCTTGTGTACACTTTGGTTGTCTGTCTGTCTGCTCTTTAGAATTTTCTCTAAACAGCTGCATATTTCTGTGTTCATTTCGTTAAGTTTCCTCCTGTGTCAGCCATGCTTGTTATGAGTAGTTTGAATCCTCACCATGTAAAAGTTATGGCAATAATGTGCTCTAGTGCAGGCCTCACACAAGTAGGCCACCGTACACTAGCGGCCCAGTTCTTTGTCAGGAGCGATAGGAGGAAAAATAAGGTAATTAGTATGAAGAAAAGTGTTGACCGGCGATCATATATGGTGTAGGGATTCAAACACACACACACACACACACACACATGCATTCACTCAACTGTCGGTTTTCACTGGCTCCTGTTTTCTGATACATGTATCATTTGTCCGTCCTTAGGTTACAGAGTGTGGGCTACATCAAGCTGGACGTCAGGCTACCACTCATCCACAGACAGAGGGGACGGGAGCATGTGACGACGACGCCAGATTGTCGTGTCTAAACCGTCGTTGGTCTCCCTTTGGTGGGTCTGTCTATGGTGTTTGTACCTTATATTTGGTGCGAATGTCTATAATGTTTGTACCTTATCTCTGGTGGGCATGTCTATAATATTTGTACCTTATCTCTGGTGGGTATGTCTATGTTTGTACTTTATCTTTAGTGGGTATGTCTATGATGTTTGTACCTTATCTCTAGTGGGTATGTCTATAATGTTTGTACCTTATATCTGGTGGGTATGTCTATAATGTTTGTACCTTATCTCTGGTGGAGATTCTGGGTGTTTGTACATTATCTCTGGTGGGTATGTCTGTGATGTTTGTACCTTATCTCTGGTGGAGATGTCTGTGGTGTTTGTACATTATCTCTGGTGGGTATGACTGTGATGTTTGTACTTTATCTTTAGTGGGTGTGACGTACGTCTAGTTTGACAAGTGAATTCTCCCTGATATGATGGATGATTTAAAGGGACTTTTAGCTTTTCATAACATTAGAACCCCTGAACATTTGTTGTAACTTTTCGTTTGCCAGAACTCATTCCACCGGGACTCATTTAGTACGCGGCACGAGATCAAAGAGACAGACTGGGGGATTTCAGGGGAGACTATCGGCGTTATCAAAGACAGTAGTGGTCCCTGATACGAGACGCAGTTGCTTGCCGCTAATTTCGCGTCTCGGTGTCAATCGCAACCGAGCGAACGGGGGAAAGCCGAAACGGGCAGCAGCGAACGGAGATACGAAGACCAGGGGGCGGCTTCTTCTCTTGATTTGGCGGTCAGATCCCCAAAAGTTCGTGAGATCAAATAAGCTGTCAAGTTTATCATGTCCCACTCAACTTACATTCCATTTTAGCTAAATAGACCATGAAGACTAGACACGTTATCATTCGCTGGCCAGAACTTGATAGAAGCACTAGCGATATTTGAAATCTTGCTAGATTATCCCATGGATTTTCATTTATATTTGCAGTGAATTCTATCTCTGTGCAAAGCGGTAATATATATATTGTGTAAAGTGATCAGTGGTCTAGTTCATTCATTATATTTCATTGGATTTTGTTTTAATTTAAACCTATTAAATTAAACCGTCTCAATAGTTCCAGTTGTAAATATAATGATCTATCTATTATATTATTTCAAAAGATAATAGATGCTTAAATTAACTTTTAAAGTCGCGAAGGAATTTATAATTAATAAATTCAGTTAAGTCCTAGTTTTATAGATGTGTGTTTTTAACCACTAGAACTCGCGCAGTGTTTATTAAATACATAATTAAATACTCGAGTGTATTATAGGCTTAACGGGAAATTTATCGCGCGCTTAGAAGATTATTTGTTTTAAAGTATGATTATGTTGTTATGGGTTTTCTATCTTTTTCTCTAGATTGATCACCTTTTGCAATCCCAGCAATAACGAAATCTTTCAGAGTTTCCATACTCGGTTCTTAAACTTCCAGACAGTTTGATGAGACATTTGTTTAAAGTAAATCTTGTGGTGGTCCGGTACGGCCTAGCTAACATAATTACATGAAAGAAAGCCTACCCCAGATCATTTGATTATTATCATCAAATTAAATCTGTAAGATAAACTGGAAGATGAACAGTGCCAGTAGCGATAGTTTATATACTGCTCTATTGTGAGAGATTACCGATTTACCTGAATGTGACCGAGCCTAGTTTTTCCTCACTGGATTAAAACTTTACCGGTCAGTGGCTATCATCACGCAGTGAAGGATTATACCATCACCTCATTTTTCACCCCTATGTCGAACTGCGTCAGTGCCATCCCATAGACTCGTTTCTTTATAATAAAACACAAGAACTCTTAGAACTTCAAGTCCGGCGATAAGCGGGAATATTTGCTCTCAGTGAATCCTCGCATTATCTGGGGCGGGACATAGAAGGACTAGACAGTTGTCATACGTCAAGAGTTAATTATTGTGTTTATCATTCTAAGGGATTGTCTGATGCTGCAACTCGGTAAGTGTGTGGTGTATATGAGTGTGGATCCGCACAGTGTGTATGAATGACAGGAGATTTAATTTTTTTGCAACAAACCATTTGTTAACTTGCCTACCGGGTAATACGTTTTCTGTATACCGGTGTCGTGAAATATTCTAATCCACATATATAAATTAAAAGGTAAATATAAAGCCTAACAAATAAATTCTAATAAAGGAAGAAGAATGGTAAAGAACAGTGCTGTCACAATGGCTGTACGCAAAATCCCCTTTGTTTTATGCTTCGTCTGCAAATTGTAACGCTTTCACGTTGATAGTAAAAGCCTACTATATTATTACCCGCTTTCTTCAATGAAACGTGTGCTGTATTTCTTGGAAAAACAGTGAGATACGCAAGCTGAACAATGACCTAATTTTAATATTTCATTCATTCCATTTTATACATGGCGTAACTAAAGACAGATGGACTAAAGGATAGAGAGAAGGGAGAGGCAGAAAGCCGAACGCATGCAAAATTAAACACGCGTCTCGCTATTAATGCCACCCCAACAAGCGTAACGCGATACACAATTACTACTATCACGCGTGTAAGGCCACATGCACTAACTTTTTCGGACGGACAGTGATAAATTCACTACCCTTCCCAGAGTTGGGTTTTTAAATCCTGAAAAACTCTTATTAGAAAAGATGACAATAGATGGGTTTACGTTTGAAAACATTACAGTACCCAGACAGCACATCTTCGAAACAGGAGGTAGAAGGAATTGCATATTTTGAACGCAGCATTTTAGCTCTATTAAATATATATATTTGGGTTCCTTAGGGTTTGCTGACAAAGAATATGTACAACGTTATGCAAATAGTCTAGGAATTAACAAGTTATAACCAAAATAAAATAGTGGGGATGCCTGACAGCATGAAATCATTTCTGCTCATAAAATTTTTTTATAACGTGTTTAAAAAAACCGTGCGTACGGAAATAGCCTACCATGTAAACTCCAAATTGATTGGAGCGCAACAAATATAAGACTAAACACGATTGGTCGGACTATAAATACTATCTTTGGTTGTTAGGGGAGACGTAGGAAGTTAAAATTTTTTCAAACACTTGTCGAAACGTGGCTCCATTGGCCAGACTCGCTGATATACTCACTTAGGAGCGTTAGTTCGAGACCACTAGTTCAAATAAGCTTGATAAAGCAACAGTGCGTTGAAGCCAGCTCATATTTTTGCTAAATAAAAGCCTGGAACATAAGCAGATGGGAATTTGTGCCAGTAATTGTGCCAGAATTCATTGCTAGTCAACGTATCTGTGTTTATTCTATGAATTGTGGTAAGCTTGAAACATTCAGTATCTTTTAATGAAAATTGAATGTGAATTGTTAATTTATGCCTGTATATATGTGTAGTTCAGTAGCAAACATGATGTAAAGCCTATAATGCTCCAGCCTGAACAGAAGGTGTCGGAGGAAAGTAAAACGGCATGGAATGGCCAAACAGTACACTGACACCTAGATGATTGACTAGAAAGAAATAATGCTGGAAGTGCAGAGGCGTAGTAACCATTAAGGAGGTTAATACTGGTATAAAGTATTTCAGATGAAGCTGACAGTTGGCCTAACGCTCTGAACTCAATGTTTGTGATGTATTGTGCTCAGTGTAAAAAGAGAGTATAAATTAGTTATGACGTAGAAGGTACATCCTTCTTGTTTTCAGGGACCGTGGTCTTGATGGTATTGAGCAGCACCTGGTCAGAGCTTTGCTGAATCCAGAGTCGGACAGCATACTCCTTGTTCCATTTAGCTATCAGTGAGGTGTCTCCAGAGCCCAGGGGAGAAATCGAGCAGAGGAGTCTTTTCCTGCCGCCATCACGCAAGATAAGCTGATGTGGCCAGCTGAGCTCAAAATTATGTACCCCCATCTTAAAATAACATTGTAACATAAACTTAAGAGGGGAAGTAAATTGTTTTAATATCAGGAACTGAGAACATCTCCAATACTAGTTCCAATAAAGACAAACTATTGAAGTCATGATGACAAATACCAACAGAGCTTGAACAAAACAAAACCAGTATTACCTCATATTACTATACACAACTGACACACATAGGATACTTTTAATAATATATGTCACTACAATATTCATATTGATAAATTCTGTACATATAACTTGTAAGTAAAATTGATTGTGATTCCTGGTTCCCTTTGTATTTGAATCAGGACACATATTCATTCATAACAGCAATGAATACATATTGTTATTTGAAAAGTTATCAGTGACTCCTTTAAGATATCCTTTAGAGTGTTATATGTATGTGAGTGTCACAGTGTTGTCAAGTGTGGTGGAATAAATTAAATTGTTTATCTGTCTGTTGTTGTTATGACTTACACTTCATCATACACATACCCTAGACATACAACGTAGTCATCACACTATTCCAGAATAATTCTGACTGAGGTATACATATGTGGCAGCAAGTAAGGTTATATATATAATACACTACTCTTATTAGATATATATACCTTCACAGCTGATCTCAGTCAGTACACTAAGTCCCCTATAAATATTTATAACATCCCACTTCACCACAACCCGGCATTGTTCCTTTAGTGGGATAATTTGTTAACTCTGTTTCATCCCTCCCCCCCTTTTTTCTTTGCTTAGTAAAGGGAAGACACCAGTTGGGATAACAGTATTTTTTTGTCTACCACCATAACTAATTTGGTAACACCTCTTTTCAGAGTAATTAACTTCACTGTTAGGTTAACGTACCCGTGTTCCTGATATTATCTATCTCTGGACTGGGTTTATCTTTGTCTAATAAGCGGGAAGGGCTTAGTCGATACCAATCTTCTTCACCCCTCCCAAATTTGTTATTTGCATTTGTGTACTTATGATAATTTATGTAATACCTGATATTTGTTAGTGATTGATGTTTTAAAGTGAATAAAATCACATAAACTCATTTAGTTCTGTGTTGGATTTACCCACAGCCCAACTTTTCCCCTATTCGTTTAATATAGTTTGTATCTACATCGTCTGTGTGTGTGTGAAAAACACCAAATCGGTGTGCGCGCAGATGCGAGTCTGGAAAACTGGCAAATAATTGTTTGACCAGGAGAGCGGAAGAGAAGATTGAGAGAAGCGATTTGTCGTAAATAAGTCTGTCTTTACTCTCCTCCAGCACGCTGTGAAGTAACTATTTAATATATACATTTTCTATCACTGAGCTTTCCATCATCATTTTCCACTCTAAACCGGACCACTATTTCTACGACTCTTTTCTCTCAAAATAAATTTACGACAGTGGGTATGTCTATGTTTGTACTTTATCTTTAGTGGATATGTCTATGGTGTTTGTACCTTATCGCCCTTCCCGTTGAATTCTCTACAGCAGCATTTCTCAACTTTTTTACCCTGGCGGAACCCTTGAAATAATATTTCAGGTCTGACGGAACTCCTGCATAAAAATTATTATAGCTCACGGTAATTTCAATTAATGTTATTTACAACAACTCCGCCAATGCCGGTCCCAAGCCCGGATGAAAAAGGAGGAGGGCGGCCTGCATGGAGGCCGTAAGGAGGCAGCCCCTCCACCATGCAAAGGCACAACAGGCCAATCACCTGTTTGCTTTAAATCATGATTACGCGAACTACAAGAGAGAAAACCGGACTGATTCTAAAGGCGACGAACTGGAACGGACTACGGACTACGACTTATGGAACTTGGAACACAAGAAGTATAAATGGGAAGGAAGAGGAGCTGGTGGAAGAGATGAGGAAAGCAAAACTAGAAATCCTGGCTATAACGGAAACGAAGAAAAAAGGACAAGGAGTCATGGATCTCGATGGCAACACGTTGCTCTACAGTGGTGTACCCATATCTGAAAGAGCTAAAGGGGGCGTGGGTTGCATTGTGGCCCAAAATCAAAAAGATAGTATCAAGGGATGGAACTTTGTCTCGGAGCGCATTATGGTTGTAAACCTAAAAGAAGGAGAAACCATAGTCAACCTGGTCATAGTGTATGGGCCAAATGAGGATGAGAGAGCAGAGGTCAAGGAGGAATTCTTCGAGCTGCTTCAAAGGACAGTGGATGACTGCCTAGATGAAGTTATTATGCTCAGAGATTTTAATGCCAGAGTTGGAAATGACCATGCTAGATGGGGTGGAGTTATCGGAAGATATGGAGAAGATACTCTCAATGACAATGGAAAGCAACTCCTTAGATTCTGCAGGGAGCAGAATCTGATCATTACAAACACAAAGTTCCCCCATAAGCGCATACATGCATACACTAGATGTGAACCAACCAAGAATGAGAAGTCAGTGATCGACTATGCCATTGTTCGGAGAAGCTCATTCAGATATGTCCGAGATGCAAGAGTCTGGAGGGGGCCAGAGATTGGAAGTGATCACTACCTGCTAACAATCAAACGAACAACTGAAAGAGTTGCTCAGCCTAGGAACTGCCCAACATCACGCAAGAAACCAAGTAAACGAGCAGGAGAAATGAGCATTAGGACCTACAAGCTGAGAGAGCCAGAAATTAAGACCAGATATCAGGGGCTTATTGCTACAGCAGTGAGCAACACAGAAGAACGACCTGATGACTTGGAAACCCTCTGGAATAAATTCAAGGATATCATAAAGACAGCTGCTGCAGAAGCATGCGGTGAAGTCCGACTTGGGAACCAGAGAAAGAGGACACCTTGGTGGACAGAGGAAGTCAAAGAGAAAATAAGAGAGAAGAAAATGGCATGGAAACAATACTTAGGAGCTAAAAACACAACAGGACAAATGGAAAAATATAGAGAATATGTGACACTCAGAACAGAAGCAAAGAACAAAGTGCTAGCAGCAAAACAGAAGTCCTGGGAAGAATTTGGAGAAAAGCTAGAAAAAGATGCACAAGAAAACCAGAAATTGTTCTATAAGACCCTAAAGAACATGAGGAAAGAAAAACAATGCCCTCTCAAATTTATAAAGGACAAGCAAGGCAAATTGCTTACTGCCCCGAAGGAAGTAATGGAAAGATGGAAAGAATATTTCTCAGAACTCCTGGATGGTGAGCATGATGAAGCATCAGAAATGATAACCACTGACACAGAAGAGGAAACCAATGATGGTGAAGATGACATAAAGATGGAAGAACTGAGGGCAGCACTAGAGAAAATCAAGATGGGCAAAGCAGCAGGGCATGATGGTATAACACCAGAAATGGTTAAGTACATGGGAGCATCAGGCGACCTATTACTCTTAAAGGTCCTACAGGCAGCATGGTGCAACAAGACCATACCAAAGGATTGGGAGATTGCCATCATAACACCAATTTTCAAAAAGGGTGACAATCGACAATGTGGAAACCATAGAGGCATATCCCTTCTCAGTGTCCCTGGTAAAATCTACTCTAGAATCCTAGAGCAGAGACTCCGACGCCTAGCTGAGCCACAATTGGATGAGGTCCAGTGCGGATTCCGAGCAAACCGAAGTACTCAAGACCTAATCTTCACACTCAGACAGCTGAGTGAAAAGGCCCTTGAGTATAAGAGTGAGATCCATCTTTGTTTCATAGATCTGGAAAAGGCGTTTGACAGGGTCCCCTGGAGCAAACTTTGGGACTGTTTGGCAAGGAAGAATATTCCAGCACCTCTGATTCATGCTATACAGAGCTTCTACAAGTCTTGCAGAAATTATGTGAGGACAGCAAACCATAAGTCAGAAGAGTTCAGGACCACCACTGGTGTAAGACAAGGTGATATCCTATCACCTTACCTCTTCATACTCCTTATGGACGATGTCATCAAGGCATGTAAGGAGAGAACAAAAAAGTATTCAGTGGGGTACTGGAAGATGAGACAGGTCTATATTTCGGAGCTGGCATTTGCTGATGATGTTGCCCTGATTGCTAAATCAGAGGCACATCTCCAATCCAACCTGCAGTCTGGAAGGAAGAGCTGGAGAAGAGAGGGATGGTCATAAGCAGCTCTAAAACAAAATCCATGGTGATATCACGAGAAGAAAGAAAACATCAGATTAAGTTGGGAGAACAGGTCCTGGAGCAGGTCGACCACTTTAAATATCTCGGAGCTATTATAGACCGAAAGGGAGGCATCAAAGAAGAGTTGGCCACTCGAAAAGCAGCGGCTGGGAGACTTTTTCAGGCCATAAATCGTGGATTCCTCAGCAAGAAAGAGGTTGGTAAGAAAACGAAGATGGCTCCACCTATGTCCCAGTCTTGACATATGGATGCGAGTCGTGGGCAATGACTACAACCCACAAAAGCCAGATCCAAACCTCAGAAATGAGGTATCTGAGGAAAGTGGTTGAAGTAACAAGAAGAGACATGGTCCGCAACCAGACGATCCGTCAAGGCCTAAAATCCCATCCGCTGCAGACCCAAAGAGAACAGTCCCAACTAAGATGGTTTGGCCATGTCTGCAGAATGGGAGAAGATCGGCTACCACGACAAGCATGGGAAACAAAGAGCCAGGGATCCAGACCTCCAGGACGACCCAGAGTCCGCTGGGAGGACAACATTAGACAATCTTTGAAGGACCGAGGACTAGAATGGAACCAGGCCAGGAAGAAGACAGCTGATAGAATGGTCTGGCGCTCTCTCTTCCAAACCTCTACACCTCACGGTAGAAGGGGAACGACTAAGTAAGTAAGTAAGTAAGTTATTTACAACTTAAAAATGTATTGACATTGTTGTATAGTAAAGCTACTGATAGCAATATGAATAAAAATATAGCCTAGGACACAGTTTCATACAAAACTTTGAAAACCCGATCTGTCACGGAACCTCTAGTGACCTCGCACGGAACCGCGTTTGAGGAACACAGCTCTGCAGACTAACAGCGCCATCTGAAGGGGATGGTTGGCAAGTACTTTGACGGCTGACATTAATTTTGTTTGTCTGTAAGCATCCCTTCTATCTTTTCCTCTAATTTTCTCGTTGATCTTTTAGTTTCTTTGTATTATATTATTGTCTCATGTCTTCAGTCATATTTGTTGTTAAAGTTGACATAATCTACCACCTCTTTCCCCACGCTCCTACTGTCTTATGTACGCACATACACAAGTACACACACGTAGACCATAACATACCAGATAACGTAGAAGATACAAACATCCCGTTATGTTCAGTTGGCTGATTTACCTAACACATCTTATTGGGTGTTCAGTTGGCTGATTTTCCTAACACATCTTATTGGGTGTTCAGTTGGCTGATTTACCGAACACATCTTATTGGGTGTTCAGTTGGCTGATTTACCTAACACCTCTTATTGGGTGTTCAGTTGGCCGATTTACCGAACACATCTTATTGTGTGGTCAGTTGGCTGATTTTCCTAACACATCTTATTGGGTGGTCAGTTGGCTGGTTTACCTAACACATCTTATTGGGTGTTCAGTTGGCTGATTTACCTAACACATCTTATTGGGTGGTCAGTTGGCTGATTTACCTAACATTATTGGACGTTCAGATGGTTAATTTTCCTAATACATTTCTTTTGGAAAGTTGATTAGGCTGAATGTTTCCTACTATATCTCTTATTGGATGTTTAATTGGCCGACTTTCCTAACACGTCTCTAACATGCTCTCTTTCTCTTAAACACGAATGTCCTTGGGATCTCACCTTCCTAGTAATGTTGTTGTAAAATCTCTTTGGTAACATTTGAAATAAACTTTTCTCAGCATTATTCAGCAAAACTGTGACATCATTTCTGGTATTTAATGACAGCCGCGCCTCAGATTCACGAGAGCCTAGCTATGGTCATCTTGGGTGTGTATATACTAGGAATTAAATTGTTCCCCTTCAGACTGGCAAACGTAGACTGAGGAAGTTGAGGGGAACTGCGGTAAGACGTGGAATACAATGGATGGGTTTGAAAAAAAATCGAAAAAAAGGTGATTCGTCTTACGAGGACAAAAGACAACGAAAATAGTCTACGTTACGGCCACAAGGCCTTCGTCAGGAAAGGAAAGAAAGTGAAGGCTAGATAGGACACATAAAAACTAAATAAAATAAAAACTGGGTACCTCCCTGAAGGCAAGAACAGAAATTCTATCAAAATCGCTGTCTGTTGATGACCGCGTGGCTGAACAGAAAGTGACTTCCGCCGCCGGATGTACACAATGCATACTAAGAAACTAAAAAACGAAACCGGACAATAAACTACCCAACGTGATAAAAGTGGGGACTGGAAATAGAAGAGGACAGAATGAGTGGGAGATAAATAAATATGAAATAAAAAAATGTATATGGCATACAAATAGAAGAATAGGATAAGAGTGGAAAGAGTAAAATAGAGCAAGAGAGGAGAGGGACCTCAGACAAAGGTGTGAAAAGTGTTGAGACCGGCTGGTTTTAGACACCCAATGCGGTGGATAAGACGGTTCTCAAGCTGTTCTCGGCTGGCAGTGTCAGAGGAGCAGGATCGGATCGCTGTGACCTGGATGTCGATGGGACCATGGTGGTCAGGACCATTGAAGTGTATAGCAACTGGTGTGGACTTTTGCTGAGCGATGTCATTTAAGTGCTGGCTGAATCTGTCCCCAAGTCGTTTGCCTGTTTGGCCAATATAGGTTTTGCAGCAACGTTTACATATGATCGTATAAATGACATTGCGCGATTCACACGTGAAGCTACTAGTGATGGTGTACGTAGCCTTAGGAAAGGACACCTTCTGGGTTGAGATGACATACTTGCACGTGTTGCATCGTGTCCGACCACAGGGTAGTGTGCCAAAGTGAGTGGCATTCTCCTTTGGGAGACGGCTGTGAACAAGAAGATCCTTCAAGTTCTTGTCACGTATATATGCCACCAAAGGTGCTTCACTGAATACTTTTTGGGTCAGAGGCTCTGCTTGGAGGATAGGGAGGTGGCGGAAAAGGATCTGTTTGACAGTAGTACTGTGAGGGTGATGGGTCAAGATTAATTTGACTCTATCTGAAGTGGATTTATGGTGAGGTTTGAGGGCCTCCAGACGAGAGATGGGGAGCACACGTTGGAGAGCAGAGGTGAGAACATGTTCTGGATAAAGTCTGTTACGGAAGAAATCCAACATCTCATTTGCTCGTAAGTGGAAGTCATCGTCGTCTTGGCATAAACGGCGGAGGCGGAGAAGTTGTGAAAAAAGGAAGGGAGTCACGACAGGCCCGAGGATGAGAAGAGGTATACAGGAGGTAGCTGTGGGCATCTGTCGGCTTGTAGTATACTGAGGTATTAAGGCCGGAGGGCGTGATAGAAATAGTAATGTCAAGGAAGTTGACAGATACTGTGGAGACGAGGGAGGTGAACTTGATGGTGGGGTGAAAGTGGTTCACAAAGTCGATGAAGCGGTGTAAATCAGTCTCAGACATATCTGTGAGACCTATGCCATCATCGATATATCTGCGGTAAAACCCAGGGAAAGGACCGGAGTATTGTTGCCATATCTGATGCTCCAAGTGGCCCATGAATAGACAGGCATAGCTGGGACCCATCTTCGTTCCCATGGCAACACCACTAATTTGGTCAAAAAACTGACCATTGAATTCAAAGGAATTCAGCTGAAGGACTAGTTCAGCAAGACGGAGAAGAGTGACAGTGGATATAGAAGGGCAAGTGCGTTGGTCCAGAAAAAACCGAAGAGCTCGGAGACCATCAGAGTGGGGAATAGAGGTATACAGAGAGCAGACGTCCAGCAAGAAAAGATGGTAGGAGCGGTCTGCTGGGAGTCGGATAGAGGAGAAAGTTGTAAGAGCGTGATTGGTGTCTTTGATGAAGGAGGGAAGATTCTCAACGATAGGCTGGAAAATGCTATCGAGGAAGTCAGAAATGTGTTCAGTAGGACAAGAACAGGCTGGGACAATAGGTCTTCCAGGGTTTTCGATCTTGTGAATTTTGGGGAGCATGTAGAATACAGGCTTGCCCAAAGAGCTGTCATGAATCCTAAGATGAGATGCTTCGGGAGGAAGATCATTACTAGTGATAAGCTGTTTAATAGTGTTGTGTACAATGCGATTGTTAGAGACAGTCGCATCGCTGGTCCTGGACCTGTAAAAAGAGCCATTGGTCAACTGGTTTTTACCTTCACTTAGGTACAAGTCCTTCTGCCAGACGACAATGGCTCCTCCCTTGTCGGCCGGTTTGATGACAATGTCGTCTCTACGGCGAAGAAGGGAGAGAGCACTAGACTCTGCCGAAGTGAGATTGGAATAATGCAATCTACGAGGGCGGAGCTGCTGAATGTCATGGATGGTGTTCTTGATATACAGGTCCAGGGCATGAGAGGCTCCAGGTTAAGGTGTAAAGGGAGGTTTAGTAGAGTCAGAAAAGCGTGCGAAGATGTCGGATTCAGCCTGAGACTGCGGAGTGCTGTCTTTCTCTCTAAAATGGAGCTTCAGCCTCATGCGACGGTGAAACCGATGAACATCCTGGAGGAGATTGTATTGGTCTAAGGTCGGACGAAGAGGAAACGGAGTTTAAGCCCTTACTAAGAACAGAGCGCTCTCCCTCAGAGAGGGGTAGATCTGGGGGGATGCAGACTACCTGAGTGCGTGATGGAGTGGAGGATGGAGGGGTAGCTTTGGGGGTAGGGATGAGACGGGATAGTTTAAGGTGTTTAGACGTGGAAAGGAACTCATGCAGCTGCCGGTTCAGTGTGTGGATAGTGGTGCGTATCATAGAATAGAAAGGGAAGTTGTTGGAGGTGAGACAACGTAAGCGAAGCAGAAGCTGGGTCTGTTGGGCACTGAGGTCTGATAAAAGGCGGGAGTGACTGGCGGCCACTACGTGCATACGTTGAAAGCCACATCTGGTCTCAATTCGTTGTAGGAGACGTTGTTCCCTAGGATTGAGTGTACCAGCAGATGGATGAAAATTGGAAGAAAATCCAGTAGGAAGAATTTTGTGGTGGAGGCAGGTGTGAATAAAGTGGAGATGAGAGGTGAATCTAGTTTTCTTGAAAGTAACGAACGCAAAGTCAATAGCGACACGGGATATATCAGGAGGTAGGGAGCTAAAGCTGGTGGTAACCGACACACGGAGAGAGTTGATAAAATATTTCAGAGAGGGCATAGTGGGGAAAAGTAAAACGTCCAGAAAATAAAAAACGTAAGATATGAAATAAATAAAATATAAAACGCTGAAACAATAAATAAATAGGGTAGATAGCGGTAATAGGAGGTATGAAGGAAGAATAGGGAAATACGAAAATAAATAGGTGAATAGGATATAAAATACTGAGAAAAGGCGATAGGATAGGATCAGGGAGATAAGCAGGATAGGTAGATAGAGATACGAGATAACAGAGACACGGTGCAGTCAAAAAAATATATATAATCGAGGAAGTTGAGGGGAACTGCGGTAAGACGTGGAATACAATGGATGGGTTTGAAAAAAAAATCGAAAAAAGGTGATTCGTCTTACGAGGACAAAAGACAACGAAAATAGTCTACGTTACGGCCACAAGGCCTTCGTCAGGAAAGGAAAGAAAGTGAAGGCTAGATAGGACACATAAAAACTAAATAAAATAAAAACTGGGTACTTCCCTGAAGGCAAGAACAGAAATTCTATCAAAATCGCTGTCTGTTGATGACCGCGTGGCTGAACAGAAAGTGACTTCCGCCGCCGGATGTACACAATGCATACTAAGAAACTAAAAAACGAAACCGGACAATAAACTACCCAACGTGATAAAAGTGGGGACTGGAAATAGAAGAGGACAGAATGAGTGGGAGATAAATAAATATGAAATAAAAAAAATGTATATGGCATACAAATAGAAGAATAGGATAAGAGTGGAAAGAGTAAAATAGAGCAAGAGAGGAGAGGGACCTCAGACAAAGGTGTGAAAAGTGTTGAGACCGGCTGGTTTTAGACACCCCATGCGGTGGATAAGACGGTTCTCAAGCTGTTCTCGGCTGGCAGTGTCAGAGGAGCAGGATCGGATCGCTGTGACCTGGATGTCGATGGGACCATGGTGGTCAGGACCATTGAAGTGTATAGCAACTGGTGTGGACTTTTGCTGAGCGATGTCATTTAAGTGCTGGCTGAATCTGTCCCCAAGTCGTTTGCCTGTTTGGCCAATATAGGTTTTGCAGCAACGTTTACATATGATCGTATAAATGACATTGCGCGATTCACACGTGAAGCTACTAGTGATGGTGTACGTAGCCTTAGGAAAGGACACCTTCTGGGTTGAGATGACATACTTGCACGTGTTGCATCGTGTCCGACCACAGGGTAGTGTGCCAAAGTGAGTGGCATTCTCCTTTGGGAGACGGCTGTGAACAAGAAGATCCTTCAAGTTCTTGTCACGTCTATTTTGATAGATTTTGATAGAATTTCTGTTCTTGCCTTCAGGGAAGTACCCAGTTTTTATTTTATTTAGTTTTTATGTGTCCTATCTAGCCTTCACTTTCTTTCCTTTCCTGACGAAGGCCTTGTGGCCGTAACGTAGACTATTTTCGTTGTCTTTTGTCCTCGTAAGACGAATCACCTTTTTTCGATTTTTTTTCAAACCCATCCAAACGTAGACTGGTACTCAACACCTCTTGGAGATAGGTGCCGAGAACTGACACTTGACCTCTCTGTGCCTCTTCCCCCACCATGTCAGCAATATTACTTTGCCAAAGTTCCGTTTAATTAAATAAAACTTCTTATCTCTGTCCCTATTCTCCTCTCCTCCCGGGCCAGCTCGCACGTTGAAATCACCGTGTCGGTACATTACAGTATATCCGCGGGTCATACTTGAAACTGAAGTTATTGTGAACCTGGGTGTTGCTTAAACATGGAGACCTGCTTGACGTAGACCCGAGCTTGTCCCAGCTTTTCTTCCGTCCCGTCGTCTTCAGGAGACGTCATTATTTTCTGGGCGAGCAAATATTTCTTACCAACTTTATAGGGAGGAGATCTAAGAGGCGGGTCGGTGGTAGATTTTTCAGGGTAGAGCAAATATTTCTTACCAGCTTTAGTAGCATAGGTAGAGAATGTACACGTGTGGATGTAGCATAGGTAGAAAATGCCCGTGTGTGGATGTAGCATAGGTAGAGAATGTACACGTGTGGATGTAGCAGTGTGACGGTATTGCCTCCCCTGCTTTGCAGTAGTGGTCCAACAATGGCCAAAACTCAAGAGTATCTAATATGGGCTTCAAAGGTGTCTACCTTCGCACAAGATTACTCTTGGCAGAGATGTAGATAGAAGGGTGATGACACTTCTATTACAAAGGGAGTCTTCACAAGATATTCAGAATAAGCGAGAACAATACTGCTTTGGCTGAGTATGTTAACTCTGTAATTCTGCCGACGCTTTTGTGAAGGATTTAAGCACTTCTTAAGTTCAGCTCGTTTCAGCCCCCACCCCTGATTTACTCAGTGGAATTCTATTATTCTGGTATAGCTCTGTTTAGAGTGTGTGTAGTAATTTGACAGACAAACATGCAGTTCACCTTTGTCCCCAGATAGGAGGTGATGAAAACAGTAGTACTGTGATGGCGGTGAGAATGAACCAAGAGATGGGCGGCTTCAAGCTGTTGGAGGAGGATACCCTGGATGACCGGCCATGTCCAGCGGTCAAGAAATTTGTCTCCTCTGTCCTTGACCGCAAGGATATGAAGGACCAGGAGGTGGCTAACAGCTTTCGTAATGTGAGTATACAGCTGACTCAGTCCTCCCTCATTTAATTTCCTCTAACACGCAATCCTCCCTCATTTAATGTCCTCTCACACTCAATCCTGTGTCATGTAATTTCTTGTCATGCTCAATCCTCCGTTAAGTAATTTCAACTCACAGTCCTCCCTCATGTAGTTTTTTGTCATGCTCAATCCTCTGTCCAGTTCATTTCATGGAAAAGCTTTATGGGGATTCAAATAGCCTCAACCTGACTACTGCTTTCTTTGAGAACATTCAAGTAGACATCTGAGAGTGTACGAAGAAGAAGAAGAAGAATCTAGACTCCTTGGTAATATCTACACTGTAGATCTAGGATTTTCCTGTGGCTTCTCTGCCATTCCGCAACGTGCCGAGTTGAAGTCATGAGCTCCAGTTTCTCCAGCCTAGCCTGCATTCAAAGGATCATTACATTGGGGTCCCAAGCAAGGAGTAAGAAGCAAGTGGCATACTGTGCAGTCCCCGCCATCCAAGGAGGCTCTCCAACTAAGCAGAGGTAAAATACTGTGCTCTGGTTCTGGGCTCTCCTAAGGAATTGTCATGTCCTGCACAGAGCCATTTCTCAGCGCCCCCTGCCTACCACTGGGTCCACAGTGAGATTCTCCCAAATGCAGTCAACCAGGTCAAAGAATTAAGTCCGGGGCTCAAGTGACTTTTCCAAGCTTAGTATGCAATGCTGGGTTCTCAACAAGTTTCACCAGAGGGGGAATCCCTAGAAGTGTATGGATGATTTCACGAGTCAATGAGGGTGTAATTAGCCTCACAGACAGTGGTTCACTGCCACATCTGTATACTATACCATTGTATATATCTGGTGGTCATATAATGATGACTCCAGATATGCCTTGATGCAGGTCAGGATTGGTATATTATAAAGTCAGCTGTCTTCTACATCCTTTCTTCCCTCATTCTTGTCCACATTCATCATATGTTCCAGTTTTGCACTTCTCACAGCATGTCATTGTGACGAGTAGGGCGTATGTGCGTGGAGGTAGAGGATCAGACAACACTCATACACCGCCCATCTAGCTCACGGTCTAAGGATTAATACACAAACTCCAAGAACCATATCAATCTCCGTGAATATATATATCACAAATAAGCCACAATGGGCGCAGGGCCATTACAATCATAACAGAGACATAACAAATCCCGAGTATTCTATAATCACTCTGATTCTCGGAATATCTACAGCCACAAAATAGGATACTTCATAAATCTACTGCTCAACTCTGGCCCTCTACTCGCGCACTACTATAGACATCCACCTTTCTCTTCTCTACGCTCTTCGTTGTCTCCTGTCTACTGTCTACTGACTCGACTCTCTACTGACCCAACACACATCTCTCTCTGACTGACCCCTTTCATTCGTATTCACCAAGCATGTGAAAACCTTCCACACTCCACTGAGCTTTATTCACGCATAACTATAGCTAGCAGCTTGTCTTAAGCAATGCTCACAACATTGCTTGTAACTAAAATATTACAACTCAAGCATACCCAACTCACAACAACTCAAATGACTAATTAAACGCCCGCTGGAGCATGGGAACATTCATACATGCGTAACACCCTCAAAACACTCCGTGACAGTCATATAAATAATGTGGAGTGGTATTTGTCTCTTTCCTCTACCATCCGCTCTGTTAACTGACGACCCTGCAGTGGTATTTGTCTCTTTCCTCTACCATCCGCTCTGTTAACTGACGACCCTGCAGTGGTATTTGTCTCTTTCCTCTACCATCCGCTCTGTTAACTGACGACCCTGCAGTGGTATTTGTCTCTTTCCTCTACCATCCACTCTGTTAACTGACGACCCTGCAGTGGTATTTGTCTCTTTCCTCTACCATCCGCTCTGTTAACTGACGACCCTGCAGTGGTATTTGTCTCTTTCCTCTACCATCCGCTCTGTTAACTGACGACCCTGCAGTGGTATTTGTCTCTTTCCTCTACCATCCGCTCTGTTAACTGACGACCCTGCAGTGGTATTTGTCTCTTTCCTCTACCATCCGCTCTGTTAACTGACGACCCTGCAGTGGTATTTGTCTCTTTCCTCTACCATCCGCTCTGTTAACTGACGACCCTGCTGCAGTGGTATTTGTCTCTTTCCTCTACCATCCGCTCTGTTAACTGACGACCCTGCAGTGGTATTTGTCTCTTTCCTCTACCATCCGCTCTGTTAACTGACGACCCTGCAGTGGTATTTGTCTCTTTCCTGTACCATCCGCTCTGTTAACTGACGACCCTGCAGTAGTATTTGTCTCTTTCCTCTACCATCCGCTCTGTTAACTGACGACCCTGCAGTGGTATTTGTCTCTTTCCTCTACCATCCGCTCTGTTAACTGACGACCCTGCCCTTTACTCTACCTTAGTGCTCCGCAACCTTTTTCACTTCGCGGCACACCAAGTGCCTTTCAAAATTTCACGGCACACTACAATATTTAAATACGTGGATAAGGCAGATATTTAAAAATTCGATGCAAAAGACTACAATCACTAACTTTTTGTGGTGGATTAGTGGATGATAACTCAACTTATTATTTGTAAAATTGTATGTGTGAGATTCTTTCGTAATATTTTACCATAACATATAATTGTGTATACCATTATATGGTGTATTCTGACTGGTGGTCATGGCAGACATCGGTGGCACACCAGTTGCGGAACATTGGTCTAGCCGACATTCTCACCATGGAGTACAGACCCACCAGTGTACGCAATATCATTATCAGCTCGTGCATGTTCATGAAATAGGTGTTGCCGTGGGGCGTCACCCATCACTATGTTAACAACTAGGTGTTGCTGTGGGGCGTCACCCATCACTATGTTAACAACTAGGTGTTGCTGTGGGGCGTCACCCATCACTATGTTAACAACTAGGTGTTGCTGTGGAGCGTCACCCATCACTATGTTAACAACTAGGTGTTGCCGTGGGGCGTCACCCATCACTATGTTAACAACTAGGTGTTGCCGTGGGGCGTCACCCATCACTATGTTAACAACTAGGTGTTAACATAGTGATGGGTGACGCCCTAACAACTAGGTGTTGCCGTGGGGCGTCACCCATCACTATGTTAACAACTAGGTGTTGCCGTGGGGCGTCACCCATCACTATGTTAACAACTAGGTGTTGCCGTGGGGCGTCACCCATCACTATGTTAACTAGGTGTTGCTGTGGGGCGTCACCCATCACTATGTTAACAACTAGGTGTTGCCGTGGGGCGTCACCCATCACTATGTTAACAACTAGGTGTTGCCGTGGGGCGTCACCCATCACTATGTTAACAACTAGGTGTTGCCGTGGGGCGTCACCCATCACTATGTTAACAACTAGGTGTTGCCGTGGGGCGTCACCCATCACTATGTTAACAACTAGGTGTTGCCGTGGGGCGTCACCCATCACTATGTTAACAACTAGGTGTTGCCGTGGGGCGTCACCCATCACTATGTTAACAACTAGGTCTTGCCGTGGGGCGTCACCAATCAATAAGTTAACAACTAGGTGTTGCCGTGGGGCGTCACCATCACTATGTTAACAAACTAGGTGTTGCCGTGGGGCGTCACCCATCACTATGTTAACTACTAGGTGTTGCCGTGGGGCGTCACCCCCTCACTGTTAACAACTAGGTGTTGCCGTGGGGCGTCACCCATCACGATGTTAACAACTAGGTGTTGCCGTGGGGCGTCACCCATCACGATGTTAACAACTAGGTGTTGCCGTGGGGCGTCACCCATCACGATGTTAACAACTAGGTGTTGCCGTGGGGCGTCACCCATCACGATGTTAACAACTAGGTGTTGCCGTGGGGCGTCACCCATCACGATGTTAACAACTAGGTGTTGCCGTGGGGCGTCACCCATCACGATGTTAACAAATAGTGTTGCCGTGGGGCGTCACCCATCACGATGTTAACAACTAGGTGTTGCCGTGGGGCGTCACCCATCACGATGTTAACAACTAGGTGTTGCCGTGGGGCGTCACCCATCACGATGTTAACAACTAGGTTACCCATCACGATGTTAACAACTAGGTGTTGCCGTGGGGCGTCACCCATCACGATGTTAACAACTAGGTGTTGCCGTGGGGCGTCACCCATCACTATGTTAACAACTAGGTGTTGCCGTGGGGCGTCACCCATCACTATGTTAACAACTAGGTGTTGCCGTGGGGCGTCACCCATCACTATGTTAACAACTAGGTGTTGCCGTGGGGCGTCACCCATCACTATGTTAACAACTAGGTGTTGCCGTGGGGCGTCACCCATCACTATGTTAACAACTAGGTGTTGCCGTGGGGCGTCACCCATCACCTAGTTGTTAACAACTAGGTGTTGCCGTGGGGCGTCACCCATCACTATGTTAACAACTAGGTGTTGCCGTGGGGCGTCACCCATCACTATGTTAACAACTAGGTGTTGCCGTGGGGGCGTCACCCATCACTATGTTAACAACTAGGTGTTGCCGTGGGGCGTCACCCATCACTATGTTAACAACTAGGTGTTGCCGTGGGGCGTCACCCATCACTATGTTAACAACTAGGTGTTGCCGTGGGGCGTCACCCATCACTATGTTAACAACTAGGTGTTGCCGTGGGGCGTCACCCATCACTATGTTAACAACTAGGTGTTGCCGTGGGGCGCGACCCATCACTATGTTAACAACTAGGTGTTGCCGTGAGGCGTCACCCATCACTATGTTAACAACTAGGTGTTGCCGTGGGGCGTCACCCATCACTATGTTAACAACTAGGTGTTGCCGTGGGGCGTCACCCATCACTATGTTAACAACTAGGTGTTGCCGTGGGGCGTCACCCATCACAACTAGGTGTTGCCGTGGGGCGTCACCCATCACTATGTTAACAACTAGGTGTTGCCGTGGGGCGTCACCCATCACTATGTTAACAACTAGGTGTTGCCGTGGGCGGTCACCCATCACTATGTTAACAACTAGGTGTTGCCGTGGGGCGTCACCCATCACTATGTTAACAACTAGGTGTTGCCGTGGGGCGTCACCCATCACTATGTTAACAACTAGGTGTTGCCGTGGGGGCGTCACCCATCACTATGTTAACAACTAGGTGTTGCCGTGGGGCGTCACCCATCACTATGTTAACAACTAGGTGTTGGGGCGTCACCCATGCCGTGGGGCGTCACCCATCACTATGTTAACAACTAGGTGTTGCCGTGGGGCGTCACCCATCACTATGTTAACAACTAGGTGTTGCCGTGGGGCGTCACCCATCACTATGTTAACAACTAGGTGTTGCCGTGGGGCGTCACCCATCACTATGTTAACAACTAGGTGTTGCCGTGGGGCGTCACCCATCACTATGTTAACAACTAGGTGTTGCCGTGGGGCGTCACCCATCACTATGTTAACAACTAGGTGTTGCCGTGGGGCGTCACCCATCACTATGTTAACAACTAGGTGTTGCCGTGGGGCGTCACCCATCACTATGTTAACAACTAGGTGTATGTTAACAACTAGGTTGCACCCATCACTATGTTAACAACTAGGTGTTGCCGTGGGGCGTCACCCATCACTATGTTAACTTTTAGTGTTGCCGTGGGGCGTCACCCATCACTATGTTAACAACTAGGTGTTGCCGTGGGGCGTCACCCATCACTATGTTAACAACTAGGTGTTGCCGTGGGGCGTCACCCATCACTATGTTAACAACTAGGTGTTGCCGTGGGGCGTCACCCATCACTATGTTAACAACTATTTTCAAGGCATTATTTCTTATTATTTCTTTTTGTTTAGTCTGCTGTAGAATGGGGTATCATGTCATGATTACCATTTTATAATGGGAACTCTCTCTCTCTCTCTCTTCCTCTCTCTCTCTTTCTCTTCTCTCTTGTTCTCTCTCTCTCTTCTCACTCTTGTTCTCTCTCTCTTGTTCTCTCTCTCTTTCTCTTCTCTCTTGTTCTCTCTCTCTCTTCTCACTCTTGTTCTCTCTCTCTTGTTCTCTCTCTCTTCTCACTCTTGTTCTCTCTCTCTTCTCACTCTTGTTCTCTCTCTCTCTTCTCACTCTTGTTCTCTCTCTCTCTCTCTCTCTCTCTCTCTCTCTCTCTCTCTCTCTTCTCTCTCTTGTTCTCTCTCTCTTGTTCTCTCTCTCTTGTTCTCTCTCTCTTGTTCTCTCTCTCTTGTTCTATCTCTCTTGTTCTCTCTCTTGTTCTCACTCTTGTTCTCTCTCTCTTGTTCTCTCTCTCTTCTCACTCTTGTTCTCTCTCTCTTGTTCTCTCTCTCTTGTTCTCTCTCTCTTGTTCTCACTCTTGTTCTCTCTCTCTCTTGTTCTCTCTCTCTTGTTCTCACTCTTGTTCTCTCTCTCTCTTCTCACTCTTGTTCTCTCTCTCTCTTCTCACTCTTGTTCTCTCTCTCTTCTCACTCTTGTTCTCTCTCTCTCTTCTCACTCTTGTTCTCTCTCTTGTTCTCTCTCTTCTCACTCTTGTTCTCTCTCTCTTGTTCTCTCTCTCTTGTTCTCTCTCTCTTGTTCTCTCTCTTGTTCTCTCTCTCTCTTGTTCTCACTCTTGTTGTCTCTCTCTTGTTCTCTCTCTCTTGTTCTCTCTCTTCACTCTCTTGTTCTCTCTCTCTTCTCACTCTTGTTCTCTCACTCTTGTTCTCTCACTCTTGTTCTCTCTCTCTCTTGTTCTCTCTCTCTTGTTCTCTCTCTCTTGTTCTCACTCTTGTTGTCTCTCTCTTGTTCTCTCTCTCTTGTTCTCTCTCTTCTCTCTCTTGTTCTCTCTCTCTTCTCACTCTTGTTCTCTCACTCTTGTTCTCTCTCTCTCTTGTTCTCTCACTCTTGTTCTCTCTCTCTTGTTCTCTCTCTCTCTTCTCACTCTTGTTCTCTCTCTCTCTTGTTCTCTCTCTCTTGTTCTCTCTCTCTCTTCTCTCTCTTGTTCTCTCTCTCTTCTCACTCTTGTTCTCTCTCTCTTGTTCTCTCTCTCTTCTCACTCTTGTTCTCTCTCTTGTTCTCTCTATCTCTTCTCTCTCTTGTTCTCTCTCTCTTCTCACTCTTGTTCTCTCTCTCTTGTTCTCTCTCTCTTGTTCTCTCTCTCTTCTCTCTCTTGTTCTCTCTCTCTTCTCACTCTTGTTCTCTCTCTCTCTTCTGTCTCTCTCTTTTCTCTCTTGTTCTCTCTCTTCTCACTCTTGTTCTCTCTCTCTTCTCACTCTTGTTCTCTCTCTCTTGTTCTCTCTCTCTTCTCTCTCTTGTGCTCTCTCTCTCTTGTTCTCTCTCTCTTGTTCTTTCTCTCTTGTTCTCTCTCTCACTCTTGTTCTCTCTCTCTCTTGTTCTCTCTCTTGTTCTCTCTCTCTCTCTTCTCACTCTTGTTCTCTCTCTCTCTTGTTCTCTCTCTCTTGTTCTCTCACTCTTGTTCTCTCTCTCTTGTTCTCTCTCTTCTCACTCTTGTTCTCTCTCTCTCTTGTTCTCTCACTCTTGTTCTCTCTCTATTGTTCTCTCTCTTGTTCTCTCTCTCTCTTCTCACTCTTGTTCTCTCTCTCTTGTTCTCTCTCTCTTGTTCTCTCTCTCTCTCTTCTCTCTCTTGTTCTCTCTCTCTCTTCTCACTCTTGTTCTCTCTCTCTTGTTCTCTCTCTCTTGTTCTCTCTCTCTCTCTTCTCACTCTTGTTCTCTCTCTCTCCTCACTCTTGTTCTCTCTCTTGTTGTCTCTCTCTTCTCTCTCTTGTTCTCTCTCTCTTCTCTCTCTTGTTCTCACTCTTGTTCTCTCTCTCTTGTTTTCTCTCTCTCTCTCATTTTCTCTCTCTTCTCTCTCTTGTTCTCTCTCTCTCTTCTCTCTCTTGTTGTCTCTATCTTTCTTCATCAGGCTTTTCTTGTTTCCATTACGTGATTTATTTTGATGCTGATTGCTTGAAGCCTAAATTGATTGTGTCACAGCTGATGGAGTATAGGGACTCAGCTTCCAGCCCAAGTGCATGCAGTGTCGATACCTCTTCCTCAGCCCTGGATGGAGACAGACTTAATTCACCCTCTCCTTCATCCCCGACCACCATGCCAGGTCCGATGGACGACCAGCGGCTGCCAAATGAGTTGCTGGATGAAATCTGCGAGGACATTGGTATGAAGGAGGGAATGGAACTGGACTTTGTGGAGTACCTGATGGAGCAAGACACCAACCCACAGATGTACATGACACAGGAGGCTATCTCCTCGCGAGCTTTTAATAGGTACTTCACCTGTCTGTTTATTATTACAATTTGGTTGTCACATCATACCTCTGCTATAACCTCTTGCACCACTTAAGAGTGTCGTCAAAATATTTGTTTTTCTTGGTACATTGTTCTGTGTTGACCTGGTTGTTAGCTGGGTGTGTTTGTGGTTTGCTGCTTAACCTCGTGACTGACCTACTCTAGTAGTGGTTCATTGTGACTGACCTACTCAACCTTGTGACCGACCTACTTAATTAACTTTATGACTGACCTACTTGAATGACCTTGTGACTGATCTAGAAGCTTGTGTGACTGACCTACAGTTCTACATATCCCTGTGAACAGCCTGCTTGAACTTGTGACTGACCTACTTAATCTTGTGACTGACCTGTTTAATCTTGTGATTGACTTACTTAATCTTGTGCTGACCTACTTAATCTTGTGACTGACTTAGTTGTATGACTGACCTACAGTTGAACTTAACCTTGTCACTAATCTACAATTCTACTTCATATTGGACTGACCTACTTAACTATTAACTGGCCTACTTGTGACTGACATCGAAATTTCTAAAGTGATTGTGGCCTACTGTACAGTAGTGGTTCAGTGTAACAGTTAAACTCCTTTGTGATATTCTAGCTTGTCTGAGGAGTTGAAAATGAATAGAACCATAGTTTCCTTAAAGTATGTCTTGAGGAGTCAATGTGGCATTGCATAGGACACTCAATCCTCCCTCATTTAATGTCCTCTCACACTCAATCCTCCCTCATTTAATGTCCTCTCACACTCAATCCTGTGTCATGTAATTTCTTGTCATGCTCAATCCTCCGTTAAGTAATTTCAACTCACAGTCCTCCCTCATGTAGTTTTTTTGTCATGCTCAATCCTCTGTCATGTAATTTCCTCTCACGCACACACTTACCTATCTAACTAGAAACGTAAAACAGCTACTTTGTGTGAGTATATATTGCATAAGACTGACAGCCTTATTGAGTAAACCTGCTGCTCCAGAAACTAGTACTGTCAGAGCACAAGAAGTGACATGCTTCCTGTATGGAGGCCAGTTTTAATCATGGCCCCTTGCTCTTTCAGGAGAGTACAGGGAGAGTGCTAATGATGATGATGATGCTTACACAGAGAGAGAGAGAGAGTCCAGTGGTAGACGTGGTGTGAACAAAATAGCTGGTGTTGCTAACAACGACAACACTGTCACGGCAAATCAAACACATGCATGACAATGACATCTTTGAGGATTTTGTTTTTTTCATGTGTATAAATAAACTGTATCTTAGCACAGCTCGTGTCAAAATAACTGACTTCAGAAGATCTTTTGTGGAGAGGAGTAAATGAGAGGGTTTTCATACACACATGCACACACACACACACACACACACACACACAGTATATATATATAGATAGATATAGATATATATCATCATCATTCCTTTTTGTTCCCTGTGGAACATAGGGCAGAAACAGTTGCTCTCCATCGATATCTATTCTGGGCTGTCTTTTTCAGCTGTGCCACTGTTATTCCAATTTCCCTAGCCTCCTTTTCAACAGTTCTTCTCCAAGTTCTCTTTGGCCTCCCCACTCTTCTTTTCCCCTGTGGGTTCAATTCAAGAGCAATTCTGGCTGTGCTTGATTTTTCTTTTCTGAATGTATGTCCTATCCATCCCCACTTTCTGACCTTAATTTCTTTTTGTATTGGCTGTTGCCCGCATCTTTTCCTTAGCTCTATATTTGTTATTACATCTGGCCATCTTATACAGAGGTTCCATTGGAGACATCTATTTACAAATATCTGTAGCTTGGAGGTGATACTCTTTGAGACATGCCATGACTCACATACAGCACGACTGACTTCACATTTGAGTTAAAGATTCTAATTTTGTTCTCTCTGGATATAGCTGTTAGTTCCATATTGGTCAAAAGGCATTAAAAGTGCATCTGGCTTTATTTATCTTTGAGCAGACGTCACCAGCAGTTCCCCCTCCTTTGTCAATGTTACTCCCCAGATATGTAAAGCTTTCTACTTCTTCAATGACTTGATCATTGATCTTCATAGAGTCCATCGGCCTATTATTTATTCTCATTTCTTTTGTTTTATTTACATTTATGTGTAGTCCCATCTTTGCTGCTTCTGTTACTAATATATTTGTTTTCTCCTGCATATCTTATGGAATCATGGAAGGACCTTGAAAGAAGGTTTTTGTTGTCAACATGGCTGGGGAGTTTATGAAGATAAGCTTGTGAGTTAACTCTTAGTATACGAGCGGCCTTTTAGAGAGGCCGATGATCGATCCCCGTCAATAGCGAAAATTTATAGCTGAATGCGTGTTTCAAACCACTGATCAATTTAGTTATGTGCATGATGTAGGGGTTTCATTTCTTCACATTTTGATAAATAACACTTATGTTATCTTTATAAATAAATTATTTATTGCAAAATCTGTAATGGTAGTCATGAAAGGCAGCTCGTATACTAAGAGTTAATGAAGATAGTTGGTGAGTTAATGAAGATAGTTGGTGAGTTGATGAAAATAGTTGGTGAGTTGATGAAGATAGTTGGTGAGTTAATAAAGTTAGTTGGTGAGTTGATGAAGATAGTTGACGAGTTAATAAAGTTAGTTGGTGAGTTAATGAAGATAGTTGGTGAGTTAATGAAGATTTCATTCCCAGTGTGTGATTTATGAATTGGGTCAAGAGAAGTTTGGATGCATTGAATGTTCATCACGGCTATCAAAGGGTTAAAGAATGGAAAAGCTCCTGGCCACGATAACTTAAATGCTGAGTTATTCAAGGCAAACCCTGAACTAGCAGCAGAACTATTAGAACCACTATTTGCACAAGTCTGGGAAACTGAGACAATACCAACAGAGTGGAGTAAAGGAATTATTGTCAAATTGCCCAAGAAGGGCGACCTTGCAGACTGCAACAACTGGAGAGGAATTACTCTCCTCTCAGTTCCCAGTAAAATACTAGGCAGGATAATCATACAGAGAATTTCAAAAGCAGTTGACCATAAACTGAGGAAAGAACAAGCGGGTTTTAGAAAGAACACAAGATATGCAGATCATATATTCACCCTCAGGAACATCATAGAGCAGTGCTCAGAATGGCAGAGACAGCTATACATTAACTTTGTTGATTTTGAAATGACTTTTGACAGCATACACAGGGACAGCCTATGGAAAATACTGGTATATAAAATAGAGGAAGTTGAGGGGAACTGCGGTAAGACGTGGAGTACAATGGATGGGTTTGAAAAAAATCAAAAAAAGGTGATTCATCTTACGAGGACAAAAGACAAAGAAAATAGACGTTACGGCCACAAGGCCTTCGTCAGGAAAGGAAAGAAAGTGAAGGCTAGATAGGACACATAAGAACTTAAATAAATATAAAAATAAAACCTAGGTACTTCCCTGAAGGCAAGGCATCGAAATCCTATCACTATTTGCTGTCCGCTAATGGACGCGTGGCTGAAAAGGAAGTGACTTCCTTTTCAGCCACGCGTCCATTAGCGGACAGCAAATAGTGATAGGATTTCGATGCCTTGCCTTCAGGGAAGTACCTAGGTTTTATTTTTATATTTATTTAAGTTCTTATGTGTCCTATCTAGCCTTCACTTTCTTTCCTTTCCTGACGAAGGCCTTGTGGCCGTAACGTTGACTATTTTCTTTGTCTTTTGTCCTCGTAAGACGAATCACCTTTTTTTGATTTTTTTTCAAACCCATCCATGGAAAATACTGAGGGCTTATGGAATTCCCAGCTGCATTGTCTCCATTATAAAAAGCCTCTATTCTAACTGTACATGCAGTGTTGGATTGAGTAATCTAACTTTCGAAGTGAAAACAGGAGTACGATAGAGATGCCCCTTATCAACAACATTATTTTTGACAGCCATAGATTGGGTGATGCGCCAGACAACAGAGGGCAGTCCAAGAGGAATTAGATGGACAACGTTTTCTACACTGGAAGACCTGGGAATATGCAGATGACATTGCACTACTCACACATTCACATCAACACATCCAAGAAAAAACCGATAGACTGAATAAGTATGGCCAGCAGGTTGGCCTGAACATCAATATGAAGAAGACAGAGGTCATGACACTCAATGTGGGCAATCCTGAGCCAATAAAAATAAGGAACTAAAAGTTAGAACAGACAGACACATTTACTTACCTAGGATGCATAGTAACACCAGACGGCAGAACAAGCAAGGGCATTAACAACAGAATGAATAAAGCGAGAACAGCCTTTGCTAGTCTTAACAACATTTGGAAGTCTTCCCAGTACAGCACAAACACCAAATTAAGACTGTATGAGATATGTGTACTTTCTGTGTTTCTCTATGGTGCGGAATGCTGGAGAGTAACAGAGAAGGAAATGTCGAAACTGTCCTCCTCCCACATAATCTGCCTAAGGAAAATTCTCAGAATCTTTTTGCCGAATACCATCAGCAACCAAGAACTGCTTATTCGGAGTAACCAGGAGGACATGCACAAGATCATAGCTGGCAGACGCTGGTGTTGGGTTGGCCACGTCCTCAGAAGGGACCCTGATACCATTACAAGAACAGCTATGCTATGGACCCCTGAAGGAAAGTGAAAGAGATGCCGACCAAAAACAACCTGGCGGAGAACTGTAGAAGCCGAGATGCAAAGAATGAACCAGAGTTGGGGCACTGTACAAAGGATGGCCGCCGACCGAGCAAAGTGGAATCAATGTGTTGCTGCCCTACAAGACGCCACCAGGCGTGATGGCCACTGACTGCTTTGACGGTCGGCGGCTATGGATCAAAGAAGGAAGAAGAAGAATGTTCATTGTTGTCTGTTTTGCCCACTCATACTAATTTTACTCTCATTTTACCAGTATCCTAGGGGATGTGATATGGGCTTGTGACAGAAAACAGGTACAGGACGTTCAAACAATAATCAATAACAAAATTTGAGTGTACAGTCCCACACATCCGTGTATTGCAACCAGTACAAATCTGACAAATCCTGGTTATGGAAATACAATCATAATAATGGTGCACAACTTCAAAACACGCAATAACTAATGGCCAGACTTCCTCGTCACAAGCCAACAAATACAATCCAATTACAATTCAGTCACAATTCCATTACAATTCCAAACCCATGAACAAGGTATATCACACAACACTCCTCTATTACCAACTCTGCAATCCTTCTCCCCAAAAAATCTCACTGCCCTTTTCTTACAGCTCACCGCTCATATTCCTCACACAGGGTTTTTCTCAATCTTCGCTGTCAGTCAAAATAGCTCAGGCGTACTCCTTAACCCATTGCGCGCTGCTCAGTACTTACAACCCCCTAATTATTTTGTTACACTCCCTCTTTCATCTTCAACTGCTGTCATACCAATCTTGTGTCCCTTCAATCTTTACCCTTGTAAAATAAATCTTGTATCACTTCACTCTTAACCCTTCTCATACCAATCTTATGTCCCTTCACCTTTAACCCTTCTCATACCAATCTTATGTCCCTTCACCTTTAACCCTTCTCATACCAATCTTGTGTCACTTCACTACCAACTCTTGTGATACCAATCTTGTGTCCCTCCAATCTTAATCCTTGTCAAATAAATCTTGTATGGACATCACTTTTAACCCTTGTGATGCCAATCTTGTGTCCCTTCAGTATTAACCCTTGCCATACCAGTGTTATTCCCTTTCACTCTTTAACTTTTGAGATATCAATCTTGTGTCCCTTCACTCTTAACCCTTGTGATGCCAATGTTACTCCTATTCACTCATAAGTTAAGCAGTGTCAGATAAAGTATAGTACTGAAAATGCTGAAGACTTAAACATGTTCCTTTTCAGTGCCTCTGATTCCATCATCTCTACACCAAGTGGCAGTGCTAGTGGATGCTCCAGTAATGGTTGTGATAACAAGACAATCACAGCTCTCAATCCAGTTGTCACCACAACTCCCAACTTTCTGTTTGAACACAATTTCACAAACTCTGATTGGCCACATCCACTTCCAATGTCTGTCAATCATTCTTCATCTAGTAGCTCGTCTGGCTCCACCATGGTCAAGTCATCAGAGAACAACAGCCCGGCCAGCAAACGCCTACATCTGTCTGCTGTCCCCACAGACACTAGTTCAGGCAAGGGGCATTCAGTGTCAGGTTTCAGTCAACACAGCAGTCGCTATGGTAACAGTGTACTTAGCAACACCAATAGCCACAGCTTGTTCAAAAGGCCTCAGCCAGGGCTTGTGATGACCAAACGAAGCCAGTCTTATCCACACACTACTCCAACATCATCACCTGTCCAGTCCACCCATTCCAGCAGCAGCCAAGGTTCAAATTCATCATATCACTCTAGTAATCATGTAGGATTTTCAAGACCACACGAATTGTCAACCCCTCAAGAGTTTTCAGGAAATCCACCTGCAGGCCAACCTGGAAACTCCAATGATCAAGAAGACAGCAACAACAACTCTAGTATTTCATCCAAGCCCATTGTATCTGTGTCATCCTGTGATTATATCAAACCTGGTTCTCCCTGCCAGCTCCAAGGTCAGGGTCACTCAATGACTGGCCCTACTGGAGGACAGGAAGGTGGTGTAAACAAAACACCTCCGCCTCCAAATGTTAGTGGGAAGTCAGTTCAGCAACATCATCATCAGCAACTACATAATCAGCAACATCATCAACAGCAACAACATCTTCAACATCATCAGCAACAGCAACCACATTATCAGCAACATCAGCAACAGCAACCACATAAGCAGCAGCATCACCAACAGCAACCACATCATCAGCAGCAACCACATCAGCAGCAGCAACCACATCATCAGCAGCAAAGGTAATCTTGAACTTCTTGTTACAACTGATAACATTTGTAGTGTCACCTTTCTGATGTGTCTTCTTGTTACAACAGATAACATTTGTAGTGTCACCTTTCTGATGTGTCTTCTTGTTACAACTGATAACATTTGTGGTGTCACCTTTCTGATGTGTCTTCTTGTTACAAATGATAACATTTGTAGTGTCACCTTTCTGATGTGTCTTCTTCTTGTTACAACAGATAACATTTGTAGTGTCACCTTTCTGGTGTGTCTTCTTGTTACAACTGATAACATTTGTAGTGTCACCTTTCTGATGTGTCTTCTTCTTGTTACAACAGACAACATTTGTAGTGTCACCTTTCTGATGTGTCTTCTTGTTACAACTGATAACATTTGTAGTGTCACCTTTCTGATGTGTCTTCTTGTTACAACAGATAACATTTGTAGTGTCCCTTTCTGGTGTGTCTTCTTGTTACAACAGATAACATTTGTAGTGTCACCTTTCTGATGTGTCTTCTTGTTACAACAGATAACATTTGTAGTGTCACCTTTCTGGAGTGTTTTCTTCTTTTTACAACAGATAACATTTGTAGTGTCACCTTCTTTCTGATGTGTCTTCTTGTCACAAAGGATAACATTTGTAGTGTCACCTTTCTGAAGTGTTTTCTTCTTGTTACAACAGATAACATTTGTAGTGTCACCTTTCTGAAGTGTTTTCTTCTTGTTACAACAGATAACATTTGTAGTGTCACCTTTCTGAAGTGTTTTCTTCTTGTTACAACAGATAACATTTGTAGTGTCACCTTTCTGAAGTGTTTTCTTCTTGTTACAACAGATAACATTTGTAGTGTCATCACCTTTCTGATGTGTCTTCTTGTCACAAATGATAACATTTAGTAGTGTTGTCACCTTTCTGATGTGTCTTCTTGTTACAACAGATAACATTTGTAGTGTCACCTTTCTGATGGGACTTCTTGTTACAACTGATAACATTTGTAGTGTTGTCACCTTTCTGATGTGTCTTCTTGTTACAACTGATAACATTTGTAGTGTCATCACCTTTCTGATGTGTCTTCTTGTTACAACTGATAACATTTGTAGTGTCGCCTTTCTGATGTGTCTTCTTGTTACAACTGATAACATTTGTAGTGTCGTCACCTTTCTGATGTGTCTTCTTGTTACAACTGATAACATTTGTAGTGTCATCACCTTTCTGATGTGTCTTCTTGTTACAAATGATAACATTTGTAGTGTCACCTTTCTGATGTGTCTTCTTGTTACAAATGATAACATTTGTGGTGTCACCTTTCTGATGTGTCTTCTTGTCACAACAGATAACAAATTACAACCAAATTTTCCATCAAGTCTTGAGAAGGAACTTACAGGACATTGTCTGTGTGACTGGCAGCCTGTCGTGTTAAACAAGTTCTTTGACATAGGATTTCTGTATGTAGGCCAGTGGTCCCCTGCTCCATAATATCTGTAGTATCACTTTCTGATGTCATCCCGTTACATGCCCATATAGTATCACTTTCTGATGTCATCCCGTTACACGCCCATATGGTGTTATTTCTGATGTGATCCCGTTACACGCCCATATAGTATCACTTTCTGATGTCATCCCGTTACACGCCCATATAGTATCACTTTCTGATGTCAGCCCGTTACACGCCCATTTAGTATCACTTTCTGATGTGATCCCGTTACACGCCCATATAGTATCACTTTCTGATGTGATATCGTTACACGCCCATATGGTGTTATTTCTGATGTGTGCTTTATCTTTCTTTTTTTTTTAAAATTTGAAATAGTCGTAGGTAGAGTGTGTTCTTGTGCGAGGTGTCATCCTTGGCTAGCATCAGTCCATGTGTCTTGGATAACTTCATTGATATTCTTATGTGAGGTGTTAGCCTTGTCTAACATCAGTTCATGTTTCTTGATAATGTCATTAGTATCTAACTTTTGAGCATTCCCTTGAAGCCAGATGTGCCACTGTTAACGACTGAATTATGAAGGTCGGGAGTACAAAAACAGGTCATGGAATTCCTACGTAGACACAAGGACAACTGTAACTGTATTTCCTGGTGACAGGGAAATCAAATTAATAATTAATGTTAAAGGTAATGGTAGTCCATAGCAGATACTGCTATTCATTCATAACCTTCTATTCTACGCAAGCACCCATTTCTGAAAGTCTGTAGCTTTTTGGTTGTTGTCTTTGTTGTTCTCCATGTCTCAGAGCCATACAATAGGACTGACATCACATTTGAGTTGAAGATTCTTATTTTCGTGTTGGATCCGATTTCTCTTGATCTCCATATATTTCCCAATGCAATGAGAGCTCCTCTTGCTTTTTGTATTCTTAGTTTGATGTCACTGTCTGTCCCTCCGACTTTGTCTATATTGCTGCCAAGATATGTGTACGATTCTACATCTTGTATTGGTGTTTCTTCAAGTTCAACACTGTTATCATTACCTGCATTTATTCTCATTATTTTTGTTTTTTCCTGTGTATTTTCAGACCCAGTTGCTGTGACCTCTCATCGAGTGTTTTCAGTTTCTCCTGCATCTGATTACGGTTATGGGACAGAACAGCCAAGTCATCAGCAAAATCCAGATCATCCAACTGCTTAGTCAGAGTCCACTGGATTCCATTTCTGTTGTGTGTTGTCGATGATCTCATAACCCAGTCTGTTGCTAGTAAGAAAAGAAATGGAGACAAGAGGCATCCCTGTCGCACTCCTGTTCTTATCCCAAATGGTTCTGTAAGCTGTCCTTCGTGAAGAACTCTGCATGTCATGTCTTCATATGTTTTCTTTATTAAATTAATGATCTTCAGGGGAACTCCATAATGCCTCATCAATTTCCAAAGTGATTCTCTGTCTACATTGTCAAATGCCTGTTCGTAGTCCACAAATCCGATGTATAGTGGTGAATTCCATTCCAGACTTTGTTCAATTATTATTCTCAAAGTGGCTATCTGGTCTGTACATGATCTGTTTTGTCGAAAACCTGCTTGTTCATCTCTCAGTTTCTTGTCTATGGACTTTTAATCTCTCAAGGATAATCCTCTATAATACTTTTCCTGCCACTGATAGTAACATTATTCCTCTATAGTATGTGCACTCTTGTAAATTTCCCTTCTTAGGCAACTTAACCAGATATCCTTCCTTCCATTCTGCTGGTATCTCTTCCTTTTCCCAGACTTTACCAAGTAATTTATATAACATCTCTGTAGCCGTGTCAATATCTGCTTTGATGGCCTCTGCTGGAATGCCATCAGGTCCAGACTCTTTTCCATCTCTTAGAAGCTTTATGGCTTTCTTTATTTCTTCCTTCGTTGGTCTTTCACCGTTAATTTGTAGCTCTTCTTCTGCTGGCTGGATGTCCGGGGGGTTTTGTGGAGCTGGTCTATTGAGAAGGTCCTCAAAATATTCTGTCCACCTCTTCATTTGCTCTTGTATATTGCTGAGCAGTTTTCCATTCTTGTCTTTTATGAGGCAACTTGTTTGCTTGTATTTCCCTGTTAGCTTCTTTGTGCTGTTGTACAGTTCTCTCATATTTCCTTTGGCTGCAGCATCTTCTGCCTCTCTTGCCAACTCCTCAATATACTTCCTCTTGACTCTTTTGATACTTCTTTTTACTTCTTTGTTTGCTTCTGTGTACACTTCTTGAGCCTTGGCTTTGGAACTTCTGGTTTTGCTTGTGTTTAAATCTGCTTTCTTGTTTTTTCTGTCTTTTATCTTATTGATGGTTTCTGTTGTTATCCATGCTTTTTGTTGTCGTTCCCTTTTCCCCAGTATTTCTTCACATGTCTCATTCCATACCGTTTTGATTTGCTGCCAATAGTCTTCTGTATTCTCTACATCTTCCAGCTGTTGGAGCACTTGGAATTTGTTGGATACTGTGACCGCAAATTTGTCTCTTGTTTCTTGATTTCTTAGATGTCCTACATTAAATTGTTGTCTATAATTTTGCATTGTTGCATATCTCTTGAGTTTCATTTTTACTTTGGCTATCAGAAGGTGGTGATCTGATGCCACAATTTCTCCTCTATATACCTTTACATCCTGCAATGACGATCTAAACATCTTGTTTAAGCATATATGATCAATCTGATTTTCTGTTCTATGGTCTGGTGGTATCCATGTTGCCTTGTGTATTTTCATATGTGGAAACATGCTTCCTCCTATAGTTGATCTTGTTGATCAGCCTCCCTCGTTTGATCTAGAAAAACAGAAGCATTTTAATGTAACAGAAAGCTATTTATAACTCGGGTCTGGCTTAATACCTAGATCTCATTGCTACTTAGCAATGACCGACAACAGTAATCGCACATTCCAGGTGAACAAACTTTATTTTCAAAGGGTTGAGGATTGGGCACACAGGCACATCTGACATTCTGCCATTCCTTTCTGTCATCTTTTATACTAAATTCATTTATTCTCACATACATTTTACATATTAATGGTTCAATTTTAAGCATTTTAAATGGAAAAGGGTTTAGGTGAAAGGGGAAAAATATTTGCAGAAAGCCAAGGAAATTCCAGTGAAATGCGGGAATTTGAAATCGACGAAAAACTCATTTGACTTATGTTCATGTCTTTAATTTTGGACGGGTTTTACGTCCTAAAGTCTAGGGGTTGACTTATACTCGAGTTTAATAAAAATTAATATAACTGGACATAAATCCAGCAACCTAGGAGGATGAAGCTGCTGATCGCATTAAGTGGTGATGCTCCTTATGGCAACACCTCAGATTGGGCAAAAAGCTCTTACAACAACTGAAAAGAACATGCCGACAGGGCTATCACCTCAAGGTCGCATCATTGCAGTAGTCAGTTGTGACTGGAGGAGACTTTTATATTATTTATAATTATTGTAATCAAAATTAATAATTAATGTCAGAACATGTGACACATCATTACATTTTATGAGGTTTTTTTTTTTATTTTCTAAAGACGGAGAAATCCAAATGTATGTAATCTGTGTCATGAACTTCCATTCTATTGAAGGCTTTGGTTGAACTGTTTTCTTGTTGTATAAAATGTTGGTGTGAGGATAAAAAGTAGTCTGATGGAGTGCTCAAGTGGCTGATGCCAGATAGTTGGTGGATTTGATGTAATCTCTGACACTTCCAGTTAGTGGATTTGATGTAATCTCGGACACTTCCAGGTGGTGGATTTGATGTAATCTCGGACACTTCCAGGCTTTCTCACACCCTTCCACCTTGTTAACAGCAGGGCAGTTGTGAGAGACTTTACTTTTTTTTTTTATGGTATGTTTTTGTTTCTTTGTTTTTTCTTGTTTGTATTTTTTAAATTTTTATTGTTTGTTTGTTTCTTGGAAAGGGGGTGTCACACACAAATACATCCACACAATTTTGGTTTTGATTTACCCTATTTGGACTGAGTGGAGGGCAGAAGAAGATACTATATTTGGATATCGGACAACAAACAAACATTTTGACCAAGTTGGACTGCACTTTGCTGCATTTTCTTGTTCTAATTTTTGTTTTAATTGTCATGTTTTTAATGTCTCTATGTTTTGACATAAAAATGACATTGTAAAAGTCATGCCTGTTTTAAATTGTCATGTTTTTGAAGTCATGGTATTTTGACATAAAAATGACATTGTAAAAGTGCCTGTTTTAAATTGTCATGTTTTTAATGTCATGGTGTTTTGACATAAAGATGATGTAAAAGTCATGTCTGTCTTATGTCACAGGTGGATGGGCTCACCTCATGTCCCCACAAATTCTGGTAACCCAGGACCTTTCTTCAACAAGGGCATGTATACCGGCGGAGCCTATCAGATGCACCACCCACATGTCCCTCATCATACAGGTTTGGCTCAAATGTCAGGGCCCCATAATCCCCAGATTCGAACCCCTTTAGATTCACCACTTGACCAAGGTTATTTTTCAAATGAGTCAGCAGGAAACTGCAGCAATGGCTCTGCCCCCTCCCCGGCCTTCACATCATCTTCAGTATCATCCTTTTCCTCGACCTCTACCATGATGCCAGCAGACCACAGCCAGAAGTTCTCCCAGAAAAGTTCTATGGCACAGCAGCAAATGTCTGGTGAGTTTACCATTGATGTTACAAGTTGACCTTCTGGTGAGTTTACCATTAATGTTAGAAGTTGACCTTCTGGTGAGTTTACCATTGATGTTAGAAGTTGACCTTCTGGTGAGTTTACCATTGATGTTAGAAGTTGACCGTCTGTTGAAATGTTTACCATTGATGTTAGAAGTTGGCCTTCTGGTGAAATGTTTACCATTGATGTTAGAAGTTGACCTTCTGGTGAAATGTTTACCATTGATGTTAGAAGTTGACCTTCTGGTGAAATGTTTACCATTGATGTGAGAAGTTGACCTTCTGGTGAAATGTTTACCATTGGTGTTAGAAGTTGACCTTCTGGTGAAATGTTTACCATTGATGTGAGAAGTTGACCTTCTGGTGAGTTTACCATTGATGTTAGAAGTTGACCTTCTGGTGAAATGTTTACCATTGATGTTAGAAGTTGACCTTCTGGTGAAATGTTTACCATTGATGTTTGAGACCTTCTTGTGGGTTTACCATTGATGTTAGAAGTTGACTGTCTGGTTAAATGTTTACCATTGATGTTAGAACTTGACCTTCTGGTGAGTTTACCATTGATGTTAGAAGTTGACCTTCTGGTGAAATGTTTACGATTGATGTTAGAAGTTGACCCTCAGGTGAAATGTTTACCATTGATGTTAAAAATTGACCTTCTGGTGAGTTTACCATTGATGTTAGAAGTTGACCTTCTGGTGAAATGTTTACCATTGATGTTAGAAGTTGACCTTCTGGTGACATGTTTACCATTGATGTGAGAAGTTGACCTTCTGTTGAGTTTACCATTCATGTTAGAAGTTGACCTTCTGGGGAGTTTACCATTGATGTTAGAAGTTGACCTTCTGGTAAAATGTTTACCATTGATGTTAGAAGTTGACCTTCTGGTGAAATGTTTATCATTGATGTTAGAAGATGACCTTCTGGTGAGTTTACCATTGATGTAAGAAGTTGACCTTCTGGTGAGTTTACCATTGATGTTAGAAGTTGCCCTTCTGGTGATTTTACCATTGATGTTAGAAGTTGACCTTCTGGTGAAATGTTTACCATTGATGTTAGAAGTTGACCTTCTGGTAAGTTTACCATTGATGTTAGAAGTTGACCTTCTGGTGAAATGTTTACCATTGATGTTAGAGGTTGACCTTCTGGTGAGTTTACCATTGATGTTAGAAGTTGACCTTCTGGTGAGTTTACCATTGATGTTAGAAGTTGACCTTCTGGTGAAATTTTAGAAGTTAGCCTTCTGGTGAGTTTACCATTGATGTTAAAAGTTGACTTTCTGGTAAAATGTTTACCATTGATGTTAGAAGTTGATCTTCTGGTGAGTTTACCATTGATGTTAGAAGTTGCCCTTCTGGTGAGTTTACCATTGATGTAAGAAGTTGACCTTCTGGTGAGTTTACCATTGATGTTAGAAGTTGCCCTTCTAGTGAGTTTACCATTGATGTTAGAAGTTGACCTTCTGGTGAAATGTTTACCATCGATGTTAGAAGTTGGCCTTCTGGTGAAATGTTTACCATTGATGTTAGAAGTTGACCTTCTGGTGAAATGTTTACCATTGATGTTAGAAGTTGACCTTCTGGTGAAATGTTTACCATTGATGTGAGAAATTGACCTTCTGGTGAGTTTACCATTGATGTTAGAAGTTGACCTTCTGGTGAGTTTACCATTGATGTTAGAAGTTGACCTTCTGGTGAAATGTTTACCATTGGTGTTAGAAGTTGACCTTCTGGTGAAATGTTTACCATTGATGTTTGAGACCTTCTTGTGGGTTTACCATTGATGTTAGAAGTTGACTGTCTGGTGAAATGTTTACCATTGATGTTAGAACTTTACCTTCTGGTGAAATGTTTACCATTGATGTTAGAACTTTACCTTCTGGTGAGTTTAATATTGATGTTAGAAGTTGACCTTTTGGTGAAATGTTTACCATTGATGTTAGAAGTTGACCCTCAGGTGAAATGTTTACCATTGATGTTAGAAGTTGTCCTTCTGGTGAGTTTACCATTGATGTTAGAAGTTGACCTTCTTGTGAAATGTTTACCATTGATGTTAGAAGTTGACCTTCTGGTGAAATGTTTACCATTGATGTGAGAAGTTGACCTTCTGGTGAGTTTACCATTGATGTTAGAAGTTGACCATCTGGTGAAATGTTTACCATTGATGTTAGAAGTTGACCATCGTGTGAAATGTTTACCATTGATGTTAGAAGTTGGCCTTCTGGTGAAATGTTTACCATTGATGTTAGAAGTTGACCTTCTGGTGAAATGTTTATCATTGATGTTAGAAGTTGACCTTCTCATGAAATGTTTACCATTGATGTGAGAAGTTGACCTTCTGGTGAGTTTACCATTGATGTTAGAAGTTGACCTTCTGGTGAGTTTACCATTGATGTTAGAAGTTGACCTTCATGTGAAATGTTTACCATTGATGTTAGAAGTTGACCATCTGGTGAAATGTTTACCATTGATGTTAGAAGTTGACCCTCAGGTGAAATGTTTACCATTGATGTTAGTAGTTGACCTGGTGAGTTTACCATTGATGTTAGAAGTTGACCTTCTGGTGAAATGTTTACCATTGATGTTAGAAGTTGACTTTCTGGTGAGTTTACCATTGATGTTAGAAGTTGACCTTCTGGTGAAATGTTTACCATTGATGTTAGAAGTTGACATTCTGGTTAGTTTACCATTGATGTTGGAAGTTGACCTTCTGGTGAAATGTTTACTATTGATGTTAGAAGTTTACCTTCTTGTGAGTTTACCATTGATGTTAGAAGTTGACCTGCTGGTGAAATGTTTACCATTGATGTTAGAAGTTGACCTTCTGGTGAAATGTTTACCATTGATGTTAGAAGTTGACCTTCTGGTGAGTTTACCATTGATATTAGAAGTTGACCTTCTGATGAAATGTTTACCATTGATGTTAGGAGTTGACCTTCTGTTGAGCTTACTGTTGATGTTAGAAGTTGACCTTCTTGTGAAATTTTTACCATTGATGTTAGAAGTTGGCCTTCTGGTGAGTTTACCATTGATGTTAGAATTTGACCTTCTGGTGAAATGTTTATCATTGATGTTAGAAGTTGACCTTCTGGTGAAATGTTTACCATTGATGTTAGAAGTTGACCCTTCTGGTGAAATGTTTACCATTGATGTTAGAAGTTGACCTCATTGTGAAATGTTTACCATTGATGTTAGAAGTTGACCTTCTGGTGAAATGTTTACCATTGATGTTAGAAATTGACCTTCTGGTGAATGGTTTACCATTGATGTTAGAAGTTGACCTTCTGGTGAAATGTTTACACAAGTGTTTTTTGTTGTTTTTTTTTTTTTTGGTAAAGAAAAGGTCACAACGTTTAATTTTGGTCATCTTAGTTTTTGTGGTTGTGGGCTTAAAGATTGTTAGTTGAATGATTGTGTACTCAGTGACTGTGAGTTGAATGATTGTGTACTCAGTGACTGTGAGTTGAATGATTGTGTACTTAGTGACTGTGAGTTGAATGATTGTGTACTCAGTGACTGTGAGTTGAATGATTGTGTACTCAGTGACTGTGAGTTGAATGATTGTGTACTCAGTGACTGTGAGTTGAATGACTGTGTGCTGAGTCTTTGTGACTTGAATGATTGTGAACTCAATGTTTGTGAGTTGAATGATTGTGTGCTCAATCTTTGTGAGTTGAATGACTGTGTGCTGAGTCTTTATGACTTGAATGATTGTGTACTCAATGGTTGTGAGTTGAACGACTGTGTAGTCAGTGTTTGGGAGTTGAATGATTGTGCACTCAGTGACTGTGAGTTGATGACTGTGTGCTCAATCTTTGTGAACTTGTCTGTGTTGTGCTTGTATATTGTGTGCTTGTAAGCTTTATTCTTGCATATTTTATGTTGATGTGCTGTAGACTTGTACGTTGTTTGTTTGTATGTTTTTATGTTGAATGTTTGTATGCTACATGTTTTTAGTGTTGAAAGCTTATTTACTATGTGTTTTTGTGTTGTATACTTGTTGCGATGTTGTTGTTTAGTTATTGTTAATTGTTGTATGATTTTGTGATGTGTTAATGTTCAGTGTGCTTGTGTGTTGCGTATTTGGTGCTTTATATTTTTATGTTACACATTTGTCTGTTATATGCACATGTTTTGTTTTTTGCTTTATGCATATGTTGTATGTTTTTGTAGCGTGTTTATGTGTTGTATCTTTGTTGGTATATAATTGTTTGTGTAATGTTTGTTACTGTATTTGTGTGTGTATCTTTATGTGCTATACACTTGTGTATTGTATATTTCTTGCCCTATGTCTTTTATGCTGTATGTCATATGCATACGTCATATGTTTGTTGTATATTTTTGTGCTATATGTTTGTGTGCCATATGTTAGTTTGTTGTATATTTGTGTGATGTATGCGTATGTTTGTGTGTTTAAAGCTTTTTTGTTGTATGCTTGTTGCTGTGTTTGTGTGCTGTCAGCTTTGTTGTATGATTGTTGATGTATGTTTTTATCTTGTACTTGTATGTTTGTATGCAAGATGCTTGTGTGTTATATGTTTGTGTGCAAGATGCTTGTGTTGTACATTAGTGTGCAAAATATTTGTGTGTTGAATGTTTGTGTGCAAGATGTTTGTGTTGTATATAAGTGTGCAAGATGCTTGTGTGTTGAATGTTTATGTGCAAGATGATTGTGTGTTGAATGTTTCTGGGCAAGATGCTTGTGTGTTGAATGTTTGTGTGCAATATGCTTGTTTGTTGTATGTTAGTGTGCAAGATGCTTGTGTGTTTTATGTTTGTGTGCAAGATGCTTGTGTTGTATGTTAGTGTGCAAGATGCTTGTGTGTTGATTGTTTTTGTGCAAGATGCTTGTGTGTTGTATGTTTGTGTGCAAGATGCTTTTGTGTTATATGTTAGTGTGCAAGATGCTTTTGTGTTGTATGTTAGTGTGCAAGATGCTTGTGTGTTGTATGTTAGTGTGCAAGATGCTTGTGTAGACAGCACTAGTGAGAAAGAAGGAAACAGTTGGTGTGGGAATATTGGAAGAGATCAGATAGTACCAGTGAGAAAGAAGGAAAAAGTTAGGTTGGAAGTCATGAAAGATATCAGACAGCACCAGTGAGGAAAAAAAAAAGCTGGTTTGGTAGTCATGGAAGATATCAGACAGCACCAGTGAGAGAGGGGGGGGGGGGGGGGGGAAAGCTGGTTTGGAAGTCATAAAAGATATCAGACAGCACCAATGAGGGAAAAAGAGCTGGTTTGGAAATCTTGGAAGGTATCAGACAGCACCAGTGAGAAAGAAGGAAAAAGTTTGTTTGGAAATCTCGTGATGACAAATCCCAGTTAGTCAGGAGCATGGACATATGTTCTCAACTAAAAAAAAAGGGAAAAAAAAGAACAACAAAGTAAAAGATTTATCAAGGAGGATGACAAACATCTTACAGAAAAACAACATGACAGTTCACCAGGTTGTAGTATGTTCACATTATCACCCAAAAATATGTCGGCCCCATCTACAGAAGAAGAAGAATTGTCATCTGTGACTCGGTCAGACCATTTACAAACCATCTTGACATTACCATCTGTCATTCAGACAAACCATCTTGACATTAGCACTGTGACTTGGACAGACAGATTTGACATTAACATCTGTGACACAGACAAAACAATTTGACATTAAAATCTGTGACAGACAAAATATTTTGATATTAACATCTGTGACAGTCAAAACAATTTGACATTACCGTTTGTGACACAGACAAAACATTTTGGCATTAACATCTATGACGCAGACAAAATGTTTTGACATTAACATCTGTGACACAGACGAAACATTTTGACATTAACATTCACCATTGACAACTGAGATCAGCATTTAGAGCTGTCTATGTAGTTTTTGTTTCTGTCTTTGTCATACCTGTCAACCTGTATGAATTTTTCGTACAATGTACGGATTTTTGATACTTTTAGCAGTGTACGGTCGTACAGACTCGTACGGATTTTTCTCCCCGTCCCAAAAAAAAACCAAAAAAAAATTTTTCTTTTTTTTTAAATTCTAAAAATATTTTCCAACCCAAGTTTTTTGCAAATTTTAAATCAGAAAATATTTTCTAGCCCAGGTTTTTTTTTAAACCAATTTTTTAATATTTTTAATTCCGGGAATCTCGGCGTCCGTTTTTAAACAGAGGTCTCTCCCAGCAACCATTCAGATCCTTTTATACACAACAATTGGGCAAAAACTTTGAATTCGGCCTCAAACGCTTTTGGTTTTCAGCGTGACATGACGTTTTTTTAAAGTTACCTGCTATCAACGACCACGCTTGCTTGCCACCACACTTCGACGCCATTTTGTTTAAAAAAGCTGAGTACTTATAACTTGGTTAAATATTGCTGTTGTTTTGCTTTGTTGCAATTTAATCGCTGTCTTAATCTTTCCAGTTATATCTTGCCCTTCAATATATTTCCGATAAATTGTCATAATATTCTGTGTAGGCCCTACATAACTAGAAATACATAGCTAGAAAAAAAAAGTTTGTTTGCGTTGAGTTGGCCTACTTTATTCCAGCGCTTGAGATTCGCTGCTTTATTTTCTTTTAAAGTGGCAATCTGTTATCACTGGTCTAGGCTACCAACTCTTAAATAATAATTTTGTAAATTTTTGGTGGTATGTTTTTTCTTCCTAGATTTCATATCTTGCCCTTCAATATATTTCCGATAAATTGTCATAATATTCTGTGTAGGCCCTACATAACTAGAAAAAAAAGTTTGTTTGCGTTGAGTAGGCCAACTTTATTCCAGTGCTCAAGATTCGCTGCTTTATTTTTAATAAAGTGGCAATCTGTTATCACTGGTCTAGGCTACCAACTCTTAAATAATAATTTTGTAAATTTTTGGTGGTACGTTTATTTCTTCCTAGATTTGATATTCTGTTCATAATTTTGTTTATTTTTTTTTTATTTTTTGCTGTTAGCCGTTTGCTTTGTTCATTGTATTTTTTAATCATTCTCTACTGTATGTTGTCTGATGTGTGTGTGTGCCTCTACTGACAGATAGTGGTCAGAAAAAGAGCTTCTGTAGCTATTGGCTGGAAGTTGTTGACCAGAAAACTAGTACTGGTGCCATCCGCTTCCCTAATTTGAAAGTCATCATTCAGCGACTGCTGATACTCCCTCACAGCAATGCTGACTGCGAAAGATAATTTTCAATGATGAAAAGAATCTCCACACAGACTGCAGGAGGTCCATGAATGCGGACACACTCACTTCTATTTTACAGTGTAAGATTAACATTGATACATGCTGTGCAGACTTTAAGCCCACAAATGCAATTCTGCAAAGTGCTAAAAGTGCATGTGTTGATTATAATACAAAACAGTGTACATCAAAAAAATAGTGTACCTCATGATCAGTAAGTTTTTTATATGTAAAGAACAGCGTGAGACTATTAGCATGTTTTATATCACAATAATTCAAATGCTAATAGATTTGTCTATGTCATTTCTCATTTTAAAACTGTATTGCGTATAATTTATTAATATATTTTTTGCGTAAGAATTTTTGGGTGTTTGTAAGGATTTTTTTGTTCCGGCGTACAGGTTTTTGTCTCAGGAGGTTGACAGGTATGCTTTGTATTTAACATTCTAAAAAAGGTTGGTGCCTGTTAGATTCATTTGAATAACATTTGACAGTTCTGAAAATTTGTTTCTGAATATAGTCTCACCATTCTGAACTATCTGCGTTATCTTATCTCAGGTGCACCAGGAAGTCGACCACCTGGTCAGAAGTCAGTTCACTTTGCTGACATGCCAGATGGCAGTCCACCAGCTTACTCACAAAGCCCTGGTAGTGTTTCCATGGAGATGAAACCATCATTTCATTCAGGAAATGGCACAGCTTCAGACTGTGCCTTTGAAGTTGAGAACAATGGTCAGCCCAAGGTCATGCCCTCAGGTAAAATGATGCCACGATTTCACCACAGCATGAAGCCAGGTGTTGCCCCTTACACTGTACCGAACAATCAAGGTCAGGTCATGGGACCGGCTCAGTCTCCAGGCTATGACTTGAACTCCAGGCCCAGCTGTGCCATGAGTGTGTCCGGTGATCGGTCAAGCCCATGTGAGGCCATGCAGGAGTATGTGTCCAAGTCGGCTCACATTAACGGCAGCAGCAGCAGTAGTGCCTTCTTCATGGACAGCAACCAGAACATGATGAGAATAGACTCAGTGCACAACTACCCACCATTTCCCCCACCCCTGATATCCCCACAGTCAGCTGAGTATGTGAATATGCACCCAGACCAGGGGCGTTACGGAATGGATCAGTTTACTTCTATGCAGCAGCAAACTTCTAATTCGCAGCAGCCTTCACATTTGTTAGTTATCATGTACCACTTGCCATGTCCACACCAGTTTCTAACCGAGCTAGTTCCAACACTCATCAGGGGGGAGCATGTAGAGGTCAAGCATGTCCTCCTGGTTATGAAAGTTCATATGGGCAGGGTGGTCAGCCAGATATGTATGCTTCCCAGCAGTCACATGGACCACCACCAGCAAACCAGGTTATGATGGGAAACCAGCAAGCTTCTTCCGTCCATAGAGGCTGGGGGCCTGGTGTTAGTGGTCCAGAAGATCTTCGAGTTCAGGTAGCAGGCGTGCACCCCAGCTCTAGTTCCATGAAAGGGGGTCTTCAACCCCCACACTCTCATAGCCTCCCCCACATGCAGTCTAGTCCAACTCCAGCCTGCGGTGCTCCAATGGGCCCAGGATCTCATATGCAAGACTTGGGTGTGATGAACTCTGGGGCACACGGGACTTGTGGTATGGGTCCCCCTCACGCACACATGAACCCTCACCCAGAATATGGCCCTTGTGTAGGTTTATCATGTAACACATGTAAGATGATAGGTAATCCACCTCATTTGGGGCCATGTAATGGTCCTAATTGTCACACCTGCAAAATGAACCACCCTTCGGCTGGATCGCTGCCCCCACCCACCCTGCCCCATGTGGGGCTATGTGCTGGACCCAGCTGTGGGGCATGTAAAATGAACCAAGCCAGCCGACCTCAGATATTGTCCTCACAGCAGAAGTTCATCCAGCATCTCATAATGGATGAGGGCAACTCTGCCTACCGCTCGCATCCTCTGTTCCCACTTCTTCGAGACCTGGTCATTGCAGAGATGAACTTTGACAACCCAAGGTTCCACTACCAACAACTTCTGAGCTTGCTGCCGAATGATTTCCACAAACTGTTACAGAACTTCCTGCACCGGAACCCACCATCGGGTCACTATCAGAGTAACCAGGCTGTGGAGAGTGTCATCATGGACAGTTTGAGACTGGCACATGGTAACCTTGTGGGTGAGTACCTGAATTCTTTACAACATGTGTCTATGTTACTAGATATCGGATTGACAAGTCAACAACGTGCATTATTCTAAGCTCGCTCACAGCAAACACATGATGTCAAAATTAGCAGCAGCAAAGTGTCACTGTCTACAGTAGTATGTCAGAAAATGTTGATTAGTGTTAACATTTGTTGTAGTGTCAGAAACTGTTGATTCATTCATTCATAACCCTCCACTCCCAAAGGAGCATAGGCCTTCAACAAACACATGCCAAGTCCTCCTGTCACGTGCCATCATCTCAAGTTCTTTCCATGTTCTCCTCATCATTTTCACCTCTGTTTCCAACTCTCTTCTCCATGTACTTCTTGGTCTTCCTCTGCCTCTCTTGCCCTGGGGGTTCCAGAACAAGGACTGCCTTGTAATGCTATCAACAGGTTTCCTCAGTGTGTGTCCTATCCATCGCCATCGTCTTCTTCTCATTTCTTGTTCCACTGGCACTTGTCTAGTTCTTGTCATCAGTTCCACGTTGGTAACCTTGTCATACCATTTTAATCCCTCTATTCTACGCAAGCACCCATTTATGAAAGTCTGTAGCTTTTTGGTTGTTGTCTTTGTTGTTCTCCATGTCTCTGAGCCATACAATAGGACTGACTTCACATTTGAGTTGAAGATTCTTATTTTCGTGTTGGATCCTATTTCTCTTGATCTCCATATATTTCCCAATGCAATGAAAGCTCCTCTTGCCTTTTGTATTCTTATTTTGATATCGCTGTCTGTCCCTCCAACTTTGTCTATATTACTGCCAAGATATGTGTATGATTCTACATCTTGTATTGGTGTTTCTTCAAGTTCAACCCTGTTATCATTACCTGCATTTATTCGCATTATTTTTGTCTTTTCCCTGTGTATTTTCAGACCCAATTGCTGTGACCTCTCATCGAGTGTTTTCAATTTGTCCTGCATCTGATTACGGCTATGGGACAGAAGAGCCAAGTCATCAGCAAAATCCAGATCATCCAACTGCTTAGTCAGAGTCCACTGGATTCCATTTCTGTTGTGTGTTGCCGATGATCTCATAACCCAATCTATTGCTAAACTGTTGATTAGTGTTAACATTTATTGTAGTCTCAGAAACTGTTAATTAGTGTAAACATTTGTTGTAGTATCAGAAACTGTTGATTAGTGTTTACATTTGTTGTAGTGTCAGAAACTGTTGATTAGTGTTAACATTTGTTGTAGTGTCAGAAACTGGTAATTAGTGTTAACATTTGTTGTAGTGTCAGAAACTGTTGATTAGTTGTCACGGATTGCCTCCCCTGCTTTGCAGTAGTGGTCCACAGTGACCAAAACTCTAGAGTATTTAATATTGGCTTCCAAGGTATCTACCTGCATGCAGGATTACTCTTGGCAGAGATGTAGACAGAAGGTTAATAACACTTCTACCTGAAGGGAGCTTTCACAAGATATTCCCAGAAGTCAAGAACAAAAGCTGCTTAGGGCTGAGCAATTTGTTAACTTATTATCTGGTCCGTGGCCTTTTGTGAAGGATTTAAGCAATGGTTTAGCCCGTTCAAGCCCCCCAGTTGGTGTAATCCAACGAAATCCCTCTTATAAGGTATAGCTCTGTTTAGTGTAAATATATGTCTTAAGTATTTATATATAGATTAACTATTCTGGCTCATAAGTATGCTTTCATACATATAACTGAATCAACTATTATTGTTTAGTTTTAAAACAACAGGTACCAAATTTAATAGTGAAATAGTCTTTAACAGGTTAAAATAAATATGGAAAGATTAGTGGAATTTTGATGTATATAACGTTCTCATAATTGAGTCGTAGGTGGGAATTTAACTTTATACTTAAAGTTTAACTGGAATGTCCTTTTTGCTGGTGCCTTTTAGTTAGCACTTAGCTTGTATGAGTGAGTCTTGCAGCTGTGTGTGGTGGGTTTGGATGTTAAACAGAGAAAACAATACGTGTCTACAGAGTGAGGTCAGCTATGCAAGTCCCTGAGTCTAATAGTTGATGATGATGTTCTCAGGGTACCTGACTGCTACCACCCTACGATCTCACTCTGCGATTTATTTTGGGTATCTAGTGTTTGTGATGTTAATTATATGGCTTAGTGTCTAGGGTAATGAAAATTGTGGTGATAAATTCGTTTGACAAACACAATTTTAACTCACTAAAAGTGAATAAAACAAGACAGGTTTTAAAGTTATGATATATATGTACAATTTTAATTTCCTGTCCCTCAAATTTTTTTTTTTTTAGGACAGGAATGTTTAAAACTTAAAAGTGAAAATGTGATTTTATACACAAATTAAATGCACATGAAGGACCTCTGTCCAATAGATATTAATATTTTAATGTTTATAAACTTTTATTCCCTGTTGGAAAATACTGTTCTATGAAGAGTCACTATTGGGAAAGACTGGTGGACTCATCATGTCACAAAATGTTTCTGAATAGGGTGGAGATTAAACACATTTGAGTTTGCATATAAGCCCGCAAGATGTTGGCTTATCTTTTGAGTTCAGTTGACCCTTGAATGACTTGCTCGAGAAAACTGTACACTGCTTCACCAAAGTGTATCCTGGAGACTGCTAATACAATTTAGGCTTCACATATAGAAACAACCGGTAGGTTGCCTTAAATTCTGCAGCTCAGGCTTCTGACCGACTTGATAATGGGTGATGTAACCCTGAAACAAGAGGAACAAGCCTCCCTAAGTCTCTAGTTACTTATCTCCACCACTACCAATTTAACATCATTAAACATGTATTGTGATCAGACAAAAGAGCTAACTAAATTAGCTACAGTCTTTAACTTTACTGTGACTGCTTCATAATCAGGGGGTATCTCTTTTCCACCTAGATTCTAAGCCCCTGTCACTATACATCATCTTCAGCTGGAATACAATCTGTTCTTTTCTCCAGAGTTACTATAACAATAGGCCTGCCAGTGACTTTCTGGTCTTACAGTCAACATAAAGTATGATATTATTCAAACTCAAGTGTACTTTGATTTGCTTCCTAAGTCTCCTTAGACATGCCTGTGCTCCTAGTATGTCGCAATCTTCCACAAAGGCACATGTCGTACACACACAATGTTATGGCGCCCTATCTGGGTTGGCCTCTACATTATAATAATTTTTTTTTAAAGTTATTCATCTTACCGCAATCAATGAAATAAATCACACAATTTGTTAAAAGGTTAACAGGCTATCAATGGGTCACTGTTAAATAGCTGCTGTTCCAGACGCAAAGGCAATTCGGTCACTAATTGCTCTGCTAGAACCTTGCTTGTATAAATTTATTTGTCAAGTGGCACCCCGCATTGCAAAAGCATTGGTTTTATTCTCTCTATGTTTCGACTAACATTAACCAATCGATTTAAACTACACCAATTTTGCTTCCAACCAACGCGTCTAGAAAAAAAAAAATGACATCCCCTAGCTTTTCAAAATCGAGCGGTTACCAGGGCGTCCGTCAGTCTGAAGTCAATTTTTATTTTATGCGATAACTCAGTCAATTTTGAAGCTATTTAAAAGATGGAAAGTGATTATTAATCAGGCTAGTGTCCTTTATCTAGCCAGTATGTTTTCATCTACGTCTTTATCTAAGTTTGCATCTTGGTACTTTTCTCTTTATTTATTCTGAACAAAATACTTTTACTCTAAGTCCAGATACGTTTTTATAGGGAATAGTATAGTATTTAATAAGCAACATTATCGTTTATAATTCCATTCTGTCCTTCCTTTTTATTCATCCTTCTATAGAATGCAATACATTTTTTTATGTTTTCTGTCGTCCTTTTGCTCCTTCCGTTCCCCTACACTCAATTGGTTCATTAGTTTCAGTTTCACAATACTCAAAAGGGTTTAGACTTTGCCCATGCTAACCTCCCCCCCCCCCCCCCCCCCCCCCCCCCCCCCCTCCCCCCCCCCCCCCCCCCCCCCCCCGCCCACGCCACCCCCCTCCCCTCCCCCCCCCCCTCCTTCCCCCCCCCTCCCCCCCCCCCCCCCCCCCCCCCCCCCCCTTTCTCTGTCTGCCGTCTTGTTTTTGAAAACGAAACACGTGTTGGCCTACTGCCCAGACGGTTTTATGTTATATTTAAAATTAGTACGGAGCACGAAAAAGCCTATAGTGAGGGGGTGGGTACCATCTCGTGGCGTTAATAGTTTCAAAACGCAAGCCGCTCACTGGCTTTTTTGAAAATATGACGTCTAACGACAACTTTTGCATGTTGTAACTAATAATAGATTCTTAGAATACGTTAGTTAAAATAAATTCAAGTAGTGTCCAATATTTTGCATTAGATTGATCGGCCTTGACAATTTTCAAATTTGTATAGTGGCGGGTTATAAACGGTAACTCTACGTCACTAGAATTGGACTTTTGAGAAACATAAGCGGGGTAGGGCAAATGGTGGCGGGATATGCAAAAAATCTATCTTTGCGTATTGAAGAAAAATTCAAACTGCGGTAATCTAATTATATTTGGGCTAGTGTATCACGGATATCTCACTACACTGTGGTTCATCAATTCTGTGATGACAGAAGTCTTCTCCACACTCTCTTCCACTGTAGGTGGATGCTTTTCTCTCACACTAGCGGCGTTAGTACCACAAATCGTCTGATGGCTTGTAACCACAAACTTTAGACAAATAGAAAGAAACAAATGCCTGCTGAGTACATTGGTTGGCTGCAAACTAACAGGCTGATTGTCATGCGCTCCACCCACCAATGTTAACCTCTCAGAAGAATTAAATTCCCGAGCACACAGGGTAACTCAGGGAATATGATGAAAATTCACCCATATCCTTCTGGGTGTTAACTAGGAAATTGCATCTGGAGTGCGTGAATAATGATTTGCCTAAATTACAATTAAAAAAGGTACATAAATCTTCACACGATAATATGTTACACTGGAGGCACATATGATGTAGTCATCACTCATCACTGCTCCAGTCGGAGTCGGGGATCGCTCTGCTGTCGGGTTTCCCACACGACTTAGTCAGAAACAATCACCAGCTCTTGCTGTAGTGGTTCATGAATATACTATTTTCCTATGTTGATGTTGCCAGCCTCATATATATCCACTAGCAAGAAAACATGTTAAATTCACGTTTGTAATAGAAATGTTCACAACTTACCCCACATTTTTGGGAATACACAATCTCCTTGCGCAGATTTCAGATGGACGCGAGCAATTTCAGTGCATATGCTCTCGAATCAATTTTGTCTGAGAAATTCCTCTTATGATGGTGTTCTATGAATCACTTGGCCTGGGAAACTAGTAATTCCTCTTCGATGGGTGTTCTGCGATACACTTGGTCTAGGATATTATTTTTCTTATGACTGATGATCCAATTCCTAGGTTTCCAGTCCTAATATGTAAAGTCCTGGTCCTGAAGTTTTATAGTCTGTGTATCTAAATATCCGTTTGCCAGTCACTTCGATTACGGAAACAACAGCAAATGGATTGATTTGCCGTTGCCCTAAAGACGCCAATAGGTGTGATGAGAAACAATGGCAAAGAAAACCTATCTGCTGTTGCCCTAAGACACCACTAGGCGTAATGGCCACTGACTGCTTTGACGGTCGGTGGCTAAGGACGGAAGAAGAGAAGAAGAGTATCTAAATATGTGGTTTTACTCTTAAGGTTTCAGAGTTGCCCAAATACTGTCGATCTGTCACTTTTGATATAGAAATTCTAGGTCTGATCCTTCTCTTTCTGGCTGCTTGGGAGTTGCTCGGTTGAAGTTGCGAAGCTGTCTGTTCTGTGTTTCTGAGTTCACTAGATTAAATCTCTCATTCTCAGTTCAATTCACAGATGGTGTTTCCACCGAATGTTCCAGTAGAATGCATTGTTTATTCCAGCATCTCAAATTGTTTATTCCAGCATCTCAAATCAAACCAATCAAATCTCTCTAGCACTTTTTAGGTGGGGAAGTTTTAAATATCCCCTCGCATGCTTAAAATAATAATTTTAATATCCACACGTGACCTCTTTATAATAAGACGTAATATTGTTCCGGCTGCACCTATCTGCCTCCCACGATATTGTGACCATGTTTTCCTGGCGTAATGTCTTCTCCAAGATGTCTACCCTGACAGGTTATCCAATTATCGCCTTTATCTGTGCGCCTCCGTCAGACAGATGTCTGGTCACACAATGTTGTCTTCTTTCATCGTACGCACAATACAAGCTTGTGTCAACCCAGTCATCAGCTTTTCACTGGGGTCAAATGTTGGACTGACACGTTTCCAAAGGTGGCCAGATGGATTCAAAGAGATAAGCGGGTGACCGGTCTGATGACTGGGTATTGTTACGATAATACCACAGTTCACCCGGTGGAACGTAAATACGTCTGAGGAGTGGTAAACAAGATAAAGACAGTCCTATAGCAAATACTTCCATAGGGGAGTGGAGTGTTAGAGACTTTCCCCTACTAGATTCAGCATAGAGAGTAAAAAATGGTGCATAAAATATGCCACCTAATAATGAATGAAAGGGCAAAAATTATGCCAAATAAAAGCGATGAGTGAGAGGAAGAGAAAAATGAAGGAAAAAGTGATACTGAAGGAGTGGACATGAGATCGCACAGCCGTTTCATCACATTAGTGTTAACATTTGTTGTAGTGTCAGAAACTGTTGATTAGTGTTAACATTTGTTGTAGTGTCAGAAACTGTTGATTATTGTTAACATTTGTGGTAGTATCCGAAACTGTTGAGTAAATTTAGAAATTTATTGTAGCATCAGAATATGTTGAGTAGTTTTAGAAATTTCTTGTAGCATTAGAATATGTTGAGTAGTTTTAGAAAATTGTTGTAGCATTAGAATATGTTGGGTAGTTGTAGAAAATTGTTGTAGCATTAGAAAATGTTGAGTAGTTGTATAAAATTGTTGTAGCATGAGAAAATGTTGAGACGTTTTAGAAAATTTGTATATTATGAGAATATGTTGAGACATTTTAGAAAATTGTTATAGAATGAGAATACTTTGAGCAGTTTTAGAAATTAGTTGTATGAGAATATGTTGAGTAGTTTTAGAAATTACATGTTGTATGAGAATATGTTGAGTAGTTTTAGAAATTAGTTGCTGTATGAGAATATGTTGAGAAGTTTTAGAAATTAATTGTAGTATGAGAAAATGTTGAGTAAATTTAGAAATATTTTGTAGTATGAGAATATGTTGAGTAGATTTAGAAATTAGTTGTAGCATGAGAATAAGTTGAGTAGTTTTAAAAGTTAGTTGTAGCATGAGAATACGTTGAGTAGTTTTAAAAATGAATTGTAGCATGAGAATACGTTGAGTAGTGTTAACAATTTATTGTAGCATGAGAATAAGTTGAGTAGTTTTAAAAATGAATTGTAGCATGAGAATACGTTGAGTAGTTTTAAAAATGAATTGTAGCATGAGAATACGTTGAGTAGTGTTAACAATTTATTGTAGCATGAGAATACGTTGAGTAGTGTTAACAATTTATTGTAGCATGAGAATAAGTTGAGTAGTTTTAAAAATGAATTGTAGCATGAGAATACGTTGAGTAGTGTTAACAATTTATTGTAGCATGAGAATACGTTGAGTAGTTTTTAAAATGAATTGTAGCATGAGAATACATTGAGTAGTGTTAACA
>JAMPIV010013753.1:0-57608 GCA_024509875.1 Oreohelix idahoensis | reverse complement strand
TAATAAACTATAGTAGCAAATTCACCCCAGTGATACCACTATGGGAGCTCAAGAAACCAGATATCGACTTGCATTTTGCAGAAATATAATCAATGAAAAGGTAGAAAAAAGCTGTATAAAAGACATAGCCAATTAATATATAGATCAAATAACTAAGGGTAGCTTAAAAGTACTGATGGATCTAAAGTTGAAAAAGTAAAAAACTAGATATAGGAATTCATATTCCAGCATGGAGGGTGAAGAAAAATTATAGTATAACTGAAAATACATCTATCTTCACAGCAGAAATGGTTGCAATAGCAAAAGCACTGGAAATAACTACTGACAAACCCCCCAATAAGCTAACGATCTTAACTGACTCTCAATCAGCAATACAAGCACTAAGTAATGCACACGAATGTAGCTGACCAGACATAGCAAAAGAAATATTTCAACTTATCACATACCTAAATATCAGAGGCTGCACAGTACTAATAGCATGGATACCTTCACATGTGGGAATAGAAGGAAATGAGGTAGCAGACAAGGAAGCTAAAGCAGGAAGAAGCAGCCTTAACCACGTAAACGCAGGTTTGGGCTCAACAGAGATCAAAAGCATGATAAAAAGTCTAATATCAACGGAATGGACAGTAGATTGGAATAAAAGCCAGAAAGCTAGACATGTTTATAAGCTGCTAAAAGATCCAACACGAACATGTCAGATAAATAGAGAACCGAAAATTCCATGCAATAAAAAGCTTATTAGACTACAACTAGGAATATATTTTATGATAGAGGAACCCCACTGTGAAGCATGTCTTGAGATAAATGCCATAGCTCATTATGTGCTAGCATGCAAGAAATATGAGCAGCAAAGAAAACCACTTAAAGAATATTTGAAAGCACAACACTCACTATCACTACAAAATGTGATAAAAGTTGACCTACCAAGGGAACTACAAAACATAATAAAATTTTATATCACCAAAACAAAAATTAACATATGTACCAGAGCAAAGGAGAAAGTTTAAAGTAAAACAAAATACATAAATAAAATATTCACCACAAATATTCACTACAAGAGTAAGATAAATTTCAAAACATTTCAAAGCAGAGTATTCCAAATATAAATACAAGAGTTAATATCAAGGGCAATAAATAAGAAGGTGGCATACAATAAAGAGCCCAAACATCACAAGGCTCAACAAGATAAAGGGAGATATAAGCAAAAACAGGAAAGAGATACGCCAACGGATCTTAGAAAACGCCACACCAAACGCCAGAGAATCCACAGTCTGGAAAAACAACAAATGTAAGGCACTATATGGAAAAGGAACACTATATACCCAAATTATAACCTATAAGGGGTTGAACCGGGTATCCCATGCACAAATCAAAATTCAGTGGTTTGTGTAAGGTCCTAAAAACAATAACAACAACATAAGCATGGAAAATTTGATGTATAAGATGAAGTAAATAACTGCCACTGTTGTATGCGATGAAGAACTTGATAAAAGTGAAAAGAAAAACTCCACGCCTCCAGCATGATGTATTACTACAGAACAAAAACATTAAACCTTGTTGAACGATGTGTCAGTTTTCAAGAAACTTGTATTGCGTTTTGAATTGTTCGTAAAAGTTTGAATTAACATTGAACTTTTTAAACGCCACGTTTCTCATTCATACTGACTGCCAACGGATGACCCTAAAGAGGTTTGTAGGACCATTTCTTACATCTGACAACATTTCTAACAGAGATGATATTGTTAAAATATTCTGCATTAAATAAATAAAACATAACCGAGATGTCGAGCACCCTCGAATTACTTACTCCCCGGGGCAAGCAGACGGTTGACTAGTGCCATTCCCGAAGATATTATCTGTTACCAGTACATATATTTTGCGATATAGAATAAAGAACACTATATACACTCGACTTATAACCATATGGGATTCAACCGGGTATTCCAATAGAAAGTTAGAAGCAGATGCAGAAAACCACCGTTTACAGATAAAAAAAAAAAAAAAAAAATAGAGAATGAAATATGTAGAGAAGTTTGAAGGAAGACATAACGACAACACGCAGTATGACTCGTTATATACTGAACAATCACAATTATAACTAGGGCTAGGATTTTAATGACCTAAATCTTGCTAGAAAATGACCTAGAAAAATGCATTTATGACCCCCCGCAATGCCATTTAAAATATTAAAAAAAAAAAAACCTAACAACACACTTTGTGTTTTAGTTTCCAACCTAATCTAAAATTATTTTGTATTGTTAAAAGAAGAAAATGAACGGCATAAAAAAAAAAAATTCATGGAATGTGAAAAAAAAACAACAAAAAACGTAAGAAATAAAATTTAATTTTTCAAATTAAACAAAACAAAGAAAAAATATAAAAAATACAACTTCATTTTTTTGTAGTTTATGTGCCAGACTGAAAGTTTATTTTATTAACAAAAAAACATAGTCTAAGACACACAAAATACACCTTTAAAATGCTATTTACATTTTTACAGTTTCTGTCACACACACACACACACACACACACACACACACACACACACACACACACACACACACACACACACACACACACACACACACGCACGCACGCGCGCGCGCGCGTAAAAGATATGTGGCAGGAAAGCAATTATTTGTGTACAGGTCGCGGCATCAAATAGTATCGTGTAACCGGGCTGTGTTTACTGCATCAATGAAAGAATGTGTGTGTGTCCGTCAGCTGATCGGGTCAGTTCAGTTAATGGTTGAGCGCAGGTAAATATTTTGAAGTGCGCTAACTCTTGTACGTTTTCTTGCTTCAAGTCGTTACAGGTCTGTCTGCCTGAGATGGAAATTCTTGACCTTGTTTTATTCTTCCTTCCCAGAGTTCGTTCGTACCCTTTTTATGGTTAGTGAAAAGCAATGTCTTGTATAGCGGTTTAGTCAAGTAATCCAACTGTAATGTTTCAAGGAAAACGCAGCAATGTAGAAAAATAGAATATATTTTATTAACGTGATTGGAACAGCAAATGTTATTGGCACAATGATGAAGCACTTATTTCTTTCTTACCCAACGTAGTGAGTATCCAAAACAAATGAAAATGGACATCCACAGGAATAATCTATCTTACTTACTTACTTACTTACTTAGTCGTTCCCCTTCTACCGTGTGGTGTAGAGGTTTGGAAGAGAGAGCGCTAGACTATCCTATCGGCTGTCTTCCTTCTGGCCTGGTTCCATTCTAGTCCTCGGTCCTTCAAAGATTGTCTAATGTTGTCCTCCCAGCGGACTCTGGGTCGTCCTCGGGGTCTGGATCCTTGGCTCTTTGTTTCCCATGCTTGGCGTGGTATCCGATCTTCTCCCATTCTGCAGACATGTCCAAACAATCTTAATTGGGACTGTTCTACTTGGGTCTGCAGGGGGTGAGATTTTAGGCCTTGACGTATCGTCTGGTTGCGTACCATGTCTCTTCTTGTTACTTCAACCACCTTCCTCAGATACCTCATTTCTGAGGTTTGGATCTGGCTTTTATGGGTTGTAGTCATTGCCCATGACTCGCATCCATATGTTAAGACTGGGACATAGGTGGAGCGGTATACAGCCATCTTCGTTTTCTTACCAACCTCTCTCTTGCTGAGGAATCCTCGATTTATGGCCTGAAAAAGTCTCCTAGCTGCTGCTTTTCGAGTGGCCAACTCTTCTTTGATGCCTCTCTTTCGGTCTATAATAGCTCCGAGGTATTTAAAGTGGTCGACCTGCTCCAGGACCTGTTCTCCCAGGTATCTATCTAATAAGGTAAAATACAAACTTGTCTACTTAAAATATACTAGTTTAACTTGAAAAACCTGTCAAGTTAAAAAAACAACTTGTCGTGATAATCTCAAAGACGAAGTTCTGTAAAAATCCTCTCGCCTAACGAATCCTAAAATCTGTACAAGCCCTGGATCCTGTCAATCGTTGTTGTTGTTGTTGTTTTCTTCAACTATGTTGCTGTGATACCCTGTTCAACCTGAAGTTTGGTTATAATTGGGGTATATAGGGTGTTATCGTCTTCACTGGTATCTCGTTCGTAGTCCTGGAGGTGACTGGTCCTGAAAAGGACCACTTGCTGGCTGTCTGGATTCCTCTTTGTCCGTTTGTGGTGCCGTGTCGCTCTCATGGTGTTTTTTATGTCCTGCCTCAACTATCTGGCTCGTTTAGTTTTGTGTGTTTCTACGCTACTAGTTTCTGTTGCTTTTGTCTTCTTGCTCTCCTGTATCTGTGACAGTGCTTTTTCAATTATCGTTGGTAGTAGCTGTTCTAGCGTTTCTGGCTGCTAATCCTCTTTCTTGATTGAGTAACATTTGCTGTACGATGTCGATTTTCATTTTGTCTTTCGTTTCTTTGTTTTGTTCTCTAGTTTTTGTAAGGATATCCTCAACGATCCTTCTCTCTGATTCAATTCTTTTGAGTATTTGTTCGTTCTCTGCCTTTAGCTCTGTGAGTTTGGCGATGTCAACTTCTATCTCGTGTTTGATGGTTGTTTCAATTCTTTTGAGTATTTGTTCGTTCTCTGCCTTTAGCTCTGTGAGTTTGGCGATGTCAACTTCTATCTCGTGTTTGATGGATTTTGTTTCCTGTAGCATTGCCTGGGCGCTCTGTAACATTTCTCTGGCGCTCTGCATATCTATTATGTCTTCACCGATGTCCTTGTCGTCTACGGGATCCTGCTTGTTTCTGCTTTCGTTCTGCTGTTTCCTTTTCATTTCGTTGATTTCAGCGGTCAGCTTGTGTAGCTGTCTTCTGTCAATCGTGCGCTGTTTTTCTGTAGCATCCGCATTCACTCTGTGTTTGGCCTCTTTGAAGGGTATGTTTTTAGACACGGCCTCCTTCAAGATGCTCTTAGTTTCCTGGAACACAGGGCATCCTCTGTACCTTGCCCCGTGGTTTCCGTGGCAGTTTGCACAGATACGGTGTTCGTTAGTTTCTTTGTAGTTGCGGTCCTCCTTTGCCCTGGGGCAGTCGCCATATTGGTGACTACCCGCACAATACCGGCAAACTGCATCTCTCCTGCACGTCTTTTTTGTGTGCGAGAACTGCTGGCAGTTGGAGCACTGCATCACCGGAGGGATATAGGCTTCTGTCTTTTTGGTTGTGGTTTCGAGCGTCAGTCTCTCGGGTCTTGTCGATCCTTCTACCGTGACTATCATCAGATTGGTATCTTTCTTGGCCCAGGTTTTTAGCCTTTCGACCTGCGTGATTTTAAGATTTGTGTTTTCAGCTTGAAGGCGTCTGTGGACCTCGCCTTCGGAACATCTGGTATCCACCCCTCTGATGACCAACTTCTTTGTTGTCTTGTACTTTTCCACCACCACTTTTATTTGGTGGGGCAACTGGATTTCCTTTGGACCGGATTCCAGTTCGATCATCAGCGAGGTTGTTTTGTCTGTGTTGTTGAGAGAAAGCACTACTCCCTTTTCGTGCCTCCCTATTTTGGCGATACCTCTCCGTCCAGTTATCACCTCGAGGATGTTGATCACTTTGTTGTCGGGTAGGGCCCTGAGTGAGACCTCACTTCCTGACGTCTGGGTGATCTTAACAATCCTCTCCTGTATCGTTTCTGAGTTGCTTGTATTTTTAGTGTTTGGTCTTTGTTTCCTTCTACAGGCTTGGTTCGAATCTTGTTCTTGGTTATTCGGTGTGATATCTTGCGTCTGAGCCTTTGAGTTGTCAGCTGTTTTTTTCCTCAGGATCAGGAATGGTAGCTTGCTTCTCAGTGGTTTCGATGTCCATCACGTCTGGAGCTACTTCTATTGTTGCTTCTTGAAGAGCGAGCCTAAGGGACTCGTCTCCGTCTTCAAGTCTTCGAAGTGCATCTAAAATGGTCTCTGCGACATCTTCCTCTTGTACCTGTCTGTGTTGAGGATCTGCCTCTATCACTTCCTTCATAGTGCTTGCAGGTGGGTCGGCTGTCATCTTGGCATCGTGCGGCTTCTCTGTCATAGACCGGGTTACTGCTGACGAGTCGGGTGGGTGCAGCCTGGATAGAAGCGCTTGTTTTCTTTTCTCAAGCTGTCGTAACGCTCTACATATTTCTTTATGTTCTGGGTCTTCTTTATCTAGGCAAGGGGTCGGGCCACTCTGACTCTCAGTCGGGTCGACGCATGTCACAGCTAACTCGGTCGTGTCCGGAGTTATAGAAGGGCCGGTCCCGGCACGAGTACTTGGGGCAGTCTTGCTCTCTGGCTGTCTGTCATTGTTGATTGTGATATTGCGATTACCCTGGCTGTTCTGTGCTGGTGGGCTGGTGTAGACCTTCCTCTTTTTAGCGTGTGGCCTATGTCTGGGCATTTTGACGATAACGCGATCTTATCTCGAGTAGTGGCGTCCTGAAAAGGACGTTGGTGTCTTGTGTGGTTGTTGATGTGGGTTGATATGAACGAACGTGTTGAACAAACGACGATCCTGTCAATCTCCCACGTCTCTTCTTTATATACTGCCCACTCTTTTTTCCCGCCAATTTTCACACGATGTTTTATTTTTCACACGATACCAAACATCTACATTTGCACACGCTTTTCTCAGCTTTTCGCACACGGCTCTCACTCTAGCAACGGAAAAAACCCAGATTTGCAACTTCTCCCAAAATTTTCCATTCAATAAACAGGCACTTACTATTTTGTTGTTCTGGGACAGCTTTTCTCGAAGCCGTGAACTTTTCATGATACTGTATTTTGTGCACAAATGTCTTAACTGCTTTTAACGTTGTTATTTCTCATTTTACGTGGTTTTTAACACGTATTAATTATAGTGTATGCCAAGCGGTCACAGATATACAATTACAACTGAATCTTTTTACAGTTTCTGTGCAAATCTGAAAGTTATTATTTAACTAGCAATAACCCGTCAAACTTGACGGGTTTTTAATTATAGTGTGCTGTTTCCGTTCCGGGATGAGCAGATAGAAGTACATTCTTAGAGTGTTTTTTGGTTTCTTTCCATTATACAGTGTAATCAAATTGTTCATGAACACCGTCATTTGAACGCTTTTCTTTGTTGATTGTAACTATTTTCGGGAGAGTATATACGCGTATAATGGAAACAGTACAATTTTTCAACACGGTTGCATTCCTCAGCTGTGACCAACGTACACATTATGTTATTTTAGATTCAATTAAAAAGTTCTTTGATGACAACATTTCGTGTGAAAGTGCGTGGATTGTTTTCAAAGAGTGTTCCCTGATAATTAGTGGTTTTAACAAAAACTTTCAAGTTTTCATGATTTGTACATCGGGTGAGGGCTCATGCACACCGATTTTTACGCACTTTTTCTTTGTCGAGCACTACTAATTTCGTGAAAGAATTAAAAAAAAAAAAAATCAAAGTATTTGTTTTATATAACACCCACGCCACGCAAGTTGCACACCGTGCGTTGCGAATTTTTTTTCCTGGCGCGAGTTACTATTTTGAGTGAGACCGACTGACGTAACATACATCGGTAATTATGTTAGTTGGGATGGGATGGGATGGAATTACAATCCAAAGTGAAAACTATTGCAGATTTTCAAAAGAGAATGACTTTCTAGTGTCTGCCAACAAAGCTTTAAACATTGAAAAGCTCCTTTCGACTATTGCTGACACCACATAGTGGCTGGGAAAGTGAAGGTCTGATGCTGTTATTCCAATGCTTATGACTTTTAACATATGAAAGTCATTTAATTATCTGTTAAAGTCAGTTATATAACTGGAACCGCCAGGCCTTTACACCCCTTCACTTTAATATTATTCTTTTTCAGAGTTTCTTCCTGATTTTTTTTTTTTTACGTATAAGCGCAATTGTGATTGACCCTATTTACAATGATTTGACAAATGTGATGCCACTTTCTCATATCGGCAGTTTTTCAAATTATTTGGAATTGAAAACAATATATATCCTAATAATAACCCATCAGAGGTTGAACGGGATATTTTTCTTCATAAATTAAAAAAAAAAAACCACAGGAGCATACTTGAAATAAAATAAATCAGTTGGTTCTAAGTTTTCTGAAAATTCAACAAGGGAAAAGTTTTCCTCCGATAGCACATCTGAAATTAAGCGCAGCTTTTCATTTCCCACATTAAAAAAACTAAAAAACTTGCTCCGCTGGCTTTTCCCGCGTCTACATTCATACATTGTTATTAGCAAGTCATTCCCGATTTTCTTCATCAAATCTATCTGATCCAGTAATAGAACTGCTGACTTCATCAAATCTATCTGATCCAGTAATAGAACTGCTGACTTCTCGAAGGAAGTAATGGCACCAGGCAGAAATTCAAAATTGGACATTATGTAGGAAATTTGACCTGCAACATTTGTTGACAGGGGTTTAGGGAAAGTTATTAAAAAGCATGGGAAAAACAGTGAAAGAAAGAAATTTATATTTTAAAAAATTGGTAATGTCAGAACAACAATCTCTGGATGTTGCTGGACCAAGCCCTATTCGTACTGTGGATTTAACACATGACAATCTATTTCTTCTGGCTCGTTTGACCACAGCACACAATAGCTGACATGAGTAACATAAGAACGCCTAGAACAGTAATATCCCTTTAATTAAAACTGTACACACATAGAAGCCACACACGGCTATCAATACGCATGAAAATGCAATACACAATGCAATGAAGAATGCCAATTAACTTGCCAAACACTGTAGCTCAATATAATAGCAAAACAGTTACCGACATAATCTAACCAGCAACTACACCCACTGAATATCGCTCACAATACGGCAATACATAATTGCAAGATTCTACGTAAATACAATCCAGGAAAAAAACCACTAGAACTACATCAACATTCTAGTAATCTACCAATAATCCTGAACACCTGAAACAATCGGCAAGCACTGAAACAACAACTGGCGTTCGTGTAATTCCCCAGCAAAACTGCTGACAAAGGCAACAAACGTCCGAACAGGACGGCAGACATCTCGTAGAATGATTTGCGCCAAAAGTTTCCTATCGTCTTCCGTTTTGGCCAAACTGACCAAACGGGTTTTTCTCTATTCTACCAGCGTCGCCACTTTCCAACGAGACCAACGCAAAATTTCGGCGAATGTCTATGGTGTGACATCCACCCCCCTTAAGAAAGAAAACGAAGTTTTCTTCCACCGGAGGAGACACGCCCAACCCCTTTCGGAGTATGGGCGAACAAAATGCCGAGATGGCACCTCCTCATGTAGATAGAGAATGCCAGAGTTGTCCAATACTATTGTCATACATGCCTTCTCACTCACTCGACTAAATACAAGAAAACATGTACAAATCCACACCAGGTATTGGCAGTCGTGAAAAATAACAACGACTGATTAATCCTGGAGTAGTCTAAACACAATGCATGTTACACAAAATCTATATAACTAATTGTCACCAATCACACCAAGTCATCGTAACAGCGATCATCTCCTACAATATAACTGTAGGTATAAGGTAACATGATATATCCACATTGATTACAACTTCATAGATATTGCCTTTATGGCAGCACAATACATACATTGCATACCGTAATACATCATCATGAAATACCAATTTAAATAGTCACAATACCTTTCTTACATAGATTCTAATACGTACTCTTTTCAGAAGTACCTGTCTCACAGACTATAACTGTCCCACAGTCTTTACAACCTGGACAAGATATCTGCTACCACATTATATACACCGTGAATTGGTAAAATAGTAAAGTTAAATTGCTGTAGCAATAACGCCCAGCGTGTCAATTAAGCACTGGTGGATTTAGCCGACTGCAAAAATAGCAGTGGTTTGTGGTCTGTTTGGAGGAAAAAATGTGCCCCCAACAGATATCGTGCCAACTTAGACACCGCCCAGATAATCGCAAGGCACTCCTCTCGATCGTGGAGTATCTGGTTTCTGCTGGCACAACTTTCGATAGACATATATTGTAAAACATGACATATAAACTACAGAACAAGGCATAGTAAAATATCAACATCAGCTTTAAATATTACAAGACCATCATATTCCATAGGTCTATGATAAATTCACGCCAAGCCTGCCTACAGTGCACCTGCCTACAGTATGCCTGCCTACAGTGTACCTGCCTCCAGTGTGCCTGCCCACAGCGCACCTGCCTACAGCATGCCTGCCCACAGCGCACATGCCTACAGCATACCTGCCCACAGCGCACCTGCCTACAGCGTGCCTGCCTGGCATCATGCCACATTAATACAAAGCACGACATAGCCTAATACAACATAACTATGCATTGTACAGCATTTCATACCCTGTACAAGTTTACAAAATACACATATTCATATCAATATCGAACTGGGGGCGTGGGTCAGAGCAACTCAGGTTCGGTTCGTATTAACCGAAACATCTTACTGAACGCGAACCCGAAATCTACCCCTACTACTGCTGGACTATCAGCAGATGGTTCTGAAGCAAGGACATTTGCTTCTGCCTGACTGCCTTATGCGCACCAAATCTGTTCGCAAAAGTCATCCGGGCCATTTTGGTGTTGTCGCGCAACGACACTACCTGCACAAACCTAACCGGCGCGACCTCATCAAATACTCTCCTAAGAGTGCGCCAACTAGTATTCTGGGGAACGTTACGCACCCAAACTGTGCGATTATTAGCGTTCGGGCCCTCGTATAAGTACCTACTGCTTCTACTCTGTTCCTTTGGCACTTGCCGCGAATCGCGTCTGCTATGTACCTTTTGGTCACCCCCCTCAGGAGTTTGATGATGCTGAGCAATCGGATCCTCGAGAACGAATGCGTTCACTCTACCTGTTATAAACGGAGTATCCACATTGATGCATGCTTGGGGGTAAGACTCTACTTTGCCCCCGAACGTGGTGCACTTTACCGTTTTTCCTAGGGGATAAGGCAAATGAACATACACTGACCGACGCAACCCCAATTGGAAGTGTGAATAAAATCCCTCAACACGGAAAACTAGGTTAATAATTACTCTAATATTCTATGCCTTTTGGAAAAGAGTATACACATATGCCAGTATATGGAATATTTCACACAATTACTATTATTGTCTGTTTAGACTTCAAGATCTTAAATAAAGTTACTGAAATCACTGTTATTAGTCCTTTGAATTTTAGGATAACTGTCATCAGTTGACTGAGTTTATGTATGGTTACTTATTGTTTTCAACTATTGGCTGTTTCACATGTATAGGTGGTCAGTGTCAAACAGGACACTTATCTTTCCAACTTGATACAGAGCTGCAGAAATGGATCTGAAGTTTCACTCTTTGCTGACTATCCTCTGAGCGTGTACTTTTGTAGGAGCCAACGATGAGGGCATGCCAATGACAGTTGAAGTTCACTCTTTGGGGTCCTGCACTTTTGTGGGATTGCCACGGATGAACTACACCGGCTTCTGATACTGGACAGTCTGGTTTGAGTTATTTCATGGAACCTGCAACATATCAGCCTTGGCTAGTATCTGGCTAGACTTGTAGTTGACTAGCACAGATGTCAGACCAGTCAGTCATCAGATGTCACCGTTATACAATCATAGTAAGCAAGGACATCATTTCAGTGATATAGCATTAATATTAACATGTCAATTAAGTGTAACTGACTAGCACATAAGTCAGTCATCAGGTGTCAAAGTTATACAGTCATAGCAAGTAACATCATTTCAATTATACAGAATTAATATTAACATATCAGTAATAAACATCATCTGGTTTATTCCGCTCCTATACATCCCTTTCTGATCTATAACTTGATCCTTCCAAATCATATCCAGTACAAATTCAAATACTGATGCTATTCTTATCATCTACACAAAATTAATACATAAATAAAGAGAGTGAGTGACCACGTGATCAGGTTGCTTTCTACTGAAACTGGCTGTAGAACACTCCAGTTTACCAGCTGTAAATGGGTACGAAGTTGTGCGCTCGAACTAGGGAAGGCAAAGGCAGCGAGGAAGGGGACTAGTCACCTAACCTCGTAAAAGCGGTATCTTCCATGCTGAAGCTTCTAACAATTTATTTCCCTAAGACAATCTCTGGTCATGGGACTGCCTTTATCTTCGTAAGCGATAATGCATTTAATATCGACGAGATACAGCATTAAATATAATAAATATTTTCTATTTGGCTGTGGGGCTAGTTTTGATACGTTTTTGTACAAGCAACCATCTTCCACTAAGCACATGAATAAATCATATTAAAATAATAATACGTTATATCAATGAATATTATACAGGCATATTTTGTGAATTCTAAATGAACCTGTAATACAAAATAAAAGAAATTATTATACAGGATAGCTATCGTAAATTCGCTTACCCTCAGACTCCAGACACTTAGACTGAAATTTTCTGGCGATCCGCTCACACTTCAGATGGATTTAGAGTCGTGGCGTTATCTGCCCTCAGTCTTGCCTCAACCTCTTGCGTTGTGTATCTCTCTCAGTTTACTCGATCCGCTTTAAATACTATAGCGCGGACGTATCGTGATGGTACCGACGTCACAGCTTAAACCTAACCTGAAAAATTTCCTTATTGAACAGTGATTTCGGCAGATCTGTGAAGGTCGACTATTCTTTGTTTAAAGGAAAATGCAACACTGTGGTTTTGGTATTTTAATAATATTACACATTTGGTCCTGACCTGTTTTAGGTCAGAACTGTATTAAGCCGTAAATACGCGATTCAAGAAACTAAAACTTCCTACCTTGTAAAGTCTTAGACCCAGTTTAAGGGACAATGTCCTAACAAATTCTGTTTAAACTGAAACTAATAAAATCCTTTTCACTAAAATTCCCTTCTGTTTGTTATTTATCGTTGTTTCCTCTGTCCATATACATTTCGCTGATTACTGGCCATTTATTGAAAGCGGTCACTGATGTAATGATGGTTTAGAACTCATTTGCAATTTATAATCCTCCGTACAGTTGCCGAAATTAAATCGGCAATCGGATAATCTCGATACGAATGCTTCACTCTACTGTTTATAACGGAGTATCCAAGTTCTCTGGGGTAAGAATAAATTTAGACCGTTCCTGTAAGGCAAAAGTTACACGACCGACGCAACCCAATACGGGGTGGAGACTGCCTCTCCATACGTCAGCACAATGAACTTTGCCACCACAATTGGTACACAGACGCTCTTTCTTCTTCTCCTCGCGTGTACTTTTGCTGGAGCCCTTCGATGACGAAAACCCCGCATCAGAGTCAGAAGAACGACTCTCTGAGGAACCACTCCTCTGCTTGTGATGTTTGGTTTTATACCAAAATCGGTCTTCGTCACGCGAGTCCTCAAAGCGTACCCGCTTTCGCGCTTGACGAACCTCTCTGTCGCTATAACTACCATATTGCCGGTTCTGCCACCTCGGCCTACCATTCCTATGCGAACGAAAATTCCCATAGTTACCTCTATGTGGTTGATAAGGACTGGAGGGACTCTCATACTTCTGTTCTTGGCCTCTGTCTGCATGATTTCGCCAAGGATGGCGCTGAACTTTGCCAACATTGGCAACTATGTCATCTGACAGACCAGACTTCTGAATAGGTTTGCCCGGATGAGCCAGGACATAATGGTGCCCCAATTGGGCCATGGTCTCAATATCTTTTGGCTGACGTTCCTGAAAGAACGCCACCAACTCCTTAGAACGCGAGGACAACACTTTGTCTCGTAGTACTAAGTCCAACAAGCCATTATAATCCTTAGGAATTCCCTCCATTTCGATCCATCTATTCAGCAGAAGTTTTATCTTCGAGATAAAATCCTCGAAGTCCTGGTCTGCTCTTGGCATCGCGTTTTTAAAACGCGTCCGGTAGCCGTCAGCAGTCAGACGGAACCTCCGGAGCAATCTCTCCTTTACTTTGTCGTAATCGGCCCTTTCCACTACAGGGAGGCTATAAAAAGTCTCCATCGCGGGCTCCAGTAGCAGTGTCGATAAAAGCGATGGCCACTGATCCCTATCAGCCTTATAGGCCACACATTCGGCCTCAAATCTTTCAAGGAAGAAATCTAAACTATCAATTTTATCATTGAAATTTGGTAGACGCAGCCTAAAAGGACGATGAGCCCCACCAGAAGTTGAGTTCTGACCACTCGCACCAACATCTAACTTCTTCAATTGTATCTCCTTCTCCATCATTTTCTCCTCCAGAGCTATTCTCATTCTCTCCTTCTCTAATTCTAAGTCTCTCTCTATTGTGGTGGATTTTGATGTTATGAAATGTTGTTGATATGTTTCCTTATTGTACTGAATGAGGCCAGCTGTGAAGGTCCCTAATGCTAACAAAATTAGGGTTGAGTTATCAGGATACCTTGCTGCTACCACCTTATGGCCTCAAGCAGACTTATTCTTGACTAGTATGAATGATAGCTACGTCTATTGTCTAGGGATATGCAAGTGTGGTGTGATGGTATTTTAAAATAATACACATCTATACAAACAAGTATAAAGGTCTATGATTAAAGGAAATAACACCTGGGATAAATTTGTACAATTAATAATTTTTTGTATGATATATTTGGTCCTGAACCTAGTATTCTTCTGGTCAGAACTTTAAAATGAAAAGAATTCAAGATATATACAAAATGTAAATTTTAGACCCAAAGGGACAAGTGTCCAAACAAATACTGTTAAACTATACTAATAATGTTACTAAAATTTGTCTATTACTGGTTTCTAACACTGGATGGCGGTTTGGGATTCTATAATCACTCCCAGTCTCTTTAATATACAATGTCACTGTTAAGTTCTCTGGGGAAATAGTTTATTCTTGTTATACAGGGGTGTGCTGGTCTTAAAGCTGATGTAGAGTTAGGGTGCCAGATATTTTACTTATCTGGGCACACTTGAACAGTCTGTAAACTTGGTGTCCCACTATTTCGCTATGATAATGGCCAAAAAGTAACAGGGTAGACTCTGCAGGTCCCTGTCACTACTGTGCATGAAACGACTTCTCACTGCTTCTCATAGACATCTGGCACCGGACTAGTGCCAGATAAAAACCCTGTAACAATGAAATAATGTCTCCTTGTTGATATCTTACTTCAACTGTGTTTTATATATACAAAAGAGAATACATAAGAAATAAAGAGCTGGGTCATATCTAATGGACCAATCCAGCACATCCATTCCACAGTGTACCAGTGTTGTTCACATGTCTCTCCTACAAAAGCGGTACTGAATCTGCAATAATATTATTAATCTTTTCTTTTCTGCCATACAATGGGATAGGTGAGCTGTGTCCCTCTGGTCACCTAAGAAAACCTTTTTATTTCACAAAACATGTGCATTTACAAAACTGGCAATGTGTTATAGCCTAATTATACCTTCAGGCCCTGCCTAAATCAGCTTGGGACCTGATTACTTACAGTCGTGATGGCAGCATCTCTCACTCACATTTTTAAACAAAATATATATGAATAATGTCGGTCTTACCAGAAATTCAATGAAAAAAACACAGGTACGTTGAATAGCAGACTCCAGATGTACTGCTGGCTGAACTGTGATGCCTATTACTTTAATATATATTTGCTTTAATAAGGCTAATCACTTTTCCAGAAACACACAACGTCTTGCTCTGGGGACTATCTTCTACAAATGGCGTCAAGCCTTTGAATGTACTCAATAATATGAAATGTTTTGACCAATGGGATCTACTACTAATATTTTCCATTCAAATTTTTAAATCTAAGGTCCAATTTCGGTCCAATGTTAATGTACTTCTGTCGGTCTGTCCGTCCGAACCTGGCATTTACCAAAAATAAACTTGGTTTTGGCCTAACACTACCAAAAAACATATTCAGTTTGAGCCATCCCATAATTTTTTCTCCCCGTGTCTACCCCTTTCTACATGTACCCTTTCTTGCCTTTTTCAAGGACGCGTCAAAAAATGTTACCGTTAGTGCAAGTCCAAACGAGCACGTGTTGGTCTGTCTGTACAAACAAATACAGTCTTTTGTCCATAACTTTATTTCTATCTGTCGGATTTTTTATTCGAAAGCATATTACCCATCAGGACAAGACCAGCTCTAAGACTAGCTAACTTTTATGATCTTAAACCTATTAATAAAGAATTCCATATATTTTCCATTTTGGTGTTCGTTGTTTTCTAAGTCTCAACTACTTGAATGTTATAAAAATCATCGCAGATCTTCCTTTTTCCCGGCAGGAAGTAATTATGCGTGTGTGTATATATGATTCTACAGTGTGCCTTTTGTTAGAAAATGTATTGAACTTGGCGGTTTTTTTTTAAATTTTAAAGCTCGCGACATCGTTTTCGACACAAGCTAACGGCATCGTCTCGCACTGTCGGCCCGAGTAGCTAATTCAAACTTCTAACACTTGACAAGCCGGCAGCATGTGTCCGCTCTCTCAATCTTATGCGTTCGTGTGTTTTATTCTTTCTATCATTCCTGGAATAACTAAGCTTGTCTTTTTTCAAAATTTTATCGTTAACCCTTGACGGGCGGGTTACAAAGTCCAATACTACTAGCGCGGCAATAAGGTTTTAGACTACGTTCTATCCTACCTAAATCAATGCGTTTTCTGGCGCAGGGAAGAAGACGCGTTACAACTTTACTAATTCTATTCATATTATTATGACTTTATTACATATAATTAATGATTTTATCGCTGTATCAATGTACTTCATCACATCTATCTTCTTTTCTTGCAGTTCTCTCTCTATCTTCTTTTCTTGTAACTCTTTATCTTCTTTCAACTGCCTTTCTTTCAATTCAAACTCTTTCTGCTTCCACTCGTTTTCTTCTTTCATCTTCCTTTCTTGTAATTCCTTATCTTCTTTCATCTTCCTTTCTTGTAACTCTCTCTCCATCCTCTTTTCTTTCAACTCTTTTTCTATATTCTTTTCTTGTAACTGTTTATCTTCTTTCTTCTTCCTTTCTTGTAATTCTCTCTCCATCCTCTTTTCTTCCAACTCTTTCTCTATCTTCTTTTCTTGTAATTCAAATTCCTTTCTTTTTAGCTGTAGCTCTTCAGCTCGAGCATCTCTTAGAGCATTCTGTTTCTCAATCCTTTCCCTCTCTTCCTTCTCTTTCAAAGCTTTTTTTATTCTCGACTGAAAAACCTTTTGCCTTTGCATATTCACTTAGTTCTCTGCCAGTGTACGCACAGTCTTTCCCAATCTGAATGAAAGCCTGTAGATCAATGGTGTACACTTAGAATGCTCACTATTAGCTTTGGTATAAATCTTTACAATACAATTACTCAACTGTATATATTCCACTCGAGTCAGCAGATAAATTTCTGCCTACAATAATATTCAGTAATAACAGTAGTAATTAATGATATCACTTCTTCAATCTACACATACATATATGCATGAAAGTAAATATCACCTCGTAGTTTATTGTATACTTATTATTCACCTTTACCTTATAGTATCAACAAAGTCTCACTTAGCCCCTTGGCTATGGTGTCACCACATATGAGAATTTGGTCTCTCTGACCAATTAGTCTCTGAGATATACTCCCACAAACTTACAATAGTCGACAGTTGTATAATTACTACTAATGAAACTTTATGGTGCTATGACACCACTATATCAACTTAGTCACAAATCAGATTTTAGTTCAAAGTCTTTTTACTGGCACCCACACTGGTGCTATATTCAAATAACACTACACTTACTTCTAAACTCAATAATCTCTCTTATGCAAGTACTACCTAAGGCAAAAATGAACACTACACAGATGAAAGAAACACACATCACATTATGAAAACAATATACCAGTCACGAGAAACAAGATGAAAGACCAAGAAAAGAAGAGGTAGATTAATATCTACACTGCGTGACTGAGCACGAACGAAAACAAGGGATATATGTAAACGTATTTACAAGATAGTAAGATGAGACAAGAGAAAACACCACTTAAACAGAACACAAGAATTACTAAATGTACACGACACTATAAATACACACACCACAAATACAGCTAACACCAACAGGGCTTGGAATGTTACGCAAGGCAGTCGCAGGAAATTCCGTCTGCCAGACTCCACTACAAAACAAACACAGCCGCACCCTAAAAGAAATCGGTCTAATCCACTCTTTTCCCACAAGAGGCCAAAAATGGATTAAACTCACCACCCCTCCTCCCTTGAACACACCAATACACTATAACACAAAAAAACACACGAAAACTACACTCAACAATGAGGTGCTGGCAGCTATCTCCACCACCAAGCACTATCTTCACTCCAGTGAAAATAAACTAAGTAAATAATCAGTAAAATTATACTATAATGTATCACAATAAATAATTCAGATAAATTGCAAACTAGAAAGAAAACAGAGCAAGATCAGATTACACTAACAATCAAAATACATACATACAAACTAAGTCATACTGGTACAATAAGGAAAAGACGAAACATAAGGAAAGCAAACAACAACAAACCAAGAAGCAAATACAGAAACGGCACTAAACTACTCAACAAGTCAAAGTATATGATAGCTAGAATCAGAAAGAGAGACAGACAAGAAAATTAAATTCTCAGAAAAAAACAAGAAAATATCAATATAGTACATAATACACAAACATACAAACAATAACTTAACTGAAGCTCCAACGGCGCTTGAGTACGGAGAATCCTCAGCACTGGCAATAAATGATGAAACAGCACAAACTAGACTCCACAATACGTGTAATCCAACAGAATATAGTCCAGGAATAACTTCACTGTCAAATCTGAGTGTCACGGTGTAATACTCTCTTATGTAATGACCGCACTATCCTCCGCGGTGCTCACACAGCACTGTTCATAACACATACTGCACTGACTACTTCTTCTAAGTTGAGCTGCACGGCTACTATCAACAGTCTCCGGTAAGTCGGCAGGGTACAAAGCACATACGAATTCACCCCTGGTTGGGCACGTCTGAGTTGTCAGGCACGTCACTGGCGTCGGCTTAGGAAGGTCACGTCAGAGACTTTCACCCCTGGGTGGGCACATCTTAGCAGCAAAACAGTGGCTTGGGGTACCAACAACCCTAACAACCTCCTATTGACTACAGACTCCTAACACTCATCACTTTCCACCCTAATACCGAGGTTGACCAAGCTATATCCCATCTGACATCTTCACATGCCGCCTGGGCCCCTAGCTAAATATTACCAACCCCAAAGCTCCGCTGCTCCAACTGGATCACTGTCGACAACCTCCAAAAAGACTCAGAGATACGTCAAACTGACCCCTCTGACGCACACTGTAACATCAGCCTAACACTTTAACAATAGTACACAGACTTGCAAAACTATCCGAGCAAACACTTGAAACTTAACTAAACATTATTTCACCGGCGATAGACTGAAAACATACAGAAAAATAGCCATAACAACTGTGATGCTGAAAGTAGGTCAGCGTCCGTAATCGAGGTCAGGGCAACCGACCGTACACAATACCGTGACAGATTGACACAAGCACTAGCGTTTCTCTGGACAGACAAAAACAACTCACTCCCGTGAGTTGGTAAAAAAAAAATATGAAGGCGCCAACCCAGTGGCCTACCACCTTCTATAATACTGTGTGCACTATTCTTAATGGCCTTATTCTTACAAATACAGGCTCTAAAGCCTTAATACAATAAATCATATTTAACGTCAGCCAGCTGGGAATACCAATTAACTCATACAGGCCCCACGGTCTTACAAGACGAGTCACACCAGATGTCCGAATATATTATATAGAAAAAATATCGGCCCCACGGCCCAAGGAACGGACGAGCCCGCAGCTGTCAGAACAACAATCTCTGGATGTTGCTGGACCAAGCCCTATTCGTACTGTGGATTTAACACATGACAATCTATTTCTTCTGGCTCGTTTGACCACAGCATACAATAGCTGACATGAGTAACACAAGAACGCCTAGAACAGTAATATCCCTTTAATGAAAAATGTACACACACAGAAGCCACACACGGCTATCAATACGCATGAAAATGCAATACACAATGCAATGAAGAATGCCAATTAACTTGCCAAACAATGTAGCTCAATGTCACAGAACATTTTCATGAGTATGAATGATGATAGTGTTTGGTGTGAAGGGTCACTGAACTGTTGTTAACACTTGGTTAAGTGTAACTCAAATAGTGAGTTCATGTCTGACTTTATGTCAACATGGGGTGACTTGTACATGCGTGGTAGAAAGCATGAAGTGAATACAAGTCGAGTGTGACTGAGTTAGTTCGTGATTTGGAAGCCGAGCTGGAAGCTCGTATTGTGTGACTGTGGAGAACCACATATGTGATTATTCGAATATGTGAGGAGTTATTTATTATATATATTGTGTAGTTCCTACATAGTGTTTAGGCGAAGATTATTATACCGCCTGGAAGTGTTCCTGTTGGAACCACATCTATACTCTGTTCGCGGAGAACAGTATAGGGCGTTGGTGTTTCCGCCCTGAAAAAATAAAAACATTTTTTTTTTAAATGAAGAGATGCGAGTATGCAAAATGCTGGAAGAAAGGCGACGCGTTTCCCGCCTTGTAGCGTATTGAAATAATAGAGGCGTTGTGATTTCCCGCCTGGATGAGATTCTGGAAGAGTCTAGATGGCGATGCTTAATACCGCCAACCACTGATAATAAGTGGAACACACCTGGATGGTGTTATGATTGTGCGAGGAAGGTATGCCACACCGAGTACTTTATATGAAACTGTTAGTGTGTGTTCGTGCAGAGTCATTTCGTGAACACGTGAGTCAGAATGCTGCTACATGTACTTTTTTTCCATGATGTATGTATCAGTCTAATAAATGTCTGGAACTGTACCAGTGGTGTTGGGTTAATTCCTACGAGCCATTGTTGATTGTCATCTACACCCACGCCACACCCCATCGTCATATATCATATGACGTATTCTGACACACTGGGGCTTAAACAGTTCTTTGACACTCAATATAATAGCAAAATAGTTACCGACATAATCTAACCAGGAACTACACCCACTGAATATCGCTCACAATACGGCAATACATAATTGCAAGATTCTACGTAAATACAATCCAGGAAAAAAACCACTAGAACTACATCAACATTCTAGTAATCTACCAATAATCCTGAACATCTGAAACAATCGGCAAGCACTGAAACAACAACTGGCGTTCGTGTAATTCCCCAGCAAAACTGCTGACAAAGGCAACAAACGTCCGAACAGGACGGCAGACATCTCGTAGAATGATTTGCGCCAAAAGTTTCCTATCGTCTTCCGTTTTGGCCAAACTGACCAAACGGGTTTTTCTCTATTCTACCAGCGTCGCCACTTTCCAACGTGACCAACGCAAAATTTCGGCGAATGTCTATGCTGTGACAGGTAAGAACATGTAAACACTAAAAAAAACAATGCATATTTTTTTATTATTGAAAATGCAATATGCAAAATAATGACTAACAAAAAAACAACAACAATTTTTTTTTAAATGACCGGAAAATCTCTCAAAAATGTCTTAAAATGCCATTAGTGGCAAAAAGTACAAATAATGCCCCAACACTAGCTCTGAAATCAGTTTTTTATAAAACACATGTATATTCAACTGAACAACGTTTCGGTTGTGCACGAAAAAAAAAAAGCAAAAAAATCAAAATCCTAGCCCTACTTATGTTGTTGTTATTGATGTTGTTATTGATGTTGTTATTGATGTTGTTATTGATCCAACGACGCTTGGACGCTCTCCCTACGGCCCGATGCCATGTAATGATATCTGCATGTTTTCTCAAGTTGTTTTGTTATCTCCGTACAAGGTGTTCCACTTAACTGGCCTTGGGGGAAAGAGCGTTTTCCTAACACCAATGAATGCTGGGCACCCAAAGAGATGGTGGTCAACAGTTTCGCAGGGGTGTTTACATAGCTGGCACTTTGAAGAGTGTTGTAGTTGGATTCTGTTCAAGTGACTGCTGAGTGGTATATGTTGTGATGTGAGCCAAAAAATGATGCTCTGATACCTCCTTGTAAGATGGCCGATGTTGTCATTAGGATTAGGACCGGCTATATGTCTGCAAACCTCTCTCCCGGTGTTTCAGACTGCTAATGTGTGTCTTTCAACGAGATGGTTGTCGTATCTTACTAAAGGGGAAGTAACACATTATTTCAGAAACCACATAGCAAGTAGGATAAAATGGTAAGTAAAACGGAATTTTTACTTTAAAGGGAGGAAAATAACTTGTAACTCGTTGACAAAATATGCAAAATAAATGTTTGCAGTTTAATTAATTTCTTTGAAATAATAATAATATATTATTATTAACACAAAGTACAGTTTTAGTTTTATTTAAAAATATGGCAATATTTTTATTTTTAAATAAAATTCTTAGTTACTGTTAAATAAATAACTTAATATAAATACTATGTTATTGTTACAACACCCGGTAAACAATTCGAAATTGCGAGCAGAGTGCAACATTCCATCACTGCTCATGTCATCTGGGCTATAATATGTTGATGCGCGTCGTGTGAGCATTTTAAAAAATACGACTCATGCTTCTCGGCCTTTTGGCTAAGATCAAAGTGTCTTATCTAGGGCCGGTATCACACACAATTCACACATTCTACTACATAAAGTCAATAGACCTCACTTTGAGCCCCAGAAGGGGTTAAAAAAAAAGACGGTGTGTAACCGTCTGTTTTGTAACGGCCACCATAAATGTAACGTACTGTTTATGAGTGATGTGAAAGCTGGCAACGTGTCGTTTATCACCTGGACTGTGTAATGTTGCGGTGTCGATGTAGGTCACCAGAAATGTAACGGCCAGGAATGTAACGGCCACCAGAGTGAGGCACTGCCAGGGATACTATGATCACTCACAGTAAACAGCGTACATGTTGTAGATCTTTGATATTGGTATTATGATGTGCTGAGTGTGGGTGTAGACGAGAACACGAATGCTTGAGGCTCTTAGTAAAGTCAATAATGCACCCATACACTCACATGCAGTAGTCAATGATGAATTGAAGACTGCTGGCACGTTTCAAACATTTATTTACGAAACTGACAGTAGCATCAACAGGACAGTCAAATCGACGAGATCAAGGACTTCACATAGATAATAAATGACTGTTAAATGTCTGGTAATCAAAGGCTTGCATCATACATCAAACATCATCTGTCCTAATGTTACAATATGTAATGTAGCTTCCGTACCATTGACTCAGCGCGTCAGGTACTTAATTAGCTCTGTCGTCCAACCAACGAGCTCCTAAATTGCGTAGCAATAATACATAAGGCTGTTATTCAACTGGCATAGCTCGCCAGGTATGTTTCCTCTTGCTGAAAATATTGCCCGTAATACAGGGCCTCAATATGTAGACAGCTGTGTATCCTTTTCTTAGCAGGCACGATCAAACCATGCTAAACATATATATACCGCCAACCTGCGGCGTCCACAATAATTTATCATCATCATTAGGCTTCTGTTCACTTGAAAACATATAGTCTCATTTGGCTAGAACTAGAAGCAAAGAAGAAATTCTGTCTCTCAAGATCTGTGAGCTTCACTCACCGATAGGTAATTTCAAATGTTCTGCAGCCAAAGGCATAATAATAAGAATGTCATTTACCTTCATACAGAATCTTCCGGATACACACTTAACAAACAATCACTGGGGAAAACATTGACATTTCAGTCATTTCGAAACTTTCCAATCCCCATGATGATATAGAGGAAAATCACAACGGACATCGTCGTCCGACAGCCCAGATCACAATCTAGATGACGGAAGTCACAGTTCGCGCTCAGAATTCTGCGCATGCCTAGACAGCATAAAAATGAGCATCGTTCAGACAGATCAACGACAACGATTGAAAGAAAGAGAAGATAACCCTTTAACTTATACTATACGGGAGCTAAAACCGCGTTTTTACGCGATAGTTTAGCTATCGTTACCGTCGCGCGCCACTTCACGGGGCGAGCCGTAAAATTGGTACTAAACCCGCGCCACTTCACGGGGCTTGCCGGATTGTAAGAGTTAAACAACCTGTCATAGAAGTAATACCCAATTATCCAACTTTGACCAACAAAGTTTTACAACAAAAGTATTGAATAGATTTACCTATATGACTTCGTCAAAACGACAAAAGTATTCAATAGATTTACCCATTATGACTCCGTCAAAACGACAGCAACAGACTACCGCACCCCCCGTATAAAAAAATGACCCATTTTTTTTTAAATACATCAATGAGCAAGATACCACAAGCTCATGACACATGAATAATGTGCCAATGAAAGAATCAACCGGAGAGAATCAAATCATCTCACCAAATAATAGAACATATCTTCGGGAAGGTACCATCAAAGAAACCTCAGTTGCTGGCGATACTAACAAAAATTACATAACTATCAAACAATTATGCAATAATATAATCATAGCAATGACCAATGACAATCTATCTCAAGAAGTCATATCAATATACAAATTACAATGTTATACCATTAATGTATGTAATGGATGGACATGACCAATTTTGTTAAATTCCTTACACATTATCTAACAATAGAAGTATATTATATACAAATAAGTGCTGCGATTTCTTGAACAAAAGTAAAGTATGGCGTCATCATGGTTCTCACAAGCGCTCCGTACTTGGTACTAGTTTGCACTGAGAACAATATAAATGACATTAATTAGTAACATGCTATAATGCACTATAGTCACTACAAAATTATTTTAATATTATATGTGGCCATTTTAACATTTTTCCTTTTCTTATTTTTGTGGCCTTTATTTTATGTTAACCTTAACCTTCGACATTACACCAAAGATAGTAAGAGAGAAAGAAAACAATCAATTTACTAATCTAAGGTGAAACAAATGTATTAATGTATATTATGAACAGACATGAGTCTGGAAATGTATCATGAAATCTAGGACACAAGACTTAAGTGGAATCATGTGGGTATGTCCGCCATCACATTATCCGAACCACGGATAGCCCGAACCGTGAAATGAAAAGGTTGAAGAGCAACAGCATATCGAGTAGATCTCGAGCTCTTCAAATCCTTGTTCTGCATAGCTGTAAGAGCTTTTTGGTCGGTTTCAATAATGAAATGCGCGCCTAGAAGGAATCTTTGTAGCTTAAGAATGGCCCAGACCATAGCTAACAATTCACGGTCTAGAACCGAATAGTTCCTTTCTGCCGCATTCAATTTCCTAGAGATATACATCACAGGATGCAGAGTTCCTGAATACTCCTGCATAAGTGCCGCCCCGATCCCAGTGGAAGAGGCATCACTACGAAGGACAACAGTCTTATCAATCGATGGTAGTCGTAAGATAGGAGGAGATGAGAACAAATTCTTAATCTGATCCAATGAAGATTGGCATTCTTGGGACCAGCGCACCATATTAGGAGAACCTTTTTTCAATAAAGTTGAAAGAGGTGCCATAATGGAGGACAGATTCTTAATGAATCTTCCATAGAATTGTATTAACCCCAAGAGACTACGTACTTGCTTTTTTGTTTTAGGAACGGAGATATTTAATATCTTAGAAATGTTTTGGTCCTCTGTCTTCAATAGACCATGACCAACACGATGACCTAGGAAAGAGATTTCACTAAACCCAACAAAGGCTTTAGAGGGTTTTGCAGTCAAATTATGCTCGCGTAGAGTAGACAGTAACTCATTTAAACCCGAATAGTGTTCTTCCCAAGTATCGCTGAAAAGACAGATGTCGTCCAAGTATGTGATGACGTCTGTACGATATGAGAGAATTCGACGCATCATGCGTACGAAAGTAGCTGGGGCGTTCATCAGCCCGAAAGGCATAAAATTCCATTGATACAAACCCCTAGGTGTTGAGAAAGCAGTGAAAGGTTTGGCGCGTTCAGTTAACGGAACTTGCTAATAGCCTTTCGACAAGTCAAGTTTAGTAAAGAATCGCGATTTAGAAAGTCTAGTAAGTAGATCTTCCAATAAAGGCATAGGTTCAGCATCAAACTTCGTAACCTGGTTCAATTTGCGATAATCGACGCAAAGACGTATGTTATTGTCTTTCTTTCGAACAATAACCATGGACGAAGAGTATGCTGAAGTGGATGGTTCAATTATTTTCAATTGTATCATTTCATCCAATTCTTTCTCGACTTGCGCTTGGAAATGAATAGGGATAGGATATGGTCTTTCTCTGATCGGATTATGATCAGTAAGTATAATGTCATGTTTGATAATATGTGTGTGTCCAGGAATGTCGGTACGGACATCCTGAAATGATTGTAGCAAGGAAGATACTTGACGCTGTTCCTCAAAAGACAAATTAGAAGAAACCGAAACGTTTCTCCATGATTCCGTAGAATTGAGTGGAATCATAGGAAGAGGTAGATTAACATCTGAAAACGTTGCTTCCTCCTCCTGTATAACCGATAAGGATGAGATATGACCATGTTGGACTGGAGAATCGTCCGTCGCCTGGAAAATAGGCTGCAAATAGTCTGGTCGTTCAATAAATTCCGTAAGCATATTTATATGGAAGGTTTTATGCCTTCCATCAATATCGACAACATAGTCGACATCGGAAATTTTTGAGACTATTCTATATGGGCCTTTCCATGCAATTAGAAGTCTGTTCTCCCTCGAAGGAAGTAAGACAAACGCTTTGTCTCCAGGACAAAGTTGACGTAGGCGTCTCTTCTTATTAGCGAATTGCCTAGCCTTTTCTTTGGTCAATTCGGAGGATGAGGTCGCTAGCTTGCATGCTTCGATAATCTTATGCCTAAGAGCAATGACATACTCATATGAAGATTGAGTGTCATTGTCAATATTATCGGCAGTTATCAAATCGTGTAGCAAGGACATAGGACCGCGCGGTTGCGCGCTAAAAACTAGTTGAAAGGGAGAAAACCCTGTATGTTCGTTGGGGACTTCTCTATAGGCAAATAGAGCCGCGGGTAAAACCCTGTCCCAATCCTGAGGATGATCCTCAGTAATCTTGCCAAGTAAGTTCTTAAGTGTTCTATTAAGACGTTCAACTAACCCATTAGACATTGGGTGATAAATACTACTGAGAGACCTTTTAATATCTAGGATAGACATCACCTGCGACGTAGTGTCTGATATCAATTGAGTACCATGGTCTGACAATATTTCTCTGGGAAAACCCAAACGAGAAAATATTAGCCAAAGAGCGTCTGCGATATCGCCAGTAGATATGCTCTTTAGAGGTATAGCCTCTGGCCAACGTGTGCACATGTCGACGCATGTTAAGATGAATTGATGTCCTCTGGCTGACTTAATCTTAAAAGGGCCAATAATATCTATTGCCATCTTCTGGAATGGTCGAATAGGAATGTCTGCAGCCTGGATAGGTGCAGCATGTCGTGGACCTCTAGATTTGACTTCTTGACAAATCTTACAAGATCGGCAATAAATTCGTATGTCTTTGTTTACGAATGGCCAAAAGAAAGCCGCTAGAACTCTCGACTTAGTGCGAGAAAAAACCCATGTGTCCAGCACACTGAGAATCGTGTGCATGTTGAAGAATTAAGGCTCTCATACTTTTGGGCACAAGAATTTGAGAGTGCATAGATTTGTCTGAGTGTTGTACCATACGTACTAGTATACCATTCTTCATAGTGATATACGATTTGTGAATTGTATTTTGATTCGGATCACCGTTTTTAGCGAGAAGAAAGTATTTATTTATAGAAGAGTCTTCTTCTTGTAGTTTCACAAACGAGTCATGTGAAATCACCAAGTGATCATCTTGGCTACCAACTTCATTACTATCGTTAGATGAAGTTGAAGGAATAAGAGCTTGTGCTCTTGTTACAACCACATTGGCTGTTTGTATATTATGTTCTTCCCAAGCAGCAATTTGCTGCGGGGTACATTCTTTAACCCCGTGAATACGACCGATTATTAGATCCGCAATAGGATTAGGAAGAAGACACGCGTGGACATCTCCTGTAAAGAAGGGAGTATCCATGTGGATGATAGCAGTAGGATATATTTCCAAAGATCCACCAAATGTCACACACTTAACCACCTTCCCCGTGGCATAGCAAGGATCTATAAGAGATTGCCTAACCCCAATAGTAGTACATCCAGAATCAAAAAGTACTGAGACTGGATTATCATTCACTAGACCTCTATTTAAAATAAGAGATCCTTTCCCGTCATGCGCAACTGTAGCAGGAAGAGCGGGAAGAGGGTGACCACAAATTAGGGTAGATACTGTAGATGGCTCGAACAATGTTGAGCATTGGGGCACTTAGCTGCTCTCCCAAAATCGAAAGCAGAGCCAGTGATAGCATTATAGTTTCTACTATCGTTCACTTGACTAGGTCTGCCGCGATTATTATTTCCCCTGTAATTATCATTATATTGCCCATCATAACCATTATTCTGGTTTGCATCACAGTTTCCATAACCATCATCGTAATATTCTTGACGGCGAGGATAATTATTTCGAGAAGAGAAACTCGGATAGTTTCTATTGTGATAACCTTTGCGAAAGTGTCTAAAATTGTTAGACCCAACATTACGAGGACTATCAGCTCGTCTCCAGTTCTTTGAAGAAAACCCACTGTGTGATGGATTGCTTTGATATTGAGTGTAATTCTGATTACTCTTCTTATTAAAGCTTTGCTTAGCACCTTGAAATTTACGATTGTAATTAGAGCCATATGGTGCTGGCGAAGCAACTGGCAACCCTTCTTTCACTTTAGAATTGCTAACTGTAGCATGGGGATGCGCAGTTACGTACTGGCAACAATATAACCTCCATGTCTTTTATGTTTTTAGGTTTACGCTCATGAAGAAAAGCAAGAAAAGATTCGTTGACCAATGACATAACCTTGTCTCGAAGTAATAAGTCCATTAGGCCTTCATATGTTTTTTCAGTCTGAGACAACTCAATCCAACGTGTGAATGTACGACGTATCTTTATAATAAAGTCAGAGAAATCCACTCCATTTTCTGGCAACATTGTCTTAAGACGAAGACGATAATCTTCTTCTTTTAGTTGATATCTTTTAAGCAATGCAGCTCTGACAACATCATAGTTGGTCTTATCATGTTCCTCTATTGTCATAAGAGTAGTTACTGGTTCACCTGAAAAAAATTCCATCAGTTGTTCGACATATTTTCCCTTTTTTATTTTATGCGTATCGCATAAAAATTCGAATCTATCAAGATAATCCGTTATATCGTCCTTTAAAGGATTGAAATGAGGTAATTTGATCTTATTAGACTTCTCCTTTGTCGTATCCGAAGTTGCTTGATGAGCACCCGCATTCATCACTTTCAATTTCTCTATCTCCAAAACCGCGAGTCTTTCATCATGTTCCCTTTTTGCTTTTCTCTCTTCAGCCTCAGCTTGAAATTTTCTCTCCTCAGCAGCAGCTTGAAATTGAAGTTTTTTCTCCTCAGCAGCAGCTTGAAATTGAAGTTTTCTCTCCTCAGCAGCAGCTTTAGCTTGAAGTTTTTTCTCCTCAGCAGCATCTTCTCTTTGTTGCTGTATTCTTTTCTCTTCAGCCTTCTGTGCCTTGGCATATTGAGCAAGTGCGAATTCTTCTAACTTCTCACCTGTCTTCCCAAGGGCTTTCCCTTGTTCAATAAAGACGTCTAGTGTAGACATTATGTCTAACTAAGTGAGATCAGACCTGAAAAATTAAATAAATTTCTTATCCCACTTTGATGGGAGACAAGTCTGTAATACTAGACTTGTATACTCACTTCACTTTATTTCACTCTCTTTGAGAGACAAGTCTTGATCAAAGACCTTGTATAGTTACCTTGTTTCTCTATAATATTATCATTATAAGTAACCTTTATCTGAAAAGTGTATGATATTAATACTAATAGTCAATGATCAAGTATATCTATAGACTGTATGACAACAATGTATTACAATAATAAATACAAAGACAAGAATACAAAACAACAATCGAAAACGTTCGCAGAAGTCAAATAATAAATAAAGCTTAACTGAATCTAATGTTGTAAAATTTTACAATGATAACTGCGAAAATTAAACAAATGACAACACTGTTATAAACAAACAAGTGTATAGAAATAAATGAAAGTAAAGAAAGACGAACAGATACAAACAAAACAAATCGTAAATCAAAGAATGGAAAAAATAACGAAAACAACACTAACACATCTCGCCACAGCTAGGAAAAAAAAACTGAAAAGTAGCAACACAGGTTGCTCGAAATTTCCACTGGGGAAATATGCGTAATCCTACAGAAAACGCTCGCGATAGAACCTCTATCACGTGGTATCTTCTATCGGAGTCTCCTTACCCAACCAGCCCGCTGAAATACACACTAAATAAACATGTAAACAAAAACATGTATACACAAAACATGCATGGCATATATAAATACACAATATGTAGAATGTGTTTAGAGGAAGGCTCAGCTTTACACAAAATAAAGGCACAGTTTACACACTAAAACCGGCCACTTATCTTTTAGCACACTCCTCAATAGCCGCAAAGATGCAATATAATGCGGTACTACTGTCAACAACAATGGTAGACGATCCACCGTTGAAGGTCACCGTAACTTCATAACAGGCAGTGGTCTCCAAAGTGTAGCTACAAAAATCATACTCGACACCAGTTGAGACTAGAAAATCCAACGTCGATATGTTTGTAGAATCTAGTGTAAACAACCAGCGGTACTGTTTACGTTCTTAGGTTGACAGGTAACGACGTGACTTGATAGCTCAGAATGTAGTGTAAACATCCAGCGGTACTGTTTACAATCTTAGGTCGACAGGTAATGATGTGACTTGATAGCTCAGATATATTGACATCTTTTGTAGAACTCCAGAAATGTATAACAATGTCACTTCAATTCCGTAGTAGTTGTGGTCCATGTAGCAGTAACACAAAAATACCAACGCCAGTGTTTATGTGAGTCAGCTCAGTTGTTGACCTATTTGCCACTGTCTTGAAAATGTAGAAAACCCACAAATCTGGTCCACCATAAATGTAACCGTCTGTTTTGTAACGGCCACCATAAATGTAACGTACTGTTTATGAGTGATGTGAAAGCTGGCAGAGTGAACGTGTCGTTAATCACATGGACTGTGTAATGTTGCGGTGTCGATGTAGGTCACCAGAAATGTAACGGCCAGTTTGCTCCAGGGGACCCTGTCAAACGCCTTTTCCAGATCTATGAAAACAAGATGGATCTCACTCTTGTACTCAAGGGCCTTTTCACTCAGCTGCCTGAGTGTGAAGATTAGGTCTTGAGTACTTCGGTTTGCTCGGAATCCGCACTGGGCTTCATCCAATTGTGGCTCAGCTAGGCATCGGAGTCTCTGCTCTAGGATTCTAGAGTAGATTTTACCAGGGACACTGAGAAGGGATATGCCTCTGTGGTTTCCACATTGTCAATTGTCACCTTTTTTTAAAAATTGGTGTTATGATGGCAATCTCCCAATCCTTTGGTATGGCCTTGTTGCACCATGCTGCCTGTAGGACCCTTAGGAGTAATAGGTCTCCTGATGCTCCCATGTACTTAACCATTTCTGGTGTTATACCATCATGCCCTGCTGCTTTGCCCATCTTGATTTTCTCCAGTGCTGGGTGAGGTACTCCATCACCAAATATTTTTATACACGTGTGAGAGTGTGTGCATGTTAAAATTTTGCGTCATCTTTGTTGTCTGCCTTTAAATTATTATTATTCTTTATTTACTATTATTATTATTATTTTTAAATTTCTAATGCATATGTAGAGTGTAGTTTTTTTTTTTACAGAAGTAAATATGTGTGTGTATGTGTGTGTGTGTGTGTGTGCGTGCGTGCGGGTACACACACGCTAAGTGCATACGCACATGTTATTTGTATTCTCTTTTCATTTTTGGTTTGATTGATGTTAAATAAATAATGTAAGGATGCACGAAAGAAAGTGTATAAATGTGTGCGTACGCACGAGGGATAAAATTTAAAAAAATTTATTTTTTTTGGCCGGCAATGGCCGATATTTACAAGTAAATCTTCATGGAATGTGAATATAAGGAATAAGGTTTTTTTGTTTTTTTAAAGGATCCTAACCTTCCTCCCCCCCTCTCTCTCCATCTCAGTTCTTTTCTATCTTGGCTTTTGGTGAGCCTGTTGAGTCTTTCATTTCAAAACTGTCCTCTCTCCTCCCAAGTAAAAGACTAAGAGGATCCTCCCTTTACGCCTCTAAGAATACGTTATATTCACTCAAATTGCTCCGTGAATATGTCCTGACCTTGACCTTTCTCGCCGGATTCTAAATCTAGGAGATCTTTGTCATCCCTCTAGATTTACGAGCAACGGTTTTTATGGGACTGTCAAAATCGGTCTTATTGAATGACTCTGAAGCATATAGAACAACAAAAACCACAACCAAAAAGCTACAGACTTTCATAAATGGGTACTTGCGTAGAATAGGATGATTGAAATGTTATGACAAGATCACTAAAGTGGAACTGATGACACACAAGAACCAGACAAGTGCCAGTGGAACAAGAGATGAGAAGAAGACGCTGAAAATGGATATGATACACATTAAGGAAACCTGTTGATAGCATTATCAGGCAAACCTTCTCCTGGAATCATCAGGGTAACAGAGGTAGAGGGAGCTCATGGAACACACGGAGAAGAGAACTGGGGATAAACATGAGGGGCACGTGGTAGACACGGACAGACCTTGAGCTTATGGGCCTTTAAAAAAAAGGACATGGAATAGGACAAACTTCAGCGGATGGCCGAAGGCCATGAACTAAGGGTTTATCCCCCACAGCTAGGTGAAGTACAAAAATGTTTTGTTGTTCTTTATTTTCTGTACAGTTTTTGTTTAAATAGTTGTTCTCATTCTATTTGGTATTCATTTTCTGTATTGTTATTGAAATTGTCAATGACAAGCGCATTTATTTGTTTTGTTTATACCTTGTATTATTGATCAGTATCTATACCCGGCATACTCAGTGGCGTATTTAGAGGCGGGGAGAGGTTCATGAATTCAGACCCCTCAATTTCACCCCCCCCCCCCCCACCTTAAAAATAAAATGTCTTTCTAGTATGTGCTGGGTGGGTCAGATTTTATTCATTTATAACTTATTTTTTCTTTTTTGGCGCTTGTAGATGACATACTTATTTTGAAGGATACCTAGTCACATTTTAAACAAGATTCTCTGCATAATTTAGAACGTATTGTATCAAAATTGTTTATGGGGCAGGGGAAGGACTCCAAGTTTAATCTCCAGAGTAAGGCACCTGCCACCCGAATAAGGCAGAAAAAATCCTGTGTGCGCCACTGTGCCCTCTATTGTCGTAACTGGCATGTTTGTGTAGATCTAAAGTTAAGCATATATATATATACTGCCATCAATGGTACCTATACTTTGTAGCGGTATGGCAGCTTGTGTACCCTGACAATCCCCAGAGCAATGCCAGTGGGAGTTTTACTCCTGGTAGGTTCAACCATGCTGGACTGGTCTGCGTGGGTAGGGGTCAGACAAAAGCTGGTACCCTGGTCCTCCAGGTTGGGGGTTTTAGCACAGGGCCGACACCCCTGTCTGTGTAAAAAATCGCACACGTTACGGACAGTCCAAGAGGTATTAGATGGACAACGTTTTCTACACTGGAAGATTTGGAATATGCAGATGACATTGCACTGCTCGCGCATTCACACCAATACATTCAAGACAAAACCGATAGACTGAATAAGTATGGCCAGCAGGTTGGCCTGAACATCAATTTGAAGAAGACAGAGGTCATGACACTAAATGTGGGCAATCCTGAGCCAGTAACAGTAAGGAACCAGAAGTTAGAACAGACAAACACATTTACTTACCTAGGAAGCATAGTAACACCTGACGGCGGAACAAGCAAGGACATTAACATCAGAATGAATAAAGCGAGAACAGCCTTTGCTGTTCTCAACAACATTTGGAAGTCTTCCCAATACAGCACAAACACCAAATTAAGACTGTATGAGAGCTGTGTACTTTCTGTGCTTCTCTATGGTGCGGAATGTTGGAGAGTAACAGAGAAGGAAATGTCGAAACTGTCCTCCTTCCACACAATCTGCCTAAGGAAAATTCTCCGAATCTTTTGGCCAAACACCATCAGCAACCAAGAACTACTTATTCGGAGTAACCAGAAGGACATGCACACCATCATAGCTGGCAGACGCTGGAGTTGGGTTGGCCATGTCCTCAGAACGGACCCTGATACCATCACAAGAACAGCTATGCTATGGACCCCCGAGGGAAAGCGAAAGAGAGGCCGACCAAAAACAACTTGGCGGAGAACTGTGGAAGCTGAGATGCAAAGAATGAACCACAGTTGGGGCACTGTACGAAGGATGGCCGCCGACCGAGCAAGGTGGAATCATTTTGTTGCTGCCCTACAAGACGCCACCAGGCGTGATGGCCGCTGACTGCTTTGACGGTTGGCGGTTATGGATCAAAGAAGAAGAAGAATATATATATATATATATATATATATATATATATATATATATATCATCTCATCTCAACCCATAACCCGTCATGGGTCGTAGGGGTGCCATGGTGGAAGCATCAGCAGACAGGGTCCTCCACTGCTCTCTATTCTCAGCAATGCGTACAAGTGTGGAGAAACCGTGTCCTGCACATTCTTTGATGTTATCAGCCCAGGATTTTCTTTGCCTTCCTCTTCTCCGTTTACCTTCGACTGTTCCCTGGAGGATCGTTTTCGAAAGGGAGTCATGACGAGTTACATGCCCAAACCAGGCAAGCTTTCGACGTTTCACTATTGACAAAAGTGGTTCTTGATGGCCTGCATAGGTGTTTATCTTCTCTCTAACATAGACATTTGTTTTGTGCTCTTTATAGCAAATGCGCAAAATTCTTCTATAACATTTATGCTCGAAAGCCTGAATCCTTCGCTCCGTATCTGCAGTGAGTGTCCAGCCCTCACACCCATACAAGAGAATAGATAATACAAGTGATTTGTATAATTTGATCTTCACAGGAAAACTGATGTTACTTTTCCAGATCACATTCAACCTTGTCATGGCAGCTGAGGCCATCTCAAGTCTTGTCTTGATTTCTTTATTTGATCTTCCATCACTACATATAGTGGACAGTATATATATATATATATATATATATATATATATATATATATATATATATATATATATATATATATATATATATATATATATATATATATATATATATATATATATATATATATATATATATATATATATATATATATATATATATAAGACACACAACCGTTGTGACTTGCAGAAGTCTTGTCTTCGCGCGCCCAAACTTGTCCTGTTCGATCTACTAGTTCCCAATCACCTAGTCCAGGAAGTGATAGGAAACCATTGATCAGTAGTCGATCAACTCTGCCACGAGCAGGCTTGTTAGACGATTGTAGTCTTGCATTTTGAAAAGCAAGATCTTACAGACTTACAAAATAATGTAAGCTGTTATTACAAGTGGCAATCTACGCTATACAGATTATATCAGCGTCTCTTTAAAGTAGTAGTGATGGTACCGCAAAATTAGTTGTTGTTTCATACTCACTACACTTGGTAAAATGTTTAAAATGTTTATGGTTTAAATAGGCATATGAGAAGAAAAGAAAAAGAACACCTTGCAATTGTCTCTAGTATAAACGAAATACGGAATCGAATACTTCTGTAACGGCGCAAAGAATTAGGTGGTGAAGGTTGTATTGTTAACCAGTAATAACAAATTAAAGTGGATATCGAATCCTTAGCATCAGTTGTCTTTTAATAAAGTAACTAGACGTCTTTTTTAAAACTTACTCTAATACATAATTGTTGGCTTTTGTTTCGCATAACATAACAGAAATAGAATTGATGGAATAATATTACACACCCAAATGCAATAATAGATTCCTCTACGCGGGAATGTCCTAATCGAAAAACCTACTAAAATTGGTTAGGGTTATTTCAATGCGATATCTTATAGGGAACATAGGCTGGCGAACTTTCTAAGCAATGGAATGAACCGGTTACAGGTAAGCCAAGTTAGTCTGTGATATGTGCTGTTGTGAAAGAACTCAGGGAAATCGATAGATCAGCTGATCCATAAAATCGATAAGCGAATCATAAAAGTAGTTTGTTCCATAGCAGATACTACAGTTGAGAAGGGAACTGTTAGAAACTCCAATATACTTGGCCTCGGTTTTTATGGGGTGGGGTTATCAAGTCTCTTCCTCGCTGTCTTTGCATTTTCTAACAAAGAGCATTCAGGGATCCATTTACAGCTGGATAGTTGTAGCTTGACGCTACCAGGGATTCAAACTCGGTAACTTTCCCTCGAAAAGCAAACGCTTTAACCACGTAACGCTAATATGAATCATTGACAAAACACACATCCTCACACACACGATCTATGAATGCGACAGAGGTGTGGTTTTCACAGTTAAAAGGCCATTTAGGTGTCCTTAAAAGAGGCAATTTGCGCAAAGGAAACTTGTTAGTAACATCAGAAAGCAGCAGGACTCTTTCCCTTTCCCCACCATTTTTTTTCCCCCTGACAGGGTCGAAGTTTAAAAAACATTGTAATAACGGAAAAATATATCGAAGATAAAGCAAGAGGAGGTACTGGGCAGTTTAATGTACTGGTCATAAACAGCAGCAAAAATTCCACAATTATTATCATCGTCATCGTCACTACGTACCACGCCTGCAGGCTTAGAGGATCACATATTTCTACAAGTTATGGTCCTCAGCATTGTCTATAATTCTGTTACCGCGATGTCAAACTGTCCAGTATTGAACAAAAATATCCCGTTCAATCTCTGATGGGTTACAATCAAGATATATAGTGTGCCTAATTCAAGATAATAATTTTGATTTCCTATTTCTAAATATGACATCATTTTACCCCTCCACTCAGTCCTAATAGGGTAAATCAAAGGTATAGAACTGTGTGAATGTGCGCGCACGTGTATGTGACCTCCCCTGTACCAAAATAGCTGTCTCTCACATCTGCCATGTTGTTAACGGGCTGAAGAAGGGTGGGAAAGCCCGGTATGTTTGAGATAACACCAAGTTCATTAATCATTTGTCATCATCAATATGCATTACGAGAACCTTCCCAGACTCTCACTTTCCCGTCACGTCATCACTAATCCTTATATATAATTTTCTTCTCCTCTTGTTATGTACTGCTTTGCAATATTGCGTAGTTCTCTAGGTCTGTCTATTCTCATCACGTGTTCTACAGTTATGGGTGAACTGTATGCTGTAAATAATATAATATCGGTCTTGTCCTTTATTTTGTTTTGCTTCAATCTTTCCTTTTGGTGGATTGGATGTCATCCTGGACATCCCGGGCTCCCTCCTTTAACAACATGGCAGTTGTGAGTGAAAGTCGTTTGTCTGTTGGTTTTTTTGTGTTGTTTTGTTCTTTTTTATCTGTTTGTTTTGTTTTGTTTTTTAAACTGGGAGAGCACTCCTATATACATTCACACAATTTTAAATTTTTGATTTACAGTATTTGGACTGAGAGGAATGAGGACATGATACCATATTTGTATATCAGAAATTAAAATTTGTATCTTGAATTAACTAAACTATATGACCTAAATAAAACCCATCAGACACACAAACACACACGCACAATTTGGTAATTTTGATTAGCCCTATTTACAATGATTGGAGAGAAGATATGATACACTCTGCACAGTCAAGTTTTTCTGTTAAAACAGAATTGTAAGCCAAGTGGTATGTGACATCTGCTGTTGTGAAAGAAAAGCAGGGAAATCCATAGACCAACTGATGTTTGCATACAATCCATAAACGAATCATCATTTTACACACGTAGGAGAATCCTGGACACCCATGGCTTTCTCACCCTTCTACCCTTTGTTTTTATGTTTTATTTTTTTTTTTTGCTTTTTTTTTGTGTGGAAAAGGGAGGGCATACACACGCGCGCACACACACACATACATTCACACAATTTTACATTTTTTTATATTTAATATATTTGCACTGAGTGTAGTTGGGAGATGATACCATATTTGGTAATTTCCTATCTTTCGTACCTTTTTGGTCCGCAGTGAATATATGTAGTTAGGTGTTGTTTCGTAGCAGTTAGGGTTAGGATTAGGGTTAGGATTAGTATTATGGTTAACACTAACCCTAACACAAACCCTAATCCTAACCCTAATCCTAAGCCTAACCCTAATCCTAACCCTAAGCGCTACGAAACAACACCTAACTATAGGCCCTTCATATTCACTGCGGAGCAAAAAGGTACGAAAGATAGGAAATTACCCCATATTTTGATATCGGAAATCAAAATTATTATCTCGTAATAAGTACAATATGCATCTTAAGTATAACCCATCAAGTGTTGAAAGGGATATTTTTTCTTTAAAAAAAATGATATGGTGCCACTTTCACATATAGGCAATTATACATATTATTTGGACTTGAAAACACTAGCCTATATATTCTAATTAGAACCCTTCAGAGGTTGCACGGGATATGGAATAGAATTAAATAATTAATTTAAAAAAACATGAATAGATTCCTTCCCAACAGCACGGCTCTTTAATGTTGTCAAGGAGGCGTTTGTTTTGCTGATCCTAATTTTTAATTTCAACATGTCCCCGTCCAGTAGTGGCCTTCAGCTGGTTTTGAAGGAGAAGATGAGTAGACAGCTCACATCTCTAGAGGTGAGGCTAATTTTTAAATTTGAATTTCATTATAGCGGGGCGGATTTTGGTTGAAATGAAGAACAACAGGACGTTTGTTCGATTGCACCTTTAAAAAGAATTATGAGACACAGTAATAAAGATTAGGATTAGGAATCTTGACCTAACCCTGAAGTGAACGACTTATTTGTATGACATCAAAGGGCCGAAGGGAAGCATAGTGAGCTGGAGGCTGCCATATTGGTCTATTTTTGGCAAGTGGCTATTATTACGAACAATGTATGTAATTACGGCGTTTACACGGTTAGGCCTATGTACGAGATGATATATAGCCTATAAATCATGACCATTTGATGCATAAACGACCTCGACCGGCGATGGACACCTATTCTGATGCAGTCGGCTCGGAATTATGTGCTTGATCTCCCTCCCTCACACCTAACCAAACCCCTCATCACCATCCCAACTCCAACCCAACCCCACCCACCCACCAACCACACCAACCAACACCCCCCACACCACCAACCCCACCACACCCCCCCCCAAAAACCAAAATACACCCCATACCTACACCACAACCCGGCGTATCCAATAAAGTTAAAACGCTCCGTCACGGAATATTCAGCTAATACGGAAAACACTGGAGGGGGGGGGGGGGGGGGGGGGGGGGGGGGGGGGAGGGGGTGTGTGTTAAGGTTAGGTCTATGTGTGCATTTTCGCGTTTAACGGTTTTTTTTGGGGAGGAGGGTTAGGGTTAGGTCTATGTCTACATTTTTGTTTTTAATGGTATTTGCTGGGGGGGGGGGGGGGGGGGGGGGGGGAGCGGGGGGGGGGGAGAGGGGGGGGGGGGGGCGGGAAGGCGAGGGAGCTAGGTCTGATGTGTTGGCATTTTTCGCGTTTAACGTTTTTTTTTTTTTTTTTGGGGGGGGGGGGAGAGTTAGGGTTAGGTCTATGTCTACATTTTTGTTTTTAATGGTATTTGCTGGGGGGGGGGAGGGGGGGGGGTAGGATTAGGTCTATGTCTGCATATTTGTTTTAGAACACGTCTGCTATCGCTTTGAGATAATTTTGCTGCATTTCGCGCACTAACCTTGACCCAAAATCTGACGCTTTTTCAAGCTTGCACTGTTAGAAACAAAAAAAAAACCTCTAAGCCGAGGAGTGTTCGCATGCGGTCAAGCAGAAATAGGGTGTGGGGTGTTCGGGGCGGATTTTGGTTAGTGTTATTAGTGAGTATTTACAGTATGTCGAAGAGATACTGTTATGTGTGTGGTATCGATAGCATTCTGGCAAAATGGCTGACCTTGTTCCACTATTCTTCCCCTTTACCTATCAAAGAACACCACCCATCGTTTTTTATTTTGTCTTTTATTAGTTTAATAGGTATTTTTAGCAGTAATGGTTGTGAAACAGTTAACATGCTTAAAGTCACGGACGATGCTTATTTTTAGAAACCAGTTTTAAAAGTTAGAAAGTTATGGAAATTAAAAATAAATATGTTAGTTCCTAGTTGGTATTTAGTGATGTGCGCATACATTTGATTTATACAGTAGGCCTAATATTTTGCATGTTTAAGTTGCAGTTTGAATTAAAAAATGAAAAGAAAAGAAAAATAAGGAATAGACAAAGATAGACTGAATAAGAATGAATAAGTATAGGCTGCAGGTGGGTCTGAACATCAATATAAAGAAGACAGAGGTCGTGATGCTCAGTGTGGGCAGTCCTGAGCCCATAACAATAAGGAACCAGAAGCTAGAACAGACAGACACATTTAAATACCTAGGATGCATAGTAACACCAGCCAGCAAAACAAGCAAAGACATCAAGAACAGAATGAATAAAGCGAGAACAGCCTTTGTTAGTCTAAACAACATCTGGAAGTCCTCTCAGTACAGCACAAACACCAAATTAAGATTATATGAGAGCTGTGTACTTTCTGTGCTTCTCTATGGTGCAGAATACTAGAGAGTATTAGAGAAGGAAATGTTGAAATTGTCCAATTTCCACACAATCTGCCTAAGGAAAATTCTCCAAATCTTTTGGCCGTATACCATCACCAATTAAGAACTGCTTACTCGGAGCAAACAAGAGGACATACACACCATCATAGCTGGCAGGAGTTGGGTTGGCCATGTCCTCAGAAGAGACCCTGATGCCAACATAAGAACAGCTATGCTATAGACCCCTGAAGGAAAGCGAAAGAGAGCCAACCAAAACCTACTTGGTGGAACTTGGCGGAACTTGGCGGAAAACTGTGGAGGCAGAGATGCAAAGAATGAATCAGAGCTGGGGCACTGCACGAAGGATGGCTGCTGGCTGAGCAAGGTGGAAGCAGTATGTTGCTGCCCTACAAGACCCCACCAGGCGTGTTGACCACTGACTGCTTTGACAGTTGGCAGTCAAGTACCAAAGAAGAAGAAGAACAGATGAAATGAAAAATGAGGTATCTGTCAGATTTCACCCAAATGTCTATTAATCCTATTCCAATTAAGCCACCTACACCGATATGGCCTTATGTAATTTTTCAGAGACGTAGTAATAATGAGTTGGGGTTAGGAATCTTACTCCTAAACCTAGAATGAATCAGAGCTGGGGCACTGCACGAAGGATGGCTGCTGGCTGAGCAAGGTGGAAGCAGTATGTTACTGCCCTACAAGACCCCACCAGGCGTGATGACCACTGACTGCTTTGACAGTTGGCAGTCAAGTACCAAAGAAGAAGAAGAACAGATGAAATGAAAAATGAGGTATCTGTCAGATTTCACCCAAATGTCTATTAATCCTATTCCAATTAAGCCACCTACACCGATATGGCCTTATGTAATTTTTCAGAGACGTAGTAATAATGAGTTGGGGTTAGGAATCTTACTCCTAAACCTAACCTTAAACACTAATCCTAATTTCATGGGCCACTTAACTGGCCTCGCGATCAGTGGAAATTTGCGTGAAATCAGGCATGTCTCATTGTTTGTCATTTCCTGTTCAATCTCTGGATAATTTATAATTAGGATATATAATAGTTATAATTTCAGACAGTATGTACAATTTTTGCAATTTGTTTATGGCATCATCCCTCCTGGACAGTTATTATATATAGAGTAAATAAAAATTTCCTAATAGTGTAGTGTGTGTGTTCCCCCTTGTCCATAAACGGTACCCTCTTCTTCATACTAATGTTGTAAAAAAATAGTGGGGATGGGGTATGTAGTTTAATATTTACTCGTTATTATAGATCTATTTTAGACCCTACACATTCTTGTAGTGTTCAAGATTTACTCTTCTCATATCAAGTCTGAGGAAAGTGGATTGCATCCTTCTAATATGAGTTATATGCTTCTTTGATCACTGGCTTCATTCAGGACATTCTCATTACTCATTACTCATTACTCATTACTCATTACTCATTACTTTTTAAGGCTGTCCTTGGTATTCTTAGTATTCATCTGTGAAATCACCACTCTGTATGGCCTCCAAGGGTTTTACCGCTGGTCTGCTAATTTTCCATGACTCACTTCCATCGGTCAGGATTGGTTCTATATACCACTGAAGAATTCATTTTCTTGATTCCATTAACAAAGATTGTTCTGTAAAATACTTTTCATTTAATGGAACACTTCTTTTTCCTGGTCTATTCTGTTCACCTCTGAGATGCATCGTCCAACTGATGTTATTAACCTGCCTGAGCGAGCATTAGTCTTTTTCATTCTTGGTCTCTTCAGAAACTCCTGTCAACTACATAAGGCTTCCCGATTATTGCTATCTGGTTGTTATCCTCCATCAAGTTCATCTGTGTACTCAGTCCGTCTGTCAGCTAAGGTTAACCTTTATCCAGCAGCTGTCCAGCATACATATATATGTATGATTTTTTTACTGTCACCTGTGACATGCTGGGTTGGGGATGGTTGCCTCTCATTCTCTAAGAAAGTAGCAAAACAGTGGATGTAAAGTGGAGCATAGGAATGTCTTGGGACAGGCTTACTGCAGGGGAGCCAGCTGCAGTAGTAGCTTCATGCTCCATAGGGATTAAAAAGGGGAATAAAGTTCTAGTTATGCAGTTGGAAAAAAATAAAGTGTTTGAAATGTTGCTATGTCAGTGAGTGGGTTGTATGTTATAGAAGCCCAAAGTAAACAAAGAAGAGATTCTCAGAACCTTTGTAGTGAAAAAGATGAATAATAACAAAGCTCAATAACAGACAGTTAATACATTTAAAAATAGTGGGAAAGATTGACAGCAGATTGTAAGATTGCTACTGACATTAGAAAGAAAAAAACATCAGTTGACATACAGGAAAGATTGACAGCAGATGATAATATTGTTACTGACATTAGTAGGAAAAAAACATCAGTTGACATACAGGAAAGATTGACAGCAGATGGTAAGATTGTTACTGACATTAGTAGGAAATAAACAACTGTTGACATTTAGGAAGGACCAAAGTGCTGGCTATGAAATGTTCAGATAACCAGGGTTTCTAATGGCAGTCAGAAGTTTGAGGTGGGTGACCAGAAGTTTGAGGTTGTTGACCAGAAGTTTGAGGTGGGTAACCAGAAGTTTGAGGTGGGTGACCAGAAGTTTGAGGTGGGTGACCAGAAGTTTGAGATGGGTGACCAGAAGTTTGAGGTGGGTGACCAGAAGTTTGAGGTGGGTGACCAGAAGTTTGAGGTGGGCGACCAGAAGTTTGAGGTGGGTGACCAGAAGTTTGAGGTGGGTGACCAGAAGTTTGAGGTTGTTGACCAGAAATTTGAGGTGGGTGACCAGAAGTTTGAGGTGGGTGACCAGAAGTTTGAGGTGGGTGACCAGAAGTTTGAGGTGGGTGACCAGAAGTTTGAGGTGGGTGACCAGAAGTTTGAGGTGAGTGACCAGAAGTTTGAGGTAGTTGACCAGAAGTTTGAGGTGGGTGACCAGAAGTTTGAGGTGGGTGACCAGAAGTTTGAGGTGGGAGACCAGAAGTTTGAGGTGGGTGACCAGAAGTTTGAGGTGGGTGACCAGAAGTTTGAGGTGGGTGACCAGAAGTTTGAGGTGGGTGACCAGAAGTTTGAGGTGAGTGACCAGAAGTTTGAGGTGGGTGACCAGAAGTTTGAGGTGAGAGATGAGATGTTTGAGGTGAGTGATGAGAAGTATGAGGTGGGTGACCAGATGTTTGAGGTGGGTGACCAGAAGTTTGAGGTAGGTGACCAGACGTTTGAGGTGGGGGACCAGAAGTTTGAGGTGAGTGATGAGAAGTTTGAGGTGGTTGACCATATGTTTGAGGTGGTTGACAATAAGTTTGAGATGAGTGATGAGAATTTTGAGGTGGGTGACCAGAAGTTTGAGGTGAGTGATGAGAAGTTTGAAGTGGTTGATGTCGTAGATTTTTGATAGGAGAATTAAGACTTGGGTTGGTCCCTTCTGAATAGATTAGAATAGGTGATAGACACAGTGAGAGTTAGTAAAAGAAATAGATTCCACGAGTGAGATGATAGAATGTGATATAGAGGCTGTCTCTGAAAGCGAAGAAATTCTTCTCTCTCTCACCTATCTTCTACGACGGCTTTACAGCGTCAGACAGTCTAAACACATATATATATTACCTATATATTTCTATCTACTCACGGGCACGCACATACACGTGATGACAGTTAAACACACAGACGTGGGAAACCTATAACAATACTTATATAAATATTCTAGAACGAGCTGACCAACACGCTGATTAATTCCAAGGGAAATTTTAATTATCATTTAAAATTTCTTCACAACACATAGAATTTACATCAAAACATATACAGATAGTCATAAAATCCCAAGAGAATGCTACAAGGATGATAGCCCCGTTATGATATTAACTCTAGGTTTAGCCCACAGCCCCGGTATGAGACAGATGATGGCCCAAAGAGTCACAAATACATATGGTTAGGGTCTAATATTGTCCCCCTTAGAAGGTATAGACTGACTTTGACAGCAGTATCTATTCTAAAGGTACAATTAACACAGCAAGTGAGTGCATTAAATAACAAACATCCTTCCGTCACTTTCACTCGGTTCATTCATCAGGGTACCCTGGCGCTCGAATCCCAGCTCTACAATTACAGGTTTCTTCCACTGTTTTCGGGGAGCTTTCACTTCACCAGTTAAATTTTTGATTACTGTTAATGTCACTTGAATCAGGTTTGATAAGCAAGTTTAAACGGGCCCACAGAGTTCAGAAACACGAGGATTCCCTTAATTTGGAAAAAGATGACCAGTGGACAACTGCTCTCAACAGATAGTCTTGGTTCACTATCCACTCTTTCAATAGTGTCGGAAATGTTAATGTTATTTCTTGTAATTTATTCTCGCCGCCAGGCAGCATGTATATTTCAATTTGAGAAGAAATATGAACTGGCTCAGAAGCCCAGTATAAACATTAGTCTTTAGCAACCGTTAGTGGGATTGGTATTACTGTTTATCTCTGATGGCACATGCACTGTCAGACCAGTGTTACTTGAAAAAAACCCACGTGGTTAAAGATAGGAAAATGTCTATGCTTCTCACAAGTATGTCTCTTTATTACTAAACGCCGGCAAGTTCTGGGTCACCCCAGTATTCACTACATAAAATGGAAAAAGCACATATAAAATAATTATACATACTATGTATAAGGATATAACTTATATTTTAAACTGCAAGCCTACAGCTTGACTTATATTTAAAGCTTCCCGTGAAATAAGTTATATAAAAAAATCCCTCATCGTGAATTAGGAATATCTGCGTATTTCCGTCACCACTCATGATGCATCTAGCATTTATAAGTTTGTTTAGAAAAATATACTTCGCCTGAGTATTAGCAGTTAAATGCAATTGTTTTTAATAGCCGAATGGGTTTAGCTAGAAATTTATAATTTATCTTGCTTTCCACTGTAACTCGTCGACTAAAGAAATAACAAACTATTAAAATAATCACTCTGCACACAAAACTAGTTTAAAATGAAATAGGCGATTAAACACTTTATCACTTCACAAAATACTAGAGATCTATTATATATAATATTTTACCTCAAACAGAACTACGTATCACAACGAAACTAATAGACATCACTTATAAGTTTAAGTGTTCTAGAACGAAGTGACCACGTCTACTGTAAAATGGAGAATGAGTGAAGTTAGTTTCAAACTCGGGCCAATATCTTAAAATTTGACAAAAGCCCCAACTTATTTCGCAAACGAAATAATCTCCCCTTTTTGTCTATATCACTTACGTAACTGTCATAAACTGCCACGTTCTGACCGAGAAACGTGCGTGTCAGTAGCAACTCTCAGACACCCCGTCTGCAGTGCGGAGCGCAATTTCACACTTCGCCGGACTATCCCGACGAAAACTCACGCAGTTGCTGCAAAAGGTAGACAATCCGTCTGCCTGCCATGTCTGACGGAGCGAATTCTCACACCCCAGGCCCAGAAATCTGGTCGGGCAGCGCTCTGACCGGGGAAACTGCAGACGTTCTGTCTGGCGAGAACCGTATATTCACAGCTATATTCGACCAGCAGAGACTGACATCTACGTAATCAAGTTTCTCGTTCGATTCTCAGTTTTGAGAAAAGAAACAACATTAAGGATGGGGAAGAAAATATATATCTCGCAAACGAATGGATGCGAAAAAAATACAGGAAAATGTAAAGATATATAGAGGATACGGGTGAAAGAATAGGAAGAGGATAATAGGCAATTTAATGATCATAACCTATGTGACAGTTGACCAGAAGTTTGAAATGGGTGACCAGAAATTTGATGTGGTTGACCAGAAGTTTGAGGTCGTTGATTAGAAGTTTGAGGTGGGTGATGAGAAGTTTGATGTGAGTGATGAGAAGTTTGATGCGAGTGATGAGAAGTTTGAGGTGGGTGAGTGACCAGAAGTTTGAGGTGAGTGACCAGAAGTTTGAGGTGTGTGACCAAAAGTTTGAGGTTGTTGACCAGAAGTTTGAGGTGAGTGAACAGAAGTTTGAGGTTGTTTACCAGAAGTTTGAGGTTGTTGACCAGAAGTTTGAGGTTGCTGACCAGAAGTTTGAGATGGGTGACCAGAAGTTTTAGGTGGTTGATTAGAAATTAGAGGTGGGTGATTAGAAGTTTGAGGTGAGTGACCAGAAGTTTGAGGTGGGTGACCATAGAAGTTTGAGGTGGGTGACCATAGAAGTTTGAGGTGGGTGACCATAGAAGTTTGAGGTGGGTGACCATAGAAGTTTGAGGTGGGTGACCAGAAGTTTGAGGTGGGTGACCAGAAGTTTGAGGTGGGTGACCAGAAGTTTGAGGTGGGTGACCAAACATTGAGCTTCAGATTTATTATTTTATTATAGTGACGACCACAGTTTTTGCCTTGATGAACAACTAAATTAAGTAATTAGGCACTTCCTGAAAAAAGCCATTGGCAAAGAAAGCTTATTACCTATGTTTGAAGGAAGCTGTCCACTATTTTGTGGACTTGTTATGAGAAGAGTAAAGCTGGAATCTGTTCTGACAAGGTCAAGGATGAAGGTAAAACAAATAAATAATGACAGAGAGAAGAGACTAGGTATGGAAAAAAGTCAGCAACAGAAGTGATAAACAGCAGTTGAAACAGCAGGTTGTAGGGGGACATAATTAGCTATGTTAGTGGCACATTATGTGAAGAAGAAGTGTCTTAAGACTTGAGCTTTCGTGTACTGCAGTAATGGCAATGGGCACACAGTTTTGGAATAAATTACAAACAACTTTTGATATGGATGCAATGCTTTATGAGATGATCTGATTAAATCGTAAAGGACAAAAGCTTCCATAGTTTGTGGGTCTAGCACAAATAGTTGATTTATTTTTGTTGGCATCTGAGAATTTTGGAATGTTAATATCTTTGTCAGCTTTACCAAAACCAAAAGCTTAAATGCCCTGAATAAACAGCATATCAATAAAGGCTAATGATTTCATTTCTTTTCACAGGTTGTCATGAGCTAAGAAGAAGTTTGATGAAGTAAAGCTTGGTTGCTTCAATCTTTGATGTAAGGAAGAAGCCAATACAAATTTATTTAAAAAAAAAAAAGTGAAGTTTATAAATTTAGAAATGAGTTTCGTTGTAAGAATTAAAAGTGGGTTCAATAAACTCTTTACAAAGCACCTGCTAGCCACCAACGTTGTAACATGTGGGTCACTACTGGGACTTGGAGACTGCGTTGTCCAGCAGATGAATATGCTGATCAACAAGGACCAGAAGTATGATTTCCCACGTACAGGTAAGCCAGCTTTACATTTGACATCATTGCTTGTATCATCATTCATTGGAGCCGCACTGGTGTAATGGCTTCGGCGTTGTACTGGCGACCAGGTGTTCATGGTTCAAACCCGGGCGTCAGTGTTTGAAGAAATGTTTACGGCCGGAAATTTGACTGAATAACCTGAACGGCTCCTGTGATAAACCCTCTGTGGATGGGAAGGAGCGAAGCTCCTGACCGGGTTGGAAGGAAAGTCCTCAGGTTCCCCAGCCTCGCAATGACATGTCATTGGGCCGAAGGGCTGAAAGCCCAAGTGCCGCTGGTTAAGGAAAAAAAAAAAAAAAATTCATCATTCATTACCCATCAATTTCCCATGTACAGCTAAGCCAGCTTTACATTTGACATCATTGCTTGTATCATCATTCATTACCCATCAATTTCCCATGTACAGCTAAGCCAGCTTTACATTTGACATCATTGCTTGTATCATTATTCATTATCCATCAATTTCCCATGTACAGCTAAGCCAGCTTTACATTTGACATCATTGCTTGTATCATCATTCATTACCCATCAATTTCCCATGTACAGCTAAGCCAGCTTTACATTTGACATCATTGCTTGTATCATCATTCATTACCCATCAATTTCCCATGTACAGCTAAGCCAGCTTTACATTTGACATCATTGCTTGTATCATCATTCATTACCCATCAATTTCCCATGTACAGCTAAGCCAGCTTTACATTTGACATCATTGCTTGTATCATCATTCATTACTCATCAATTTCCCATGAAGCATAGGGGCCTTCAGTAAACTCATGCCAAGTTCTCATCTTATCTTCGTACAACACCAACTAGCATTTATGTATGATTCTCATCTTATCTTCGTACAACACCAACTAGCATTTATGTATGATTCTCATCTTATCTTCGTACAACACCAACAAGTATTTATGTATGATTCTCATCTTATCTTCGTACAACACCAACTAGCATTTATGTATGATTCTCATCTTATCTTCGTACAACACCAACAACCATTTATGTATGATTCTCATCTTATCTTCGTACAACACCAACTAGCATTTATGTATGATTCTCATCTTATCTTCGTACAACACCAACTAGCATTTATGTATGATTCTCATCTTATCTTCGTACAACACCAACAACCATTTATGTATGATTCTCATCTTATCTTCGTACAACACCAACTAGCATTTATGTATGATTCTCATCTTATCTTCGTACAACACCAACAAGCATTGATGTATGATTCTCATCTTATCTTCGTACAACACCAACAAGCATTGATGTATGATTCTCATCTTATCTTCGTACAACACCAACAAGCATTTATGTATGATTCTCATCTTATCTTCGTACAACACCAACAAGCATTTATGTATGATTCTCATCTTATCTTCGTACAACACCAACTAGCATTTATGTATGATTCTCATCTTATCTTCGTACAACACCAACTAGCATTTGTGTATGATTCTCATCTTATCTTCGTACAACACCAACTAGCATTTATGTATGATTCTCATCTAGTCTTCGTACAACACCAACAACCATTTATGTATGATTCTCATCTAGTCTTCGTACAACACCAACAAGCATTTATGTATGATTCTCATCTTATCTTCGTACAACACCAACTAGCATTTATGTATGATTCTCATCTAGTCTTCGTACAACACCAACAACCATTTATGTATGATTCTCATCTTATCTTCGTACAACACCAACTAGCATTTATGTATGATTCTCATCTAGTCTTCGTACAACACCAACAAGCATTTATGTATGATTCTCATCTAGTCTTCGTACAACACCAACAAGCATTTATGTATGATTCTCATCTAGTCTTCGTACAACACCAACTAGCATTTATGTATGATTCTTATCTAGTCTTCGTACAACACCAACAAGCATTTATGTATGATTCTCATCTAGTCTTCGTACAACACCAAATAGCATTTATGTATGATTCTTGTTTTGTCTTCGTACAACACCAACTAGCATTTATGTATGATTCTCATCTAGTCTTCGTACAACACCAACTAGCATTTATGTATGATTCTCATCTAGTCTTCGTACAACACCAACAAGCATTTATGTATGATTCTCATCTAGTCTTCGTACAACACCAACTAGCATTTTTGTATGATTCTCATCTAGTCTTCGTACAACACCAACAAGCATTTATGTATAATTCTCATCTAGTCTTCGTACAACACCAACTAGCATTTATGTATGATTCTCATCTAGTCTTCATACAACACCAACTAGCATTTATGTATGATTCTCATCTAGTCTTCATACAACACCAACTAGCATTTATGTATGATTCTCATCTAGTCTTCGTACAACACCAACTAGCACTTATGTATGATTCTCATCTAGTCTTCGTACAACACCAACAAGCATTTATGTATGATTCTCATCTAGTCTTCGTACAACACCAACTAGCATTTATGTATGATTCTCATCTAGTCTTCGTACAACACCAACTAGCACTTATGTATGATTCTTGTTTTGTCTTCGTACAACATCAAATAGCATTTATGTATGATTCTTATCTAGTCTTCATACAACACCAACAAACATTTATGTATGATTCTCATCTAGTCTTCATACAACACCAACAAGCATTGATGTATGATTCTCATCTAGTCTTCGTACAACACCAACAAGCATTTATGTATGATTCTCATCTAGTCTTCATACAACACCAACTAGCATTTATGTATAATTCTCATCTAGTCTTCGTACAACACCAACAAGCATTGATGTATAATTCTCATCTAGTCTTCGTACAACACCAACTAGCATTGATGTATAATTCTCATCTAGTCTTCGTACAACACCAACAAGCATTGATGTGTGATTCTCATCTAGTCTTCGTACAACACCAACAACCATTTATGTATGATTCTCATCTAATCTTCGTACAATACCAAGCATTGATGTATGATTCTCATCTAGTCTTCGTACAACACCAACAAGCATTGAGCCATGTATAGGTGGTTCCTGTAATAGATGTTTTTACATGAGGTTGCTGGCCCCATTCACAACCTCATTTTAGCTGCTGGCCCCATTCACAACCTCATTTTAGTTGCTGGCCCCATTCACAACCTCATTTTAGCTGCTGGCCCCATTCACAACCTCATTTTAGTTGCTGGCCCCATTCACAACCTCATTTTAGTTGCTGGCCCCATTCACAACCTCATTTTAGTTGCTGGCCCCATTCACAACCTCATTTTAGTTGCTGGCCCCATTCACAACCTCATTTTAGTTGCTGGCCCCATTCACAACCTCATTTTAGTTGCTGGCCCCATTCACAACCTCATTTTAGTTGCTGGCCCCATTCACAACCTCATTTTAGTTGCTGGCCCCATTCACAACCTCACCCTCGTAGTTGCCTCTTATGACATGAATGAAGACGCATTACTTCTGTTCTTTCTTTGTCTGCTGGAGACCCCCATACCCACCCCTCCATCCCAGGAACTGCATAAGGCAAGCTTAATATAAGTATTGTTAATGAACAACTATTTGTATACTCAGGTCGCATGATCGTAATTGGATTTACTCTTGGGCCTTTCAATCACTTTTGGTATGCACTACTGGACAGAGTCATAAAGGGACGAAGTGGAGTTAACGTTCTGAAAAAAATTGCTTGTGATCAGCTGGTGGCTGGACCATTCTTCTGCTCATCTTTTCTCTGTGGTAATGTATACTTTTGTTATTTTGTTTTTTAAATTAATGGGCAGAAATGTTCTGTTCAACACCAAGGGAGTTATAATTAAGGTAGATGGTGTCTGTCATTATGACCACTGTGATCATCATCAGCAACAGCAGCAGCAACAATGACACCAAGGGAGTTATAATTAGGGTAGATGGTGTCTGTCATTATGACCATTGTGATCATCATCATCAACAACAACAGCAGCAACAACGACACGAATCATTTTATGCCTTATGGAGCATGATACTACCACTGCAGCTGGTTCCTTTTACAGGAAGCCTGCACCAAAGCATTCATATGCTCTTGGAAACAAAACAAACAACAACACCAAAAGTAATACGTCTTACTACGAGAAAGGACAAGGAAACCTACGTTGTGGCCACAAGGCCTTCGTCAGGGACAGACAAACAAAAGACAGAAGGGAAAGAAAGTGAGAATTAAGTGGAGAACATGAAACTAAAGGAATAAGAGACAAATACTCCCTGATAGTGTCACATGTCGGAACGAAAATGGCCGCTACTGAACTGGAAACTGGAAGTTTTGTTTTTTCATTTTACCCCCATCTTACAGCAGTTCTCCTCATATGTTCTTACAGTGATGGTTTCTGAAGGAGTTTATTTGACATGGTGAGGTTTCCAGTCCTATTCCCAATGTCAAAATAGTCACCTTGTACGACATACCTGAGGGAGCAGTATTCCTCAGACAAAACTCCCCCCACATCCCCAGAACTTAATGGAAAAATGTAGCAGTACAGCTGGTGACATAGAAAACAAATAGAATAAAGAAAACTCTGAACCTGTAATCTCTCTACTATATTTAGTAACAAGTGTGTCCTGGATACAAAGTTCATAAGTCGCACTGAGTCCTTATCAGTATGTAAATGTAGGACAGTATGACAACTCATGGCAACAACCACTGTCATATAGTAGATGATTCTGTTTTAACAAACAGTACAAAATGTCAGTATGCCGGTATGAAACTTATCTTATCACTGAAACCTGTCAAGTTCAGAATGAGTACATTTCTTCTTTAACCTTTCAACACCCCAAGAAGCATAGGCTTTCAACAAACGTCTGCCGAGTCTTCCTGTCCCGTGGGGTCAAGGTCAAGGTCTTTCTGTGTCTTCTTCATCCCCTCCATGTCTATCTCCAGTTTTCTTCTCCACATGTTCTTTGGTTTTCCTCTACCTCTCTTACCCTGGGGATTCCAGAACAGAGATTGTCTGGTCATGCTATCAGCAGATTTTCTCAATGTGTGTCCTATCCATTTCCAGCGTCTTCTCATTTCTTGTTCTACGTGCACTGGTCACAGAGAAAACCTTTAACAAATATCACAACACAGGACAACCATGGCGCTGCCAAACCATCTAGGCCCAACGGCATTCAGTCCCCATCCAAACTCTCACATCTAGGTACCCTCTCGATCACCCAAACTGTTCACTCTCCAGCATTTTAACCACTGGTTGCTGCAATCATTGTTCACTCCAGAGCGTAAGACGTACTCAAAATTGCTCAGAAACATCACAAACTCACTGTGGTTTTGAATACTTATCGGACATTATACATAAACATAAAGTTAGAACTAACATATGACTTAACCCCAAAACTCACATGTTGTAACAGCATTAGTGGTATTCAGCCAAAACACCCACTTCATTCTTCACCCACACGCATGCACACACCCACACACATATGCACAGAAATAGGAAATGGTGGTGGTGGTGGTGGTGGGGGGGGGGGGGGGGGGAAGAAATATCTTGTGAGATGTACAGTTTCATTCACCTTTTTTTTCCACCCAGGTTTAAGTTTTCTGGAAGGACATGGTCTTGAAGGTGCAAAGAAGGAGATGAAAAATAAATTTCTGAAAATATATTTGGTATGTTAGCTTGGTATAGTGTTTGTTGTCACTTATTATGTTTTTGTCGAATTTTACCATTTTCTGATAGTTTGACATAATTTTTATTTTGTATTAAATAGTGTAGACATCAAGGAACAGGTGCATTGTTCCAGCCATGCATGTCACAAAAGGCTTCATCATGAGATTGTGTGTGGGGCTAATAAAGTCATCATCATCACCATTATCGGAACCACCACTGCACCAAGCAGTCATATGCTCGTGTGGTGGTTGGTTCTGTGGCAATTTGTTTGACATGCTGAGGTTGCCAGCTCGAGGCACAAAATCATATTAGTCACCTTGTACAACATGTTTGAGCCTCCATTAGTCCTCTTCTATCTGTGTTCAGAGTCCCTGCTATTATATTTTGCTACAAAATAAAGTACTGCCAAGGCATGGAAGTGTTATGGTGCAGCCATTCTGCAGATAGATCATCTTCTGTAGTAGTCCAGTGCTTTTAAAACAGCCCAAAAAAAAAAAAAAAAAAGTGGGGCACTCATTTATCCAGTCATTATATGGTGATGCTGAATCTCACCATTGTCTGTTTTCTGGGGGAACTGAGTTGAGAGTTTGACATGAAAGATCTTGAAATACCACAAGAGAAATATAGCTGAGAAATTGTGCTAAGTCAAATAGATAATTAACACTCAGATGATGCGTAGCAACCGTCAGATAACAAGGAACAACAAATGGCACTTTTGCTGAAGAATGCAGGAAGTCACTTGGTCAAAAATGGGACCTAAGACGTGTCAAAAGTGAGGAATGCAGTCAGCGACCCATAGCTGACTGCTTGCATCAGGGTCAGCGAGCCAGAGCTGACCAAGACCCTTCTCCACCTCCAAGTGGTGGTCCTGGAAACAGGCTGCATCACTGCAGTCTGGCTGAGTGAGTAGGGATCGAAGTAGGAAGGCAAACCCAGTCCTAAAAATGCCTTGCCAAAGTCGGATGTGTCGGGTCGAAAGGCGCAGATATCGCAGCTTTGCTGTAAACGGCGACACAACGTAACCAGCGTCCTTTTCAGGACGAACGCAGAAGAAGAGAAGACTTGGTCAAAAATGACTCCCAGAACACTTAGCTCCAAGTAGTTCTCTTAGAATATCTGATGAGAAGAAATAAAAATTAGGACTACTGTTTCATCTGGTATGTTGTAAGAAGTTGACTAGTATGAGAATGTACATAGGACTGGCAACTTTGTCATGTAAATCTAATTGTTATAAAAAACCATTATTGTACAACCACACAAATACTTTGGTGCAGTCTCCTGTAACGTAACCACCCGTAGTGATGGTTGTATGCTCTATAAAGGGTGAGAAGAAACGTGATGATGAGGATAACTCAAGAATTTAATTGGGCTTTAGCTGACATCTTCATAAAATCACACAGTCAATCTTTCTAGAGCAGTGTTTCTCAACCTTTTTGTGTTCACGGCACACTTTTAAATTTACTAAAAATTTATGGCACACCTATCTGACCCCGCGCCAGAATAAAAAATTACAGTGATATATACTAAATTAAATACACTAATTTGTGGGTACTTTACAATAAATAAAACTCTCAATTAGATTTTATTTTAGTTGTTTAGAATAATTGGAACATACAAGGTATATTTGACCCAAAAAAAAATGTTTTTATACAAACCTGATGGTCCTAATGTGATACTTGGGCTTGATGCTTTTGAGTAATTTCTTGGGTATTAGGGCGTATTTGAGATAAGCAAACTCTTTAACACAGAGAAGTCTTTCCCTTTTTTTTACATTTAATGCTTGTAAGTGTTGAAAATTCCAACTTACATAAATATGGCGTAGACAACTGCATCAAAATAATTAAAACTCGTTTTGCAATAACAGAATACTCGTCTTTAACAGAAATTCAGAATGCGTCCAGGGGCATCTCAGAATGTTTCATTGTAAGACTGCGATCAGTTGAAATAGAAGCTAACTGTTCTTCTTTATTGTAAAATCCAAGTCAGATGAAAGAGGAACAAATGCATTTCTTACCCAGTCGAATCTCTCTGTAGTCAGCGATGGAAAGTAATATCTCCAATGTTTCCAAATGCTCCTTTATGAGCAATGTCTTTTAAACTGTTTTTGGGTACCAGTGGAAACATATCAAGATTACCCTCCATAGCTCTATTTAACCAGATTAATATACTTTTTTAAAATGACAGTAGCTTATCAGTAGATGTAAGGATGTTTTCATTTCGCACTTGCATACTGGTATTCACACTGTTTAGGCGCCTGAATATTTCTGCCAGGTATGCTAGCTTGGCACACCAAAGCTCACTGCTGAGGTTTTCATGAAATGTTATGTTTCCTTCTGACTGAAAAAAAATTTTCGTTTCGTTCTTTAGTTCATAGACCCGAGCTAACACTCTTCCCCTTGATAACCATCTCACTTCTGTGTGTAAAATTAAACATTCATACTGCAAATCCATAGATTTACAAAGCTGTTTAAAGAACTGGGGTCTTTAGAGGCCTTGACTAAACAAAATTGACCATTAGGACAGCCTGGTCTAATAGAGACTTTAATTCTTTCCAACAAGGGCTTCCCTATGCAGAAAGCAATGTGTAGAAATCATGTTAGGATTTTGCTCTCTTACAAGTGCGACAAAATCTTTGATAGACCTCATCATAGATGGAGCGCCATCTGTGCAAACACCCACACATGACTTCCAGGAGAGATCACATTTTTTTAAGTAGACAGTCAAGGTATCAAATATTTCTTGACCTCTCATACCATCTACAAGTTCTCTGCAACATAAAAATTGGTTTATGATTTTATTTCCATGGACAAAGCGAACAAATGCTAACAGTTGTGCTTTGCCACTTATGTCTAGATTCGTCAACTTGTAGCGCAAAGTCTGATTTTTTTAAGCTCTGTTGAAACTTGTGCCTCAGTGTCAGAAGACATCTCGATTATTCTTCTTCTAATCGTATCATTAGACAGTAGAATTTCGGTAATTTTGTTTTCCGCTTCACTACCAAACATTGTCCTAACAATCGAACAGCACGCAGACAAAATAAGTGACTCAGCTGTAGTATATGATATCATTTGCTATGCTATGATTTCGGCTACATGATAAGAAGCTGTTTGAACGTTATCCGATTCTTTAACTCTTTGCTCAAAATGGCGTACTTGTTTTGTTTGTTGTTTAATTAACCTTTTCAAATAAGTCAAATCTTTATTCCTGAGATGTGCATGTTTAGTGGTCAAATGTCTTTTCAATTTACTAGGAACCGTGGCTTCGTTCAAAAGTTTGTCACTGCACACAACACATAATGGCTGAGGACAATCTTTCTCTCCAGACCAAGAAAATCCCAGACTTAAATAGCTGTCCATGTACTGTCTACGAACTTTAGATTTAGAAATCTTACTCGGTGTTGGCGTGTGTTACCGGGGCCCGAAAGGGGAGCAAAGAATAGCAACACTGTACCCTACCAGGCATGTTGTAAAAAGCGAATAAGGAGGGTTGGGCATGGGGCTGGTTACCCCATCCCGTAAAAAACGTTACCACAAAAACTTCAACAAACATGGACAAGTCAAATAAAGAATATAAATCAACTCAGCCGCCCAAGACAGAAGAAGGTCCTCTGGAAAGGAGGCGCATGAAGCAACCTAGAGAAAGCCGAAAGGAGTCTGGGTTGCCGACTAACCTTTTTTCGTCTAGGAAAATCTCCAGGATTGGCACCTGGAATGTTCGCATTCTGTGTGAACAAGGGAAAACTGCACAGGTAGCAGCAGAAATGGAAAATTACAGGATTGATATCCTGGGTCTCTGCGAGACATGGTGGAAAGGCATTGAGAAGAGAAGATTGATCACAGGAGAAATGGTGGTGTCCTCAGGACATGAGGAAAGAGCCCACCACAGTGAAGGGGTGGCTCTAATGCTGTCCAAGGAAGCACAGAAGGCACTTATAGAATGGGAAGCAATGGGACCCCGGATTATAACAGGTTTAAATCAGCCAAAAAAGAAAGTAAATATAAACATCATCCAGTGTTATGCACCAACAAACGATAAAGAAGAATCTGTGAAAGAAGACTTTTACACCAGACTACAAAATGTCTTGGACAATAAGAAAAGAAAGGACATCACAATTTTGATGGGGGACCTAAATGCGAAAATAGGAACAGTCAACACTGGCTTTG
>JAMPIV010013752.1:0-213597 GCA_024509875.1 Oreohelix idahoensis | reverse complement strand
GCCTAAAAAATTCATATCATCACTACGTATTAGATATCTTAAATTTATGATTTATGAAGTAAAAAATCATCAAAGCACAGCGGTGAATAAACATACATGAACCGCTATGTAGTGATACAATCATTATATTATTAAATTACAAATGTGTATCTATCATGATATAGAAAAGGAACTACTATAGAACTAGACATATCAAGAAGTCTAAGCCCTAATAGTTATGTGGAATCATGTGGGCATCTTGACAGAATGTCTGCCATCACATTATCTGATCCCCGAATAGCTCGCACAGAGAAATGAAAAGGTTGAAGAGCAATTGCATATCGAGTAGACCTCGAGCTCTTCAAATTCTTACTCTGTATAGCAGTAAGAGCTTTTTGGTCTGTTTCTACTATGAAATGTGCGCCTAGAAGGAATCTCTGTAGTTTGAGGATCGACCAAACCATAGCTAATAGCTCACGGTCTAAAACCGAATAATTCCTTTCTGCCGCATTAAGTTTTCTGGAAATATACATTACAGGATGCAGAGTTCCAGAGTACTCTTGCATTAGTGCCGCTCCAATCCCAGTGGATGAAGCGTCACTACGAAGAACGAATGTCTTATCTTTAGTGGGTAGCACTAAAATAGGTGGTGTTGAAAACAGTGTTTTAATCTTATCCAGAGAGCATTGGCATTCCTGAGACCAGTGGACCACATTAGGCGAACCTTTCTTTAGAAGTGTTGAGAGAGGTGCCATGATAGAGGATAGATTCTGAATGAATCTGCCATAAAATTGAATAAGACCTAACAGACTTCTCACCTGTTTTTTAGTCTTAGGGATTGAGATGTTAAGTATCTTACTAGTATTATGGTCCTCTGTCTTTAGGAAACCATGACCAACTCGGTGGCCTAGGAAAGAAATTTCGCTAAAACCAATATAGGCTTTAGAGGGTTTCGCTGTCAGGTTGTGCTCACGCAAAGTAGACAGCAATTCATCTAACCCTGAATAGTGATCTTCCCAAGTATCGCTGAAAAGACAGATGTCGTCTAGATATGCAATGACATCTGACCGATAAGATAGGATTCGGCGCATCATGCGTACGAACGTAGCTGGTGCGTTCATAAGACCGAAAGGCATAAAATTCCATTGGAACAAACCTCTAGGTGTTGAAAAAGCCGTGAGAGGTTTGGCGCGTTCAGATAAAGGAACTTGCCAATATCCCTTAGACAAATCAAGTTTAGTGAAAAAATGAGATTTGGAGAGTCGAGTAAGTAGCTCTTCCAGTAAAGGCATAGGTTCGGCATCGAACTTCGTTACTTGATTCAATTTTCGATAGTCAACGCAAAGACGTATGTTATTGTCTTTTTTACGCACAATAACCATCGGCGAAGAATACGCAGAGGTGGATGGTTCGATTATTTTCAAATCTATCATCACATCCAACTCTTTCTCGACCTGTGCTTGGAAATGTATAGGTATAGGATAAGGTCTAACCCTAATAGGAGTATGGTCAGTTAGCACAATGTCATGTTGAATGACATTAGTTTGTCCAGGGATGTCAGTGAGTACATCCTGAAATGTTTGCAACATAGTTGAAACTTGTCGCTGTTCTCCTAGAGACAAATCAGGAGAGACAGTAACGTTCTTCCATGATTCACTGGAATGAAGTGGGATCATTGGAAGAGGAAGATTTACATCTGAAAAACTTGTTTCCTCATCCTGTATCACGGACAGTGATGAGTAATGACCATGTGGTACTGGAGAATTGTCCGTTGCTTGGAAAATGGGTTGCAAATAATCCGGACGTTCATGGAATTCAGTAAGCATATTGATGTGGAAGGTTTTATGCTTCCCATCAATAACGACAATATAGTCAACATCGGAAATTTTCGATAATATATCGTACGGACCTTTCCAAGAAATAAGTAATCTGTTTTCCCTACAAGGTAGTAATACAAATGCTTTGTCACCAGGACAAAGTTGTCGTAAGCATCTCTTCTTATTGGCAAATTGCCTTGCCTTCTGTTTCGCAAATTCAGAAGAAGAAGTTGCTAATTTGCATGCTTCGATAATCTTTTGTCTCAACGCGATGACGTATTCGTAGGATGACTTTGTGTCATCGTCAATATTGTCAGATGTTATGAGATCGTGAAGCAACGACATAGGGCCACGCGGACGCGCGCCAAAGACGAGTTCAAAGGGAGAAAATCCCGTATGTTCATTGGGTACCTCTCTGTAAGCGAAGAGGGCCGCAGGTAAAACTCTGTCCCAGTCTTGAGGATGATCCTCAGTTATCTTCCCCAGTAAGTTTTTTAAGTGTTCTATTAAGGCGTTCGACCATACCATTAGACATTGGATGGTAGATACTACTTAAAGATCTATCTATCTGCAGGGTAGACATTACTTGAGACATGGTATCTGATATTAGTTGGGTGCCATGGTCTGACAATATCTCTCCGGGGAACCCCAGACGAGAAAATATAAGCCAAAGAGCATCTGCAATATCAGCAGTAGTAATGCTCTTCAGAGGAATAGCCTCTGGCCAACGTGTGCACATATCAACACACGTCAAGATAAACTGATGTCCTCTGGCAGACTTGATCTTAAATGGACCAATAATGTCTATGGCCATTTTTTGAAACGGCCGAATAGGAATGTCCGCCGCCTGAATGGGTGCAGCATGCCGTGGACCTTTGGATTTAACTTCCTGACATACTTTACAAGATTGACAATAAATCCGTATGTCCTTGTTTACCAATGGCCAAAAGAAAGCCGCAAGGACTCTTGACTTAGTACGGGAAAAACCCATGTGTCCAGCACACTGAGAGTCGTGAGCGTGCTGCAAAATTTTAACTCTCAAATTCTTGGGAACCAGGATTTGAGAATGACTTGACGTAATGGAGTCTTGAACCATACGTACAAGTACGCCATTCTTCTTTGTAATCCACGATTTACGACTTGTGTCCTTATTCGGATCACCTTTAGTTGCAAGAATGAAGAATTTCTTCAGAGTGGGATCATCTTCTTGCTGTTTTATAAACGAGTCACGAGAAATTACCAAGGGATTATCTTGGTTATGCACTTCATTATCTTCAGTAGATGAAGTTTGAGGCACATTAAGAGCCTGAGCTCTAGTGACTACAGCGTTAGCAATCTGCATGTTTTGCCTTTCCCAAGTGGAAATTTGTTGCGGATTACATTCCTTGACTCCATGAATGCGACCGATGATGAGGTCAGCGATCGGATTCGGAAGAAGACATGCGTGTACATCTCCTGTAAAGAAAGGAGTAGCAATCCTAATGATAGCGGTAGAGTATTTCTCTACTGTGCCGCCAAATGTTACACATTTGACTACTTGTCCAGTGGCACGGGAAGGATCTACGAGTGACTGCCTAACACCAATTGTGGTGCATCCAGAATCAAATAGCACAGAGACTGGATTGTTATTCACTAAACCCTTATGTAAGACAAGAGACCCTCTTCCATCATGCGCGACTGATGCTGGAAGAGCAGGAAGAGGATGGCCACAGCTTAAAGTAGTCACTGTGGTTGGCTCAAATAACGTTTTGCATTGGGGGCACTGAGATGCTCTCCCAAAATCAAAAGCGGCACATGCCATATTACTAGCATCATTATTATCTTTACTCTGTTTATAGGCTTCATGGGACTCTTGTTGTGCAGAGTTTGCCTGAAAATGTGGTTTATGTCTTTTGTATTGAGATCTACCTCGGTTATTATCACCTCTGTAGTTATTGTTACCTCTATTGTAACCCCTATTTGGGTTTGAGTCATAGTTCCCTTGGTTACCATTATCATATTCATTATAATGAGTATCTCTGTAATTATGATCTTGTTGACTCCAAGACGGATAACCCTGATAGTTTCTATAATTACTTCCTCTACGGAAATTCCTATAATTATGACCACCCCTGTGTCGAGAGCTATCAGGTCGTCTCCAGTTCTTTGAAGAAGAACCCTGAAATGATTGGTTACCTTGGTTTTGATAACTATTATGGTTACCTTTTTTATCAAATCTGTTTTGAGGTCCCTGAAATCTGTGTGAATAATTGGGATTGTATGGTGTTGCTGAAGCAACTGGCATACTCTCCTTAATCTTAGTGTTGCCAAAAGTCACGTCGGGGTGTGCAGTGACATATTGGGAACAATATTCTTCCATTTCTTTTAGAGATTTAGGTTTACGCTCATGTATAAATTCAAGGAAAGGTTTGTTCACACATGACATAATCTTATCTCTGAGCAACAAATCCATAAGTCCTTCATACGTTTTTTCTGTTTTGGAAAGCTCAATCCAACGATCAACTGTGAGACGTGCCTTTGCAGTGAATTCTGAGAATTCTACGCCCGTCTCAGGTACCATCGTCTTAAATAAAAGGCGATAGCCTTCCTCACTTAGCTGATATTTTTTTATCAAAGCCGCCCTAATGACATCATAATTATCCTTATCTGCTTCTCCTACAAGGCATAATCTAGTCAAAGATTCACCTTTCAAGTTTTCTGATAACTGATTAGCGTATTGTGATTTATCCACATTATGTGTACGACAAGAACGTTCAAATCTATCCAGCCAGAATGTAATATCGTCACTGGACTGATTGAACGGTGGAACCTTAACCTTGTAAGTAGAAGGTTTACCATTACCACTAGATGCCTGATTAACATTACTCATACTTGTCAATCTCAATTTCTCCAACTCAAATTCATGTTCTCTTATTGCTTTTTTCTCTTCAGCATCTAATCTTTTTTGTTCAGCCTCCCTGTCTAATCTTTTTTGTTCAGCTGCAGCTTCTCTTTCCAATTTTTTTTGTTCAGCTTCACTGTCTAATCTTTTTTGTTCAGCCGCAGCTTCTCTTTCCAATTTTTTTTGTTCAGGTTCACTGTCTAATCTTTTTTGTTCAGCCGCAGCTTCTCTTTCCAATTTTTTTTGTTCAGCTTCAAATCTCCTTTCCTCTACCTGCATCTGCAATTTCTTTTGTTCAGCAGCAGCCTCAGCTTCTCTTTCTAATCTTTTCTCTTCCGCTATAGCTTTTCTTTCTTCTGCAGCTAATCTTTTCTCTTCTGCTGCTAATGCTTTGTCATATTGAGCAACTACCCATTGTTCTAATTGTTGACCAGTCTTATCAAGGGCTTTCCCTTGTGTAATGAAGTAATCTAAAGTAGACATGATGTCTAACAATAATACTAATCACCTGAATCAATAATAATACCACAAGTTCTCAATGACTTGATTTATCAGTATACTAACCCAATATCTGTGGGTCACAAGCCTTTAATAAGGTCTTGTATAATAGTAATAATAATCAGGTACTGGTTTATACCATAATCCAAGTGCAGTGCACAGGCAATTGTGTCTTATGAAATATACCCATATAAAACATATGTCAACCAACAGAATACATAAAGTACAAATAGGACTGACAATACAAGAACGTTTGCAGAAATCAAAATAAATCAAATAGGGAAATCAATGAAATAATCACTGAATCTGCAAAGCATAACAACACAAATGACGTCACAATATATGAATATAAATTATGAATAGAACTGAAAGATAGAAAAGGTTAGACCAACAAATTACAAACAAATCAAAACAAAACTAAAGAACAAAGAAATATTACAAAAATAACAATAATTACAGACTTCACAGCTAACACAAAAGCAACAGTTGTCGCAGCAAATTTTCAATCAAGAAAATTGCACCTATAGAAAACGCCCACAACGGACCCTCTATGACGTGGGATATTCTGTTGTGAGGACGCCGCCCAACCTTAAACACAACCCGCTGACATAGAAACTAACATACTATACAAACACATAACATGTAAACATAAATATATATAAATTATGTGTATGATAGTATGTGTTGCAAAATAGGCTCAGTCTTACAGTAATGGCAAAGTTATTTTTCATGAAAACAAACAAACTGCCACTTTATTCAATTAAACATTCTGGCCTTAAATATTAAAGTTCATATATGGCAAACAAGAAGATCCATCGATGAAAATAGGACTTCTTAGTTCACAAATACTGTCTTCCTGTTAACACTGACAAGAATTGATCCAACTGTTCTGTGAAACTCTATAATGTCTAATGTAAAAAATGTCAACAACGCTGACCTACATACTGCATTCACTTGACAGGTCACGTGACGAAGTGTTGACAAAGAGCAAACCAATACTGCAAGTGTGTCGTATCAGCCACAGGAAACGGTCTGGTATCGGTAATCTGTTGACTTCTGAATTTCTGCGAGGTCAAACCCAGAAAGCTGGTCCACCAGTTGATAAAGTTGTTAATATATATGTTGATAAAGTACTGCTGGAAGACAGGCGTCAGCCACCATCATCAGTTGACAAGATCTCTATGGTGTTGCCTGCCCCACTGTAGTGTATGGAATGTCAACTTGACCTACGCAGTGTTGTGTAGACATGGATGGAGTGTATAATGTGCGAATGATGATAAGGGTTCGTGTTGTTGACAAATGTTCTCTTCTCACACTCATGTATGACCGGAAGTCATCGACACCAACGACTGTGTACCTTTTCTAAAGTTTAATTGGACGTACACACTCGACAGCACAGATAGTGACAAATCACAGGTTGCCATAATACATCATAGTACAGTGGACAAATGGTCTTGCAATGTTACATGGGCACTCATGTAGAATAATTGTATAATGGACTGTCAGTAGCCAAGCACTCAGTATCGCCCATACATATATCATCTGACTTCACTGACTGAGCACGTCAGCTTGTAAACAATATTTCAGATGGCTTCTAAACCTAATCTCGTCTAGCGACGATTCTTCAACATAATGTTCAGCACATATTTTTCCATATAATAATATTGAACCGCTAGCAATGGGTTCTCATGTGTAGCAGTGATCTCTGGACTGATCAAGCGATAATACGGGCATCCCTTTTCTCTTCTTGAAAGTCCTACATGTTTTGGTTCCAAGATGGCTCCACTCGTGAGCGGTCACTCACGTTTGAATACAGATAATGAATCTGTTCTAAAGTTAGTCATTCATAAAACATTTCGTTGCTCTGTAGATTTGATCATGAACAATTGACTGCATTCTACAGAATATAGTGCTGCTAGGAATCGAAGTCGTTTTTCATCGAGTCAAATATATTCTCTTAAACATTCAAATCGTAATTATCGACAATGGTGGCTTCGATCGAGAGTTCATAAGAGTATCTTTGATTACCTTGGTAGAGGGAATATGAAACTGCCATTCCTTGGCAAGATGAATAAACACTGGGGTAAAGCATACACGATAGGTCTAGACGACTATCACTTTCCCCAAAACCACTGAGATCACTTTTTCAAGGCATCAAGCCGACATAGCAAAACACACACAGTCCCTATCAGGACGAAGCCAAATCACACCACTCAAGCCACACATCCGCCGAATAGCCTTTGACCTCTCTAGAGACAACAGAACATATAGTTCGACTTAGATATGTAAAGATATACAGATATAAGACAGACTTGTCCTACTCAGACAAACAATACACATAAATTCAGGCCATAGATATTCTGAAGCAAGAACAATCTATTATTACCCAAACAACGAATAAATCGCAGTAAAAATGTATTTATCCGCGGAGTTCAAGGGAAGTAACTCAATAATGACTTTCCCTTAAGCACTAAAAAATTACCTATGTATAATATTGTAAGATATCAAAGACTGCACGTAACAGATATGCAATGACATCTGACCGATAAGATAGGATTCGGCGCATCATGCGTACGAACGTAGCTGGTGCGTTCATAAGACCGAAAGGCATAAAATTCCATTGGAACAAACCTCTAGGTGTTGAAAAAGCCGTGAGAGGTTTGGCGCGTTCAGATAAAGGAACTTGCCAATATCCTTTAGACAAATCAAGTTTAGTGAAAAAATGAGATTTGGAGAGTCGAGTAAGTAGCTCTTCCAGTAAAGGCATAGGTTCGGCATCGAACTTCGTTACTTGATTCAATTTTCGATAGTCAATGCAAAGACGTATGTTATTGTCTTTTTTTACGCACAATAACCATCGGCGAAGAATATGCAGAGGTGGATGGTTCGATTATTTTCAAATCTATCATCTCATCCAACTCTTTCTCGACCTGTGCTTGAAAATGTATAGGTATAGGATAAGGTCTAACCCTAATAGGAGTATGGTCAGTTAGAACAATGTCATGTTGAATGACATTCGTTTGTCCAGGGATGTCAGTGAGTACATCCTGAAATGTTTGCAACATAGTTGAAACTTGTCGCTGTTCTCCTAGAGACAAATCAGGAGAGACAGTAACGTTCTTCCATGATTCACTGGAAATGAAGTGGGATCATTGGAAGAGGAAGATTTACATCTGAAAAACTTGTTTCCTCATCCTGTATCACGGACAGTGATGAGTAATGACCATGTTGTACTGGAGAATTGTCCGTTGCTTGGAAAATGGGTTGCAAATAATCCGGACGTTCATGGAATTCAGTAAGCATATTGATGTGGAAGGTTTTATGCTTCCCATCAATATCGACAATATAGTCGACATCGGAAATTTTCGATATTATATCGTACGGACCTTTCCAAGAAATAAGTAATCTGTTTTCCCTACAAGGTAGTAATACAAATGCTTTGTCACCAGGACAAAGTTGTCGTAAGCATCTCTTCTTATTGGCAAATTGCCTTGCCTTCTGTTTCGCAAATTCAGAAGAAGAAGTTGCTAATTTGCATGCTTCGATAATTTTTTGTCTCAACGCGATGACATATTCGTAGGATGACTTTGTGTCATCGTCAATATTGTCAGATGTAATGAGATCGTGAAGCAACGACATAGGGCCACGCGGACGCGCGCCAAAGACGAGTTCAAAGGGAGAAAATCCCGTATGTTCATTGGGTACCTCTCTGTAAGCGAAGAGGGCCGCAGGTAAAACTCTGTCCCAGTCTTGAGGATGATCCTCAGTTATCTTCCCCAGTAAGTTTTTAAGTGTTCTATTAAGGCGTTCGACCATACCATTAGACATTGGATGGTAGATACTACTTAAAGATCTATCTATCTGCAGGGTAGACATTACTTGAGACATGGTATCTGATATTAGTTGGGTGCCATGGTCTGACAATATCTCTCCGGGGAACCCCAGACGAGAAAATATAAGCCAAAGAGCATCTGCAATATCAGCAGTAGTAATGCTCTTCAGAGGAATAGCCTCTGGCCAACGTGTGCACATATCAACACACGTCAAGATAAACTGATGTCCTCTGGCAGACTTGATCTTAAATGGACCAATAATGTCTATAGCCATTTTTTGGAACGGCCGAATAGGAATGTCCGCCGCCTGAATGGGTGCAGCATGCCGTGGACCTTTGGATTTAACTTCCTGACATACTTTACAAGATCGACAATAAATACGTATGTCCTTGTTTACCAATGGCCAAAAGAAAGCCGCAAGGACTCTTGACTTAGTACGGGAAAAACCCATGTGTCCAGCACACTGAGAGTCGTGAGCGTGCTGCAAAATTTTAACTCTCAAATTCTTGGGAACCAGGATTTGAGAATGACTTGACGTAATGGAGTCTTGAACCATACGTACAAGTACGCCATTCTTCTTTGTAATCCACGATTTACGACTTGTGTCTTTATTCGGATCACCTTTAGTTGCAAGAATGAAGAATTTCTTCAGAGTGGGATCATCTTCTTGCTGTTTTATAAACGAGTCACGAGAAATTACCAAGGGATTATCTTGGTTATGCACTTCATTATCTTCAATAGATGAAGTTTGAGGCATATTAAGAGCCTGAGCTCTAGTGACTACAGCGTTAGCAATCTGCATGTTTTGCCTTTCCCACGTGGAAATTTGTTGCGGAGTGCATTCCTTGACTCCATGAATGCGACCGATGATGAGGTCAGCGATCGGATTCGGAAGAAGACATGCGTGTACATCTCCTGTAAAGAAAGGAGTAGCAATCCTAATGATAGCAGTAGAGTATTTCTCTAATGTGCCGCCAAATGTTACACATTTGACTACTTGTCCAGTGGCACGGGAAGGATCTACGAGTGACTGCCTAACACCAATTGTGGTGCATCCAGAATCAAATAGCACAGAGACTGGATTGTTATTCACTAAACCCTTATGTAAGACAAGAGAACCTCTTCCATCATGCGCGACTGATGCTGGAAGAGCAGGAAGAGGATGGCCACAGCTTAAAGTAGACACTGTGGTTGGCTCAAATAACGTTTTGCATTGGGGGCACTGAGATGCTCTCCCAAAATCAAAAGCGGCACATGCCATATTACTAGCATCATTATTATCTTTACTCTGTTTATAGGCTTCATGGGACTCTTGTTGTACAGAGTTTGCCTGAAAATGTGGTTTATGTCTTTTGTTTTGAGATCTACCTCGGTTATTATCACCTCTGTAGTTATTGTTACCTCTATTGTAACCCCTATTTGGGTTTGAGTCATAGTTCCCTTGGTTACCATTATCATATTCATTATAATGAGTATCTCTGTAATTATGATCTTGTTGACTCCAAGACGGATAACCCTGATAGTTTCTATAATTACTTCCTCTACGGAAATTCCTATAATTATGACCACCCCTGTGTCGAGAGCTATCAGGTCGTCTCCAGTTCTTTGAAGAAGAACCCTGAAATGATTGGTTACCTTGGTTTTGATAACTATTATGGTTACCTTTTTTATCAAATCTGTTTTGAGGTCCCTGAAATCTGTGTGAATAATTGGGATTGTATGGTGTTGCTGAAGCAACTGGCATACTCTCCTTAATCTTAGTGTTGCCAAAAGTCACGTCGGGGTGTGCAGTGACATATTGGGAACAATATTCTTCCATTTCTTTTAGAGATTTGGGTTTACGCTCATGTATAAATTCAAGGAAAGGTTTGTTCACACATGACATAATCTTATCTCTGAGCAACAAATCCATAAGTCCTTCATACGTTTTTTCTGTTTTGGAAAGCTCAATCCAACGATCAACTGTGAGACGTGCCTTTGCAGTGAATTCTGAGAATTCTACCCCCGTCTCAGGTACCATCGTCTTAAATAAAAGGCGATAGCCTTCCTCACTTAGCTGATATTTTTTTATCAAAGCCGCCCTAATGACATCATAATTATCCTTATCTGCTTCTCCTACAAGGCATAATCTAGTCAAAGATTCACCTTTCAAGTTTTCTGATAATTGATTAGCGTATTGTGATTTATCCACATTATGTGTACGACAAGAACGTTCAAATCTATCCAGCCAGAATGTAATATCGTCACTGGACTGATTGAACGGTGGAACCTTAACCTTGTAAGTAGAAGGTTTACCATTACCACTAGATGCCTGATTAACATTACTCATACTTGTCAATCTCAATTTCTCCAACTCAAATTCATGTTCTCTTATTGCTTTTTTCTCTTCAGCATCTAATCTTTTTTGTTCAGCCTCCCTGTCTAATCTTTTTTGTTCAGCTTCCCTGTCTAATCTTTTTTGTTCAGCTTCCCTGTCTAATCTTTTTTGTTCAGCTTCACTGTCTAATCTTTTTTGTTCAGCCGCAGCTTCTCTTTCTATTTTTTTTTGTTCAGCTTCAAATCTCCTTTCCTCCACCTGCATCTGCAATTTCTTTTGTTCAGCAGCAGCCTCAGCTTCTCTTTCTAATCTTTTCTCTTCCGCCATAGCTTTTCTTTCTTCTGTAGCTAATCTTTTCTCTTCTGCCATAGCTCTTCTCTCTTCTGCAGCTAATGCTTTGTCATATTGAGCAACTTCCCATTGTTCTAATTGTTGACCAGTCTTATCAAGGGCTTTCCCTTGTGTAATGAAGTATTCTAATGTAGCCATGATGTCTAACAATAATACTAATCACCTGAATCAATAATAATACCACAAGTTCTCAATGACTTGATTAATCAGTATACTATCCCAATATCTGTGGGTCACAAGCCTTTAATAAGGTCTTGTATAATAGTAATAATAATCAGGTACTGGTTTATACCATAATCCAAGTGCAGTGCACAGGCAATTGTGTCTTATGAAATATACCTATATAAAACATATGTCAACCAACAGAATACATAAAGTACAAATAGGACTGACAATACAAGAACGTTTGCAGAAATCAAAATAAATCAAATAGGGAAATCAATGAAAATAATCACTGAATCTGCAAAGAATAACAACACAAATGACGTCACAATATATGAATATAAATTGTGAATAGAACTGAAAGATAGAAAAGGTTAGACCAACAAATTACAAACAAATCAAAACAAAACTAAAGAACAAAGAAATATTACAAAAATAACAATAATTACAGACTTCACAGCTAACACAAAAGCAACAGTTGTCGCAGCAAATTTTCAATCAAGAAAATTGCACCTATAGAAAACGCCCACAACGGACACTCTATGACGTGGGATATTCTGTTGTGAGGACGCCGCCCAACCTTAAACACAACCCGCTGACATAGAAACTAACATACTATACAAACAAATAACATGTAAACATAAATATATATAAATTATGTGTATGATAGTATGTGTTGCAAAATAGGCTCAGTTTTACAGTAATGGCAAAGTTATTTTTATGAAAACAAACAAACTGCCACTTTATTCAATTAAACATTCTGGCCTTAAATATTAAAGTTCATATATGGAAAACAAGAAGATCCATCGATGAAAATAGGACTTCTTAGTTCACAAATACTGTCTTCCTGTTAACATTGACAAGAATTGATCCAACTGTTCTGTGAAACTCTGTAATGTCTAATGTAAAAAATGTCAACAACGCTGACCTACATACTGCATTCACTTGACAGGTCACGTGACAAAGTGTTGACAAAGAGCAAACCAATACTGCAAGTGTGTCGTATCAGCCACAGGAAACGGTCTGGTATCGGTAATCTGTTGACTTCTGAACTTCTGCGAGGTCAAACCCAGAAAGCTGGTCCACCAGTTGATAAAGTTGATAAAGTTGGATTTTTATTCCCGTTAATGATATCCACCAAAAGATAGATATAAGTGGATGGAAGCAGACATCATCATCATCATCAGTTGATAAGATCTCTATGGTGTTGTTTGCTCCACTGTAGTGTATGGAATGTCAACTTGACCTACGCAGTGGTGTGTAGACATGGATTGAGTGTACAATGTGCGAATGATGATAAGGGTTCGTGTTGTTGACAAATGTTCTTTTCTCACACTCATGTATGACTGGAAGTCATCGACACCAACGACTATGTACCTTTTCTAAAGTTTAATTGGACGTACACACTCGACAGCACAGATAGTGACAAATCACAGGTTGGCATAATACATCATAGTACAGTGGATAACTGGTCTTGCAATGTTATGTTACATGGGCACTCATGTAGATTAATATTATAATGGACTGTCAGTAGCCAAGCCCTCAGTATCGCCCATACATATATATATAATCTGACTTCACTGACTGAGCACGTCAGCTTATAAACAATATTTCAGATGGCTTCTAAACCTAATCTCGTTTAGCGACGATTCTCCCACATAATGTTCAGCACATATTTTTTTCATATAATAATATTGAACCGCTAGCAATGGGTTCTCATGTGTAGCAGTGATCTCTGGACTAATCAAGCGATAATACGGGCATCCCTTTTCTCTTCTTGAAAGTCACTACATGTTTTGGTTCCAAGATGGCTTCACTCGTGAGCTGTCACTCACGTTTGGATACAGATAATGAATCTGTCCTAAAGTTAGTCATTCATAAAACATTGCATTGCTCTGTAGATTTGATCATGAACAATTGACTGCAATCTATAGGATATAGTGCTGCTAGGAATCGAAGTCGTTTTCATCGAGTCAAATATATTCTCTTATCGAAAATGGTGGCTTCGTACGAGAGTTCATAGAAGTATCTTGGATTACCTTGGTATAAGAAATATGAAACTGCCATTCCTTGGCAATACGAATAAACACTGGGGTAAAGCATACATGATAGGTCTAGACGACTATCACTTTCCCCACAAATACTGAGATCACTTTTTCCCCGGCGACAGGCCGACATAGGAAACACAGTCCCTATCAGGACGAAGCCAAATCACACCACACTCTAGCGACACATCCGCCGAATAGCCTTTGACCTCTCTAGAGACAACAGAACATATAGTTCGACTTATGTAAAGATATACAGATATAAGACAGACTCGTCCTACTCAGACAAACAATACACATAAATTCAGGCCATAGATATTCTGAAGCAAGAACAATCTATTATTACCCAAACAACGAATAAATCGCAGTAAAATGGATTCATCCGCGGAGTTTGATCGAAAAGACGGCACAACTTTCAAGGGAAGTAACTCAATAATGACTTTCCCTTAAGCACTAAAAAATTACCTATGTATAATATTGTAAGATATCAAAGACTGCACGTAACAACGACCTATCACACATTCACGAACACTCGAGAGGTCTATACACCACAATTTAAGAAACCCTGCTTCAAAACCAGTACAAGACCGGTATTGTCAGAAACGGGAAAACCTGTTATGACATATGACGTCATCAGGAAATTCAATTTGGTTTATTTTTAGCGCCTACGCTCGTACAGATAACACAAGTCGAGGTTCTTGTTGAGAAGATGTATAACAATTTTGAAGACGATATTATCAACACAGAACTAATCTCAAACACTAGGTTATAAAAGTCAACGTTGTTTTGTGAACATTACTTGTAAACACTGAAAACAATTTGGACCGTATTAATATTTCAGTAATAAATGTCTTACTATCATGTCAGAGATTGGCAAATGTATAATAATTCTTATCTATAATTTTACACAGATAACCAATGAGTATTTTTTTAAACTACGACATTGATGTTGTTTAGCTGAATAAGATTTGAGAATAAGGCTGTCTCTTGTTGTTAAACCTGTGTGACACAAAATGATTTACTCGTTTATTAAACGTGGACAAAATATAATTGACTCTTGTTGTTAAACCTGTGTGACAAAAAATGATTGTTTCTTGTTGTTAAACCTGTGTGACACAAAATGATTTACTCTTGTTGTTAAACCGGTGTGATACAAAACGGTTGGCTCTTGTTATTAAACCTGTGTGACACAAAATGGTTGACTCCTGTTGTTAAACATGTTTGAAACAAATTGATTGACTCTTGTTCTTAAACATGTGTGACACAAAATGACTGACTCTTGCTGTTAAACCTGTGTGACACAAAATGATTCACGCTTGCTGTTAAACCTGTTTGACACAAAATGATTGACTTTTGTTGTTAAACCTGTATGACACAAAATGGTTGACTCCTTTTGTTAAACATGTTTGACACATATTGATTGACTCTCGTTGCTAAACACGTGTGACACAAAATGATTGACTCTTGTTGTTAAACATGAGTGACACAAAATTGATGACTCTTGTTGTTAAACATGTGTGACATAAAATGGTTGACTTTTGTTGTTAAACCCGTGTGACACAAAATGGTTGAATCTTGTTGTTTAACGTGTGTGACACAAAACGGTTGACTTTTGTTGTTAAATCTGTGTGACACAAAATGGGTGACTCTTGTTTAGTGCGAAATTGTCATCCGCAGTTCGGGTTTGACCATAATCCCCATGCGTCCAATTTAGAAAGCAGAGAGTTGCAGAACAACACATAACTCACAGGGAGGTGCCCAACTTAAAGCGGGCGGCAGGTGTCCACTGAGATCCTAGATCCCGGAACAACACATAACTCACTGTGAGGTGTCCAGCTTAAAGCGGGCGGCAGGTGTCCACTGAGATCCTAGATCCCGGAACAACACATAACTCACTGTGAGGTGCCCAGCTTAAAGCGGGCGGCAGGTGTCCACTGAGATCCTAGATCCCGGAACAACACATAACTCACTGCGAGGTGTCCAGCTTAAAGCGGGCGGCAGGTGTCCACTGAGATCCTAGATCCCTCCCACTGTCGGAAGTAGCCCCTGGCGCCATGCCGTACGTGAACTAAGCGAAATGCTTGTAGCTGGTAACTGCTACTTCTCATATTGTGCTGGTACCTTTAGGGTGAAGCTGGAATGTCCTCTCCTGGGTGCAAGCTGTGCCTAAGCAGCGTGAACCCCGTCATAACGCAGACTGTTGATCCACAGGAACGGCAGTAGCTGATACAGTTTGTCACGTCGTAGGAGTTGCCAGAATAATGTCGAATTAACATTACTGCCATAGGGGTCATACTCCTGATTTATCCTCAGGGTTTACCCCCGCAGTTTTCCCCATAAACGGATATTTCCGAATGACAGTTGTGGTTTGAATTCCCAGATTTACTTTTCCTTACATAGGCTACCAACAAAGGATCATGAGCCCTATCTGCCAATTATTATATTATATTATTTTATTTTATATTAAATTATGTTATATTATTTTATTTCATATTGTGTTGTGTTATATTATATAATATTAAATTGTGTGGTATTGTATTCTATTATATTATAATATATTGTATATATGTGGCCGTATGATCTACTACCATAGCACTTATTCGTGCTAGAGACCAAATAATAGAAACTATCATTCATTGCTATAGAAAACCAGCAAGGAAGATTTTTTATAAATAAATAAAGGAAAAAAACCCAAGACACACTGAGTAGGGTGAAGAGGGGTGAAGTAGTAACTTGGTCGGACTTGACATATCCCACGCCAGCGTTTGGCGGGAGTTACCATGAAGATTGGTGACGTATATAGGAATAGCTTCACTCCCTGTAAGTTAATATAATGGAATGACCAGTAAAAAAAGATATAGAGAAAAGCTTTAACCAATAGGAAGTAGCAAGCAAGCCCGCACCACGAAACCGGCAGAAAGATAAGATTTAGAAAATCAGTTGGAAGGAGTCTAGCAATGTATTAAGACGTGTTTGTGATCTCCTTGCTCCTAGGTTGAGATTTTCAGCGTAAAATGTTATAATTCCATATTCTTTAATTGTACCTGCAGACGCAGTAAGAGACATCAATTGATATGTCTAACAATCTGCACATGCAGATGTTAGCTATGTGGTAATACCATGTAAGTAGACTCGAGACTTGTATCGTTTTCATTTCAGCTCAGCTCATCTGGTTTTTGATTTTCGTAATGATACATGTAAAAAAATTGAAGTGATTTAATGAAAGAATTAAAGGCAGTAAGGATATTGAAAGAACAAAAAGTAGCAATGACATCTACTAAAGAGATACTCAACTCTGAGATTATCATAACTGACAACTCTGAGATTATCATAACTGAGAACTTAAAGAATCTTGATAATATGGAGGAATATTATACACCCCACTGGATAGAAGTAAAAGAAAATGAATACATATTACACATTGAAAATTCAGAGGCCTTAACATGAATACTTGAAATCTGTATTGAAACATTGATTGTTGGATTTTGTCTACCCGTTTCTGTTCAAATAAAAATAATTTTCATTGACAATGCTGTTGACGGGATTCCTTAACCGTTGGACAGATTAGATAATGTAAGATTGAAATAAAGCACACCACTATCATCTCATTATCATAACATCTAACAAGAGGAAAGAACGGACTGGTACTTTATGACATAACCAAAGAAAGTAGCACCTCTGGCGGAATTTAAGCCAGTCAAGATCAAACTTTGAATAGGATATAAAAACCAATAAAAGATAAAGAAAAATGAAAAAAAAATGAAACCTATTTAATTGCTGTCAGAACACTTCTATAACATATATGACTTGTTGGTAGTTAATTATCTTCTCAAGTGATATAGTGTGACGACATGTGGTCGCGTCCTTTTATACGTCTTCTTACTTACTCACTTAGTCGTTCCCCTTCTACCGTGAGGTGTTGAGGTTTGGAAGAGAGAGCGCCAGACTATCATATCGGCTGTCTTCCTCCTGGCCTGGTTCCATTCTAGTCCCCGGGCCTTCAAAGATTGTCTAATGTTGTCCTCTGGGTTGTCCTGGAGGTCTGGATCCCTGGCTCTTAGATTCCCATGCCTGTCGTGGTAGCCGATCTTCTCCCGTTACGCCTCTTCTTTCTCTCCTTCATTATCCATTTATGTCTTCATTTTTCCACATAAATTTGTGCCCATATAACGCCTGAGATTTTCTTTGCATTTTTTCATACAGCGATCATGTCATTTCATGGTTAATTGGCCCACTCTATGGCTTAAATTCAAGGACATCATAAAGACATCTGTAGCAGAAGATCACAAATGATAACCCTAGCACAGAAGAGGACACAAATGGTTCTGAAGATGGCATAAAGATGGAAGAACTGAAGGCAGCACTGGAGAAATTCAAGATGGCAAAGCAGCAGGGCATGATGGTATAACACCAGAAATGGTTAAGTACATATGAGCAGCAGGCTATCTATTACTCCTAAGGGTTCTACATGCAGCTTGGTGCAACAAGACATTACCAGAGGATTGGAAGATTGCCATTATAACACCGATTTTCAAAAAGGATGACAATCGAGAATATGGAAACCTTAGAGGCATATCCCTTCTCAGTGTCCCTGGTAAAATCTACTATATAATCCTGGAGAAGAGAGTCAGACGCCTAGGTGAGCCACAAATGAATGAGGTCCAGTGTGGCTTCCGAGCAAACCAAAGTACTCAAGACCGAATCTGCACACCCAGGCAGCTGAATGAAAATGTCCTTGAGTAAAAAAGTGAGATGCATCTTTATTTCTTTGATCTGGAAAATGCGTTTGACAGTGTCCCCTGGAAGGTTTTTAACTTTTTTTGGCAAGGAAGAACGTTACAGCACTTCTGATCCATGCTGTACAGAACATCAACAAGACTTGTAGAAATAATGAGATAGGCCCATTTAAACATCGTCAGTTGTCACCATGTTTGAAAATAGATGTTATGATGGCAATTTCTCAATCCGTTGGTTTGGTTTTGTGGAACCAGACTGCCTGTAGAAACCTCGGAAGTAATAGGTCGCCTGCTGCTTCCATGTACTTAACCATTTCTGGTGTTATACCATCCTGTCCTACTGCTTTGTTCATCATGGTTTTCTTCAGTACTGCCTTTAGTTCTCCCATCTTTATGCCATCTTCGCCACTATTGGTTTTCTTCAGTACTTCCTTTAGTTCTTCCATCTTGATGCCATCATCGCCACTATTGGTTTTCTTCAGTAATGCCTTTAGTTCTTCCATCTTGATGCCATCTTCGCCACCATTGGTTTTCTTCAGTACTGCCTTTAGTTCTTCCATCTTGATGCCATCTTGATGCCATCTTCGCCACCATTGGTTTTCTTCAGTACTGCCTTTAGTTCTGTAGTGGGTTTGATGGTACTGTATGGTTGTGATATTACCTAGTGTGATGCATGAGGTCAGCTGTGAAGGCTCCTGAGATAAATGTAGCTGTGAATTTACAGAAGGCCCTTCTTGCTACCACTTACGACCTCACACATATCTTTTTTTTACTAATGAATGTGGCTACGTTAAAATTCTAGGGTACTGATAAGTAATGTGTTATGGTAGTTTACATACACACACACAGATATTTAATAAGTCTAATAATATTAATAAAATGTTATAACACACTGAACTAACTCAAGCTGTGTAAAATTTTGATAGTAAATTTTCTTTAAGTTTATTTGTTCTGAACCAAGGTTTTATTTTAGTCAGAACATATGAAAGGTTTTGAAATTATGAATAAAATGCATGAATATATGGCATAATAAATGAAAGGTGTGTACATATGTATTTTACAAGACTAGTTAATATTACTACTGTTTATAGTTGTAATTTATCTGGGAGAACGATTAATGGATGTGCTGTTGGGGTAGCCTCATCACTCCCAGTCTATGGCTACTAAACATTGTCCATTTATTGATGAGAATATAGTTGGTGTGTTAGAAAATATATCTACACCTCACGGTAGAAGGGGAACGACTAAGTAAGTAAGTAAGTGTTAGAAAATAAGTTGGTGAATGTCCAGCAGACCAGACGCTCACGTATCTTGACTGAGTAGTTCTGGTGCTGGAATCTGGTGGCCCCACCTCTCCGTGCTTGGGGGCAATATAAGGCTGCTCTACCAAAATACCAGACTGCACTGGTCCACACTTGTATTTTTCAACATAGCATTTGACACCACTTTGGTGCCAAATAAAAACTCACAGTTCTGAAATAAAAGTATTGGGTCATGTGTCAGAACTCTACCTCCTGAGCCACTTCTACATTCAACACCACACAACAACACCACATAGACGGGGTCAGATCTCTCTGACCATACAGCACATCTTACCAAGTTGGTTTCACATAGTATAAGTTCCCCAAGACTACATATTCTGAAATATGTTCATTAGCTTCCTGCCATTGAATAGGATAGGTGATATGTTCCACTGATCTCAACACTTGATCCGCCCTTCTTAATCCTTGCTGGCGTTTATGTATTTTGTTTGTCTCTAGACCCTGAACTGGGGCTGGGGATCTAGAGCGAATCCTTACTTGTTGTAAGGGATAGATTTTGATATGGCAGTATCAAATCACTCGAAACATTAAACAATATTAAAATATACAAAGAAATACTTTCAGTCTTACCAGAATTATGAACAGAGAACACAGTTATCTGCTAGCAAAACTCTGCTGAGCTGCTGGCTCTAGTATGGCGTCCCTCTAAATATTTCAATTAGCTTTTGGGAAATACACCACTGAAGAATTTATGTGTCTACTACTGGACAGTTTATGTTGAATGGCAAAAATGCGCGTCTGAGCGCCGATAATATGATTATCTGTGGCCAATCACCGCCTTTCCCCCTTTTCAAATTCAAACCTCCTACCAAAAGTCAATTCAGTCATACCTCAGTCAAGTATGTATTATTGTCTGTTGGTCCGTCTGTCTCTACTTGCGTTTTTTACAAAAACACACTTGTTTATACATTCATTTCCTACACGAACCTGCCTCTGGAGTTATTTTTAGCCACAACCGTCCACTAATTCCCCTTCTCTTTCATTCTAACTAGATTTTAGCACTTGAGTCTCAAGGCCGCATTTTTTTTTTTGAAAATTAGTGACATTTTTTGTTTCAATGCAGTTGCTCGCTGATATGAACAACACAGGCTTTTGTCAATATCTTCATTATTATCTATCCGTCTATATAAATGAAAGCATATTATTTCTCTGCTCAAGATGGGCCATCAGGCCAGCTAGGTTTTATATTCCTAACATTATTATTAAGAAAAAGTTACTATTCAAGGTTAGTTTTTTTTTTAAAATATGTTCGAGCATCTTCTGTAATGCGTTTGCCGCTGAATTCAAATAAAAGGACTTAGTATCGCAAAAGCGTCCAAGAAATGACTGTTGCGTATAATAGCTAAGGTCCCTTTTGTCCATTTCTTTACCTTGTGTCAGCTTGGGGACGTTAATTTTTTCCCTTTCCCCACCAATTGCGTCTTTTTAGCCTTGCTAGTTTCAAGCACGTGTTCAGTCATATTTTTCTTTTTGATCTCCGTTCTCATCCCGTCTACAAGGGTAAACGTTTTGCCTTCACGTCTAACAAGTTAGTTTCCATGGCGGGTGGTGACCCGCGGCATGGGCGATCATGTCTTCTAGTAGCTTACGCATTATTTTTATCCCTACATTTTATCTTTGGAGATATTTTAACGTTGTATCACGGTTAATTTTATCACACATCTCCCCACTTGAAAACATGCCTACGGCAAGTTCCACACCAGTGATACACATAGATAAAATTACTCCTCACGCCTGCCACTACTCTAATTTTGATCACAGGGGTGCCGACTGAGGAAATCTGCACCGACATTCAATTTGCCTGGGATACATTGGATACTAAACTGATAAGGTTGAAGCAATAAAGACCACCTCAGCAATCTTGCGTTTTCATGCTTAGCCTGAGATAAGAATAAGAGGGGCTGATGATCCGTCTGGACCACAAAAGTCCTACCATACAGATAGATTTGAAACTTCTTTATTGCCCAGATTAACGCTAAACATTCTTTTTCGCTTGTGGAATATCCTTGTTCCGCCTTATTCAATTTGCGGCTTGCATAAGCGACTGGGTTCAGTTCCCCATCAGGTGAAGATGATCTTTGCAACAAAGCCGCCCCGAGTCCCACATTACTTGCATCTGTTTTTACGACAAAGTCCTGTGTCAAATCAGGCAGTTTGAGAATAGGCTTGCTAGTGAGTTTTTCCTGTAAGTCTTGGAACGATAATTCACTTTGCGCAGTCCAATTAATTTTATCTGGAAGTCCCTTGCGAGTCAGATCAGTCAGAGGAGCACAAATAGAGTTAAAATCTTTGATGTATTTGTGATAAAATCCGCATAACGACACGAATGATCGCACGTCCTTTTTTGTTTGTGGTCTAGGTGCTCTCTGCAGTTTTTCCAAGTTCTTGGGATCAGGGGTCATGTTACCCTGATATACATTGTGTCCCAAGAATTCCAACTCTTTGCATCCAATACAACAATTTGTTGGCCTAGTAGTTAAGTTCGCCTCCCTAAGCCTATTAAATAACATTTTTAGAGCGTCAATGTGTTCTTCAAATGTCTCTGTGGCGACGAGAATATCATCCATGAAATTCGTGATACATGGGTTATTCAGGGGATCCAACAATTTGCGCATCATCCTTGAAAATACACTCGGAGCATTTTTCAGTCCGAATGGTTGCATGTTGAATTCATAATGTCCTTCCGATGTGCTAAATGCTAAATAAGGTCTCACTTCAGTCTTCACTGGAATCTAGTAATAGCCTTTACCAAGATCCACCTTTGAAAAGTATTTTGCCTTGTTTAATCTGGCAAATAACTGTTTTGTGTCTGGTAATGGATCCACTTGTCCTTCTGTGACAGCATTCAGTTTCCTGTAATCTATTCACAGTCTGTGTTCCCCAGACGGTTTTCTCAACAAAACTACACTGGAGCTAAAAGATGATTCACTGTGTGAAATAATCCCCTCCTTCAACAAATAATCTATTTCTTCCTTCAATGCCTTCTCCTTCGCGAACGGAATAGAATAGGCTCTCATACAGATTGGGTTTGAGTCACCCAGTTTCATGTCATACTGTAGCACATTTGTATGGCCTGGTTTATCTGTTAATACATCTGTATGTTCCCCCAGAACCTGTTGAACTCTCTCCCTCTGGTTTTTAGTCAGGTGCTTACTGACTTTTACCTGCGCTGCGGTTTCACAAGGATGTAATGGGTATTCATGTGAGGTGAGTGGTTCCTTTTGCATTTGAGTTGCGATAGCCAAGGTTAGTAAGGGGGTGCTTTCCTGGAGTGGTCTGTCCAGATACTTCTTTAACAGGTTTACATGATAAACTTTCTCCTTCCCCTTTTTGTCAATTTTATAGTTTGTTCTAGACACCTTCTCTAGAACCGTATATGGACCTTGCCATCTAATTTGTAATTTATTCTGGCTGCCGAGTAGTAGAAGCAGCACCTTCTCTCCCACAGCTAGTTCTCTGTCCTTTGCCTTCCTATTAAAATATGCTGCATGTTTCTTCTTGGCTTGTTTCAAATTATCATTTGCCAGTTTCCATCCAGCTTTCAAACGAGTGGTCAGTTCGTTCACGTATTGATAAGATGAGGTAACAGTCTCTTCCGCCTTCTCATCTGTCCAGGTCCTTAATAGCGCTACATCTGGACCTTTAATTTATCATACGTATTTTTCATGGAACCCGTTGGGTCCCGTCCATTAGAAGCACTATAGTGAGGACTTTTCTTCCTAGAATCATCACTCACAAATCGACCACTACCAATTTTTTTCTTGGGTTTGTCTTCCCACTTTAGATTGCTTATGAGAGATCTTCGCTCTCTTTTAGTTTCATCCAGTTTATATAATCCTGACCGAGGGATTGTCAGCTTATTCTGGGTTAAATTTCTTCTTTGTACTCGTCGCATAGTGGCCATGTTAATCCATTCAAGTGAAGACTGGGTGTGAAAAGGGGGCTCCCATTGCACTTTGTCTACCTGAGTATAATAATTTTTCTTTCCAGGCCTAAGAGTGCCCCGTGGCGTTTCTAGGTCCTGCACATATTTTCCATTTGTGGGTGTTCCCTCATGAAATACGCCACATGCTTCTACAAAGTTTTCAATATCGACATTTACGTCGGGCCAATAGTATTTGCGAGCAACTTTTTGGCAGATGGTACCGACTTTTTCATGGTCCCTATCTTTTCCAACATGTAAGCTCCTTATTAAATTTGCCCTATATACCTTGGGAAGAACCAACTGTCCGTGACCAGTGGATCTAGTTCCTGTCTTCCTATATAGCAATCTGTCCTTCATAAAATATTCCCCCTTGCTTGGAGGTGTGTGGCATTTGGGCAATTTTTTAAAACATGGCTTGAGTGTCCTATCCTCAGCCTGCGCCTTCCTCATCTCCTCTGGATGCGCATTTATAGGTTCACCTTCTTCCTCCTTCTTCTGTGACCTGGTCTGCACTGTCGCCATGATCACAGGTCTCTCGGGATTCACCAAGAAGACGTATCGATAACCCCAATATCAGAGGGTAGATTGGTTCATCTATCACTGCTGCTCTGATTTCTCCTTCCACATAGCGAGTTTTCACCGTTATCCTTGCGATGGGAAGTGTCATGAGTGGTATGTCCTTAGTCGCCCCTTGTATTTCCACTGTTTCTATGGTATACTGACTTGGGTCCACTAGGCTAGACTTCACAACTGAATCATAATCCAAACCTGTATCATAAAGGCACCTTATGGTGACCCCATTACAAATAACATCCTCACAAACTGGGGGGTGATAAGGTTCCTGCTGTCTATTAGGATTAACCTTTAATCTTTGAGTCCCCGACTTCATTGCAGCAATGTTTGAACGTTTCCTTCTACAACATTCGGTGTTATGGTTATCTTTCTTGCACCATTTACACCATCTTTTTCCTTGGTTAAACGGTTTTCTTTCATTGGATTTTTGGTCATTGAACTGTGAGTTTCTGTCTCGATAGTCATTTCTTGGCCGTTCAAAGTTTGTCCTGCCCTTATTACCCTGTTCTCTATTTTCAAATTTATTAAATGGCTGTGGAGCTTTAAAAATTTCTATGTGCTTCTTTTTAGAGCCACTTACCTCTGCCTGGGCTGCCTGATACCTCTCAGCGACATTTAAAACCTCCCCCAACTTCTCTGCACCTTGTTCCATGAGAAATTTTCTCATGTCTGGAGCCATGGACTCTCTCAATTGCTCTATCATGATCATCTCTTTAAGATCTTGGGTTTTCCCCAGAGCCGTCCATTTCTCCAAATAGGTTTCCAGTCTGGCAGAGAATTGGTGGTATGTCTCCCCAGACAACAGTTTGGCATTTCTAAATTTCTTACGATAAAATTCACCATTTTTTCGTACCTTAATAACAAAGCCTGCTTTAACATGTCAAAATTGTCTTGGTCTTCTCTGTTCATTTTTGCGAAGACTTCATAAGAAGTACCTCTCAGTCCCTGTGATAACTTCAAACTCCACCTCGCTCTCTCTAACCCATATGTAGTAGCTAATAACTCAAAACGTCCGAGGTACCCCTCTATGTCATCGTCTTTCTCAACAAAATGGTCTAAATGAAACCCCATAGCTGATGTTGAGGCTCCCAGACTGGGCGTAGCATCTGAGGCAAAAGGGCTGGCACCATTTTCAGGAGCCTGGCCTTGTAGCTCCAGCTCCCTTAGTCGTAATTCGTGCTCCCTTTGCAACCTTCTATCTTCTGCCTCCCTTTCGGCAGTCAATCTTTTATCTTCTACCTCCCTTTCGGCCTTTTTATCTTCTGCCTCCCTTTCGGCAGTCAATCTTTTTTCTTCTGCTTCCCTTTGCTGTCGATTTTCTTCTGCCTCTAATGCTTTAGCCTCCTTGTCAGCCTCAATTTGTAACCTCTTAGTCTCAGCCTCAATCTGCAGCCTCTTCTCTTCAGCTAATCTTTCAGACTCTAATTTTCTTTCAGCCTCTTTTTCTAATCTTCTTTCTTCCCGTTCAATATACTTATCACATTCAGCCGTTACATACTGAATTAAAACTTTAACCATCCATTCCCATATCCTTTGCCGTTAGCACAGCAGCTGATCTGAACTTAGCTAGCTCCGCCATACTTTTTAGACAATTTAGCAATGAGCAAGATAAATCTCTAACCACTAAAGTAATTCTAATTACTATAGTCTAAAATAATTCTAATTAGCCAGTTAACTAATTAATTACCACTGGCTGTGAAGATTCACCAACTTTTAATTTCACTTTTAATTTTAAGGGACACTTTTAATTTTCACAATTTGTTCCCTTAATTTAATTCTCCACCAGGAGATCCTAATATTACTGTTAAGCTAATTATCCCTGGACAAGACCCCAATATATGTCGTGGATTTGATGGTACTGTATGGTTGTGATATTACCTAGTGTGATGCATGAGGTCAGCTGTGAAGGCTCCTGAGATAAATGTAGCTGTCAATTTACAGAAGGCCCTTCTTGCTACCACTTACGACCTCACACATATCTTTTTTTACTAATGAATGTGGCTACGTTAAAGTTCTAGGGTACTGATATGTAATGTGTTGTGGTAGTTTACATACACACACAGAGATATTTAATAAGTCTAATAATATTAATAAAATGTTATAACACACTGAACTAACTCAAGCTGTGTAAAATTTTGATAGTAAATTTTCTTTAAGTTTATTTGTTCTGAACCAAGGTTTTATTTTGGTCAGAACATATGAAAGGTTTTGAAATTATGAATAAAATGCATGAATATATGGCATAATAAATGAAAGGTGTGTACATATGTATTTTACAAGACTAGTTAATATTACTACTGTTTATAGTTGTAATTTATCTGGGAGAACGATTAATGGATGTGTTGTTGGGGTGGCCTCATCACTCCCAGTCTATGGCTACTAAACATTGTCCATTTATTGATGGGAATATAGTTGGTGTGTTAGACAATAAGTTGGTGAATGTCCAGCAGGCCAGACGCTCACGTATCTTGACTGAGTAGTTCTGGTGCTGGAATCTGGTGGCCCCACCTCTCCGTGCTTGGGGGCAATATAAGGCTGCTCTGCCAAAATACCAGACTGCACTGGTCCACACTTGTATTTTTCAACATAGCATTTGACACCACTTTGGTGCCAAATAAAAACTCACAGTTCTGAAATAAAAGTATTGGGTCATGTGTCAGAACTCTACCTCCTGAGCCACTTCTACACTCAACACCACACAACAACACCACATAGACGGGGTCAGATCTCTCTGACCATACAGCACATCTTATCAAGTTGGTTTCACATAGTATAAGTTCCCCAAGACTACATATTCTGAAATATGTTCATTAGCTTCCTGCCATTGAATAGGATAGGTGATATGTTCCACTGATCTCAACACTTGATCCGCCCTTCTTAATCCTTGCTGGCGTTTATGTATTTTGTTTGTCTCTAGACCCTGAACTGGGGCTGGGGATCTAGAGCGAATCCTTACTTGTTGTAAGGGATAGATTTTGATATGGCAGTACCAAATCAGTCGAAACATTAAACAGTATTAAAATGTACAAAGAAATACTTTCAGTCTTACCAGAATTATGAATAGAGAACAGTTATCTGCTAGCAAAACTCAGCTGAGCTGCTGGCTCTAGTATGGCGTCCCTCTAAATATTTCAATTAGCTTTTGGGAAATACACCACTGAAGAATTTCTGTGTCTACTACTGGACAGTTTATGTTGAATGGCAAAAATGCGCGTCTGAGCGCCGATAATATGATTATCTGTGACCAATCACCGCCTTTCCCCCTTTTCAAATTCAAGCCTCCTACCAAAAGTCAATTCAGTCATACCTCAGTCAAGTATGTATTATTGTCTGTTGGTCCGTCTGTCTCTACTTGCGTTTTTTACAAAAACACACTTGTTTATACATGCATTTCCTACACGAACCTGCCTCTAGAGTTATTTTTAGCCACAACCGTCCACTAATTCCCCTTCTCTTTCATTCTAACTAGATTTTAGCACTTGAGTCTCAAGGCCGCATTTTTTTTTTGAAAATTAGTGACATTTTTTGTTTCAATGCAGTTGCTCGCTGATATGAACAACACAGGCTTTTGTCAATATCTTCATTATTATCTATCCGTCTATATAAATGAAAGCATATTATTTCTCTGCTCAAGATGGGCCATCAGGCCAGCTAGGTTTTATATTCCTAACATTATTATTAAGAAAAAGTTACTATTCAAGGTTAGTTTTTTTTTTTAAATATGTTCGAGCATCTTCTGTAATGCGTTTGCCGCTGAATTCAAATAAAAGGACTTAGTATCGCAAAAGCGTCCAAGAAATGACTGTTGCGTATAATAGCTAAGGTCCCTTTTGTCCATTTCTTTACCTTGTGTCAGCTTGGGGACGTTAATTTTTTCCCTTTCCCCACCAATTGCGTCTTTTTAGCCTTGCTAGTTTCAAGCACGTGTTCAGTCATATTTTTTTTTTTGATCTCCGTTCTCATCCCGTCTACAAGGGTAAACGTTTTGCCTTCACGTCTAACAAGTTAGTTTCCATGGCGGGTGGTGACCCGCGGCATGGGCGATCATGTCTTCTAGTAGCTTACGCATTATTTTTATCCCTACATTTTATCTTTGGAGATATTTTAACGTTGTATCACGGTTAATTTTATCACAAGTTCTTCCATCTTGATGCCATCTTCACCACCATTGGTTTTCTTCAGTATTGCCTTTAGTTCTTCCATCTTGATGCCATCATCGCCACTATTGGTTTCATCTTCTGTGATAGTGGTTATTAGTTTTGATGATTGACCTTGCTCCCCACTCCATTCCCTCGACCCCACTCCCACTGCACCCTCTACACCACCCCTGCTAATAGTATTATTTTGAGATATTAACTGCTGCTGGTAGTATCATTATGAGATGTGTAAGTGGTGCTAATAGTATCAGCATTTATCTTAATGTTGCAAGCAGTATCGTTGTGAGATATGTGATTGTTGCTAGTAGTATTATTATAAGATATATGTTGCTAGCAGCATCATTATGACTTGTCTGACTACTGCTTTTACTCTCATTATGAGATGTCTCACTGTTACTAGTAATATTATTATGGGGTGCCTACAGTGTCATTATAAGATGTCTGACTGTAGCTAATAGTGTCATTATGAGCTGCCAGATTGTTGCTAGTAGCATCGTTGTGAGGTGCCTGACTGTTAGTAATATTATCATTATGAGATATCAGACGTCTTCATAATCAAACATTAGCTTCTCTTGGTATTCTTAACACTGCTCTATAAAACCACATCTTTGTTGCAAGTGAATCACTATGGTGCAACATTTTTAAGAATGCAATTTTTGAGCATTAATTTTTGATAAATAAAATGTAGAAAAATGACAAAGCGGGACACAATACACACACTAAATAAGACATAAATAAGTCATTTGCAAGGATTTGATGTACATTTGTTCTCGTAACATATATTACAGTATAACAAAAGAATGAAAGTGAGCTGAGAATTTGTTTTATATACATTTTTCATCACAAAATTTAACAAAGTGACCAAAAATAAAATTAAAAGAAGAAAAAAGGTCCACTTTTGCACCAGTACAAAAGATCATTCTGTATAGGAAATAAACAAAGTCAGTTTTGAAGCAATAAAATGTACCCATTTCTTCTTAAAATAGAATTACTAAATACCAAAATACAGCAGTAGTACGTAGCAATAAATACATATTTACAAATACAATTGTATTGAATCAGTTTTACAAATTAACGGTACACACGGGACGTTTCGGGTTTTACCCTTCGTCACCCACAGTTACAAACAGGAAACAAGGACAAGAAATATAGACGTGTTAAAAAAAAATACAACAGACACTGAAAACACGCACAGTAATATATCTTAACAGAGATGAAGAGCAAAAATTAAGCAGGAAAACTCTAAACCAAAAGAATAAATCTATACAAGAAATTCAACAATCAACGAAAATCAAAAGCAGAAAATAGAATATAACAACCTGAAGTCCTGCTATAAAACTCTGTGATGGAAGCATTGGGGAAGCTATAAACGTTAATCTATATATATATATATATATATATGCATAATTGTGATTGTCACTATTTACAATGATTTTACAAATGTGATGCCACTTTCTCTTATCGGCAGTTGTTCATATTATTTGGAATTGAAAACAATATATATCCTAATTATAACCCATCAGAGGTTGAACGGGATATTTTTCTTCATTAATTTATAAAAAAATCTAATCTATATATATATATATATATATATATATATATATATATATATATATATATATATATATATATATATATATATATGTATACTCGTATAATCAATAAAGTTAATATGTAGCAAAGTATTTTGATTTAGCACTTGCAGTTATCAAACCATAAGGACTTTTTATAGCATATACAAGTTACGTTTTGAGTTACCGTACTTTAACGCACGTTTTACTATACAATACATACTTAAAATGTTATTGCAAAGAGCAACACGTTAGTTGTAAAGCGATTTAATGTACAGTTTACCTGGTGTGACGTGATATTTTTGAGGAGTAGTGTGAGAGATTTGATGAAAGAATAAAAGATAATATTTAGAGGAAAATCTTGCAGACTGCAGGTTAAATGCGCTGTCTCGCCTCGGGAATTAGTCCACTAGAAAACCTTACCTAAAAGAGAACTGTGGTGAAACTAAACAAGATATTCTCTAGACGATAAATTCTCTATCCGTAATCCTACAAAGGACTATGTTGGATAAAGTTGTATAACAGATTTGCTGCCCAGCTACATTAAAAATATCCCGACCCAATAGTGTTTATTAAATTACGGCTCTGCCCCAAGGGTGTAGACTTTAATTACTAAAAAACTATACAACCCAATTAAATATTTAAAGTTTACGAAACAAGTTATAAAAAAGTTTACGAAAATGAAAGTAGATTCTCACGTATATTTTGAATTTACAAAGTGATTATAGATTTCATCAAATCCACCAACTATCTGATTTCATACACACGAATAGGACCCCAAGATGCAGCAATAGTGAATGTAGTCAGTGACCCATAGCTTGACTGCTTGCATCAGGACCAGCGAACCAGAGCTGGTCAAGACCGCACTCCACCTCCACGTGGTGGTCTTGGAAACAGTCTGCAGCAGTGCAGTCTGGCTGAGCAAGTGCGGATCGAAATGGGAAGGCAAACCCGGTCCCTAAAAAATGCCATCCAGAAGTCGGATGTGTCGACCGAAAGGTGCAGATATCACAGCTTAGGCGCAAACAGACACAACGCAACCACCGTCCTTTTCAGGGCGAACGAGGAAGGAAGAAGATACACGAATACTTTATCACACTTCCCCTTAACTCCCCAGTTCAAGAAATAAAAGAACAATAAAAATGAAGAATAAAAAAAAAACGAATAAAAAAAAAAAAAAAAAACTAAAATGAAGTCTCTCACAACTTCTCTGCTGCCAACAAGGTGAACAAGGGGTGATAAAGCCATGGTGTTTCAGAGATTACATAAAATCCACAAATTATCCGATTTGAGCCACACAAGCACCCCATCAGACTACCCCTCTTCCTCATGCCATCATTTATCCTTTATTACATTTATTTTTGTTCTTGTTATATACTGTTTAACCATATTGTGCAATTATCTAGGTCTATCTATTATCAACACTTGTTCCACAGTTATGGAGGAATTGCATGTCTGTATAAAATCTAATAATAATATTAGTTTTCTCTGTTGTACATAACAGGAGAAAGCAATAGTATATCAGAAATCTTGGTTAAAGTCGAAATGGATATCGTACGATTGTTTGCAATGTGATACTTTTTTCGTAAACTCGGATGCGGAGTATAAAGTAAACGATCTACACAATTGGAACTCGGTGGCACTAAAGCTGATAAACATTAGACACACATAAAGGTATGTTTTCAAGCACTCGTAAGAAATGAAGAAGTAGAACACTAGGCAACAGAAAAACTACAGACGTGAGTGGCTTACCCAGGACTCGAACATAACATCGATTTCGCTCCATGCTGTTAATCAATTTTATGGTTAACAGACAGTATTACCCACAAATATATGTAATTGGGTTAACAAAGTTGATTACTGACTGACGTTACTTCTCACACGCAAACAAACACGCACACAGACACTCACATAAACACACACATACCGCATTTACTACCCTTTTCGCTCCCCTTCCTAAATGTTGTATACACACACACACACGCACACACTTATTACAATTTTCGCTTCCTTTCCTAAATGCTGTATATATATATATATATATATATATATATATATATATATATATATATATATATATATATATATATATATATATACACACACACTCACAAAGATATTACCATTTTCGCTTCCCTTCCTAAGGAATACCATTGCGGCCGGACCCTTGGCAGAAAACAATTTGTTTTACATGACAAGGTTGCCAACTACACTGTATTGCCTCCCCTGCTTTGCAGTAGTGGTCCTACATAGGCTTCAAATTGTTTACCTTCGCACAAGATTACTCTTGGCAGATTTGTAAATAGAAGGGTAATGACGCTTCTATCTCAATTCAGGTTTCACAAGATATTCAGATAAGAGAAAACAATGCTGCATTGGCTGAGCACTTTAATTCTAGAATCTGCAGACAACTTTTGTGAAGAATTAAGCAATGATTAATCTTTGCTCTTTCAAACCCCCACCTCTGATTTACTCAGTGGAATTCTTATTATTCTGGTATAGCTCAGTTTAGAGTGTGTGTAGTAAATTGACTGAGACAAACATGCAGTACATTTAAAATGATTAAATCGAAGTTAAATTTGTAAAATTACAAATAACAAAATTTAATAATCACTTGAGTTTAACATTTTGAAAATAACACTGGACTACAAATTTTGACTTTTTGTGTGTATCTGAGATTAAACCAAGTTACCTTTATGTTGTTTGGGCTGCTGAAAATGAAAATAGCCGTTAAAACACCAGATTAGCTCTAGTTTTTTTTTTAAATATCTATAAAACAAGTTTTACACATTTGCATATACATACCATATGATAATAATGCTCATAGCGGAAATGATTCACAGCGACGCCTTTTTGCCTGTCGCTTGTAATGAGTTTCTGGAGCATCTCTCACAAGGTTCCAACAATAGTCTGCTAGCATTGCTGCATTCCATTTCCCTTGGTACCATTTTTCGATGGTAGTAATGTCCTAATGAAATCGTTCCCCATGCTCGTCACTGACAGCCCAGCAGTTAGCAGGGAAGAAATCCAGGTGAGAGTGTAAAAAGTGTAATTTCAAAGACATGTTGCACCCTAGTCTCTCTTAGCGCTGCAAGAGAGTTTCTACAAGCTCCTGGTAATTGTCAGCCTTATTATTTCCTAGAAAGTTTGTGGCCACTTGCTGGAACGCATTCCAAGCTATCTTTTCGTCAACTGTGAGGACATCATCAAAACGCTGATATCGGAAGAGCTGACGTATAAGTGGACAGACAAATACACCTTCCTTAATTTTGGCCTCACTAAGTCTTGGAAATGTTTCACGAAGGAATAAAAATCCTGCCCCATTTTGATCCATGGCCTTTACAAAATTCTTCATTAGTCCAAGTTTGATGTGGAGAGGAGGGAGCAAGATCTTGTGGGATTCTACAAGTGGTTCGTTAAGTACACTCTATTTCGCAGGTTCAAGTGGTTGTCGTTGGGGCCAATCCTTTCTTTGTAGTGGGAAGCCCTAGCACGGCTGTCCCACAGACAGAGGAAACAGCAAAACTTTGTGTAACCCTGATATAGCCCCATCAAGATGGCAAGGACCTTCAGGTCACCACAAATCTACCACTTATACTTGTCATAGTTGATGGTATGTAACAGATGTTTCATTTTGTTGTACGTTTCTTTCATGGGGACTGCATACTCGAGTGGAACAGATGGTAGAACTTTACCATTATGGAGCAGCACAACTTTTAAGCTCAACTTGGAAGAATGAATGAACAGCCTCCAATCGTTGTCTTTGTAGTTGATGTATAGTGCTGCCATCAGACCAAGTATACCAACGCAAGCAATGAGGTTATCTGTCATTTTGAAATATGGAAGCAGATCTTTTTGCCGAGCACGAAACACAGACACATGCACTTTCTCTTCTACAAGATTCCATTGCTGCAGTCTGGACCCCAAAAGCTCTGCTTTACTTTTTGGCTATTCCAGATCTCTCACTAGATCATTCAATTCACTCTTGGTAATTGTATGTGGCTGTACAGACTCTTCAATAGGCACGAAATCAGGATCTCTTGATGTAGATGCTTTCACGGGTGACGGATGTCCACTTTCCTTATTATCTTCTTCATCATCTAGAGTATAACATTCTGGTAGGTCAGGAGAAGGAAGTCCTTCCCCGTGAGGCACTGGCCGCATAGCAGAGGGAATATTCGGGTAGGTCACAGGCCGCTTTTTCTTCTTAGAAATACCATGTCCAATTGGAGGAGTCATGCAAAAGTAGCAATCATTAAGATGGTTTGTCGGTTCCCTCCACACCATTGGAACTGCAAAACGCATCGATCGTCCATTTCGGTTCAACCAGCTGCGCAGATTCGTTGCACAGGATTGAGAACATATGTGTGTGGCTGTTACGTACATTTATTACCTAAGGGGGTAGTCTTCGGTCCTGCCAAATGTACGCACCAGTTTTATGTAGTTATATTGTTTGTGCGTTCGATTGATTCACGCACTGACGTGCACAATGCTGTGTGAGTTGCTTTGGACGCACGTGTAACCTAGTTGGAGGATATTGTGACGTCATGATAGGGGCAGCTCGGACGACATTTTATGTCCGCAGTGTTATTATTTGATTCCTGGCAGATTTGAAGAAGCCAGCAGTTGTATTCGTATCTATTGGTCTTCATGGCGAAGCCAATAGTGGATGTCTGAAGTAAGTGTCGCCCCATTTCGTATGGCAAGTTTAATTATGTAAAATTAAGTATCAGGCCGCTCCTATTAATGGTCTAGCGGGAATTCATCGGAGATGACATTCCTAGAATTGGACACACGGAGTCGATAGCCTTTGGAATCTTTTGTAGAGGGAGAATCCATATGTGGAATCAAGTTAATGAATATAGATATATGCTTCACATGTTTAATATGCCGTTTTACCTATGCCAAAGTCGTGGTATGGATACCGAGAGGTTAGCCAAGATGAAACACTAACTTGGTTGTATTGTTATATCTGCCTTTTGTTTGGATTGGATATGCTATCCAAGAATTTTACAACAAAGTCTGGGATGCTTACAAGTATGATATAAATTATTGCTCCGTGAGAATGAATCCGTTTGCCTTAATAAACGTCCTTGGGAGAAGGTCAATGGACGTTAATTACCAGGTCTGTTATATGAAATGGAAGTGATCCTTAGTCACTGGAATAAGAGAACTTAACTGTTAGAGATTCTACAACAACTTTTAACAGTGATATTAACATTTTAACGTATGATCTTCACATCTGTAACTATGATTGTCTTGTTCCACTTCGTTGGTGTCACGTCAATAAAATACATGTACAGTAAACACCGACTTGTGTGCTGCCAATACTTACCCAGTTCACCCAATGCAACGATACCTGTTGGAATGTTCGTTTGAAGAAGTTTATTGACATTTTGTTCGTATTCAACCATTCGCGTGATAAAATCAATACCATTACCATAAACGGACTCCAACAGGGGCCCAATACCGTTCCTGCTCACCGATCTCACAATCAAAATAAAGGCTGTACGCTTTTTTTAACCCCCCCCCCCCTTCTCCCCGATCTTGAAAATTACAGCTAATTCGCGATTGTTAATTTTCATATTCGTGATCAGCATGTCCAAATTAGTTAAAAATAGCTACTTTTGTCTCGGATACATTTTGGCTGTTGTCCAGTGTAATTGAATAGTTTAAAAGAAAGGGTTCATCACTGCTTGATCGTAGGTTTAATAAAAAAAGTTCACTTTGGCAGCTTATATACTGCACTTAGATGCAAGTGGTTGTTTCTACTCCCGCTGGGGTGGTTCTTGATGGACTTATCACTTATAACTCTCGTCGCTGGTCAAGGATGTAGGATGCAGCTCGTTCTCAGGAGTGTCAGGGAGAGTCTACAAAGTTGGTCCCTCCTCTTATAAGCTCAGGCCACTGTTCCCTTCTTGTTCCAGAGATAGTACCCTTCAACTGATTCCACCACCAACAATTATGGTAACAGAATAGAAACGAAACGCTTTCCTGAGTATTGCGTTTTCCGACATATACTTATGTGTCCCCTTTCTCCGATTCTACCATCCCATTTACTCAGAATTTACCGTCGATAAGAATTAACTTTAATCTCTCGAGAGAAAACTTTCTTTACATTTAAATTGAATAGCTTTTATAGTCACTTTACATTTAAACGAAAAGGTAAATAATACAGATATAATATGTTTACATTTACATTTCCACTGTTTTGAAGTGTTCACAATATAAATTGAATATGTTTTCATTTATGTTTACACTGATGTGAAAAGTTTGATACTTCCATAAATTTTAAAGTGCATATGTTAACATCGACATTTACACTGGTTTTAAACTGTAAGTATTATAATTAAAATGTTCATCATTTCTTTTATCTTTCCCTATCTATGCTATATGGAACTTGGGACTACAGATGCGGTTAGTTCTGCTTAAGAAACTAGCAATAAAGCAGTCGCCAGCCCGTGCAGTGGTGGTTCATGAAATTTTCATTCTATGCGCTGAGGTTGCCAGTCTCAAATGACTGGGACATCCACTAGCTATTTTCACACATTAATATTCACATGGTAATATGTACATTTTAGTTCACATGTTAGTAATGAAAATATAGAATGTAAAATGACAACTTACGCCAATCCTGGCTCACAGACTTTTTGCTCAGATGAATGAAGTTTAGGCAATAGCCGATGCCTATTTACACGTGTACTTGGGGTCATTAATTTTTATCTTTAACTCCATCTCTGACTCCGTATTTTTATTTTCCTCAGATATTCTGGATTTCCTTATTTTAAAATGATAGAGATTTCCTGGGCTGGTTTTGTAAGTCCTGATAAATACTCAAATAAAAGGCCCGGTCTGATAAAATGGAATTTTGAATTCTAGGCTTCACTCTGGCAAGGTCTGGTTGTGTCGTCTTGGCAAGCGATCTTTACAGTAAATTTGACTGACAAGGTGTCAGGTTATATTCACTGTCCTACCCCGCTCTGTTTGTTATGAAGCTAGGCAAAAGCTCCAATCATTTTAAACATGCTAGTTGGGAGGGTGGGGGCGATTTCGAATTATTCGAGATATTGAAAAATGTTGAACGTAATGTAGGTGTCAAGCCTTCCGTATATGGAATGAAAATATCCGATCCTTGTGTACAAACTCACAAAAATGTCAGTAAACACATACGACAACGTGTTTCAGATGTAACAAATTATTACTGTGTAATGTAATCTTGTCATAACAAGCCGGACAGGAAGCGATTAGGTCATTGTTGTCTGTCCAAAATGTGTCACCCAGACAAGTAATCTCCTATCTGTCACGTACGCTGACTTTATCAACAATTAGTACCAATACGCTGGCGATTTCCGTATTAATTGGTAGCGGCCACGGTTGGGCACACGAGAATATGCCTGTCGTTAATATTATCTCTGCCGCTCCTTGCAACGTTTCTCCCTATCTCACGTCTAGAGGCCCACAGCCCCCGTCACAAAACCTCCTCGGATAGAGTCAAGTTAATATTGACCTATCACCCTCACAGCGCTTCTGTTAAAAGGATCCTGTATCGCTACCTACCTATCCTCCAATCTGACCCAGTGACACGGGAAGTGTTTCTTGAGCCACCCTTGCTGGCATATAGACGGGATAAAAATTTGAGGGACCTCCTAGTCCACAGCCGTTTGAAAACTGTAGACGATGGCCATTTTGGTACCCAGTCATGTAACCGGACACGACGCAAGACATGCCAGTAAGTAATCCAAACACGCACAGTGACATTCCCTAAGGCCAAGTTCACCATCACACAGGGCTTCACATGCGAGTCACTTAACGTTATTTATGCTATTATATGCAAACGTTGCAATATTACTTACATCGGCCAAACGGGCATACGACTGAGTGACCGATTCTGCTTACACCTCTACGACATGTCGCAGCTGAAATCCACAACTGTGGCCATCCACTTCAATGGCCCTGGCCACCACGGTACGACTGACATCCAGGTGACAGCCATCAGATCCTCTTCATTGGACGCTAACAGTCGGTTCTGTTTGGAACAACGCCTCATCCATCTTATAGGTTGCCTCAAACCCAGTGGTTTGAACACCCTGCATTCTTTTGTATGAGGCGTCTTTTTCTATCTAGCCCCAGTTCTATTATGACTGCGATCACCCTTGCCTTCCCATTTTGTTTCTGTTTAATTTAATTTTGTTTAATTTTAATTTTTTTTTAAATTTAATTTAATTTTTTTTTTAACTTAATTTAATTTAATTTTTTTTCCCTGAAGATGTATTACTTTTTTCCCCAAACCGTTTTCCAGTCCTTGTTTTCATCATCTTTTTTTTATTTATAGTGACAATGAACTATTCACTTCCGGTTTCCGGTTCAGTAGCGGCCATTTTCGCTCCAACATTTGACACTATCAGGGAGTATTTGTCTCTTACTCCCATAGTTTCAGGTTCTCCACTTAATTCTCACTTTCTTTCCCTTCTATCTTTTATTTTTCTGCACTAATGATCTGTCATCGAAGCATCATTTTTGGTGATGCGTAAATGGCAGGGAGGATAGTGTGATTCGCTTGCATGGCTGGGGGGGGGGGGGGGGGGGGGGGGGGGGGGGGGGGGGGGGGGGGGGGGGGTGTTGTTGCACGGACGTTCCTGGGTTCGAGTCCTGTGTAAGCACTCAATCTGTTGTTTTTCTGTTATCTAGTGTTCTACTTCTTTATTTCTTACGAGTGCTTGAAAACATACCTTTATGTTTGTCTAATATTTATTTACTGTTTACAGACCCCGGGTTTCCCTTCCTTATGTGTTATTTGTTTTCGGGAGAGTATTAAAAAGCCAATATATTTGTTTTACATCCGTTGTTAAACAAAGTTTGAACACGCACGCCGTTCACATGGTGCATGCACACCAACCTTTGCGCACTTTTCTTTGGCGAGTGTTACTATTTTTGGTAGCGTTACGAACGGAAGGAATGATAGAATCAGCTGGAAAACTATATGTATGTGGGATTTTGATATCACTCTCTGTTCACCTCTGTTCACCTCTGCTCACCTCTGAAGCAGAGTTTAATTTTTTTTTTTTTTTTTTTTTTTTTTTTTTTTCCTTAACCAGCGGCACTTGGGCTTTCAGCCCTTCGGCTCAATGACATGTCATTGCGAGGCTGGAGAACCTGAGGACTTTCCTTCCAACCCGGTCAGGAGCTTCGCTCCTTCCCATCCACAGAGGGTTTATCACAGGAGCCGTTCAGGTTATTCAGTCAAATTTCCGGCCGTAAACATTTCTTCAAACGCTGACGCCCGGGTTTGAACCATGAACACCTGGTCGCCAGTACAACGCCGAAGCCATTACACCAGCGCGGCTCCCATAGCAGAGTTTAATCACACTGTAATTTTTTGTTTTGTTTTTGTTTTTTTTTGTTAGTGTGGGTCGCAACAACCATGTCTGGTGGAGAGAAAAGATCATGTCTGTTGTTGGTCTACCAGCTCGGAATCCACACTTTGGCTCTGGATATATGCACCAGTTATTTACTATCGATAACTATGAATTGGCATCGCTGCACCACTTCACATACCTAGGGTCTACCATCAATGACAAACTCTCACTGGACACAGAAATTGACAGCCGCATTGGCAAAGCTGCAGCTACCTTTGCTCGCCTCACATCGCGTGTTTGGGGAAACTCCAAACTCACATTGAAGACCAAAACTGCGTTATATAACGCCTGTGTCACTGATAAGGGTGGAATTAGGATGCCGTCAAATTACCACCTCTATCGACACCAGGTATTACAATGCAAGATGTGGGTGTCTTATCTGGTTTAGATTGTTGCGGTGTGTGTGTTGCAGTAGAACAGTTCAGGGTACACCACAGGCAACATGACGTGTAGAGTCATAAAAATGGTAACTTCGCTTTAGGTTTATACCATTTATTGCACGCCACAAAACAGTCATGATACTTATGTTATCATCAGCATAGTATAACGAATGCAGCATTCAAACTCATGTTAACTGACAGTCATGTAGAAGTCAATACTCAATAGTTGTATGGAAAACAAATATCATAGCGAAGCTTGATAAATAATACATATAACTTCTGCAACCGTGGTCAGCTGCAGATCCTTAATGTTCATAGACAATAATAATTATTCCTTCCTGATGCTAGCAGATCAGATGTATACAATACGTCCGTTTACTGTCTGCACGTGAGTAGCATACATGGATTACAGGTCAGCTCGACCTTTATAACCTTCCTAAGTCTAACCATCTGACTTGGACGTGATCTCTGATATAACGAATCCTGGAACACAGACAATAGTCTTGTTGGTCTAGAGCGACCCATAGATATATAACTAGTTCAGGTATAAAGATACCGGTGACTTAATCCTAGTCAAAGTACCTCTCCATTTTGAATCACACAGGCGAGCAAAAAGGCGACAAAATGACGAACCTCTAGATGATAGCATAAAGTTCGATACAAGAGGAATTACCTTATTTCGGAAAATCAACCATGAACATATGCCTCCAGGCAGGCTTGAATAATACGGGGAAATAGTCTAGTTAGCTAACTAACTCACAAAGACAATGTATTTCCCTCAGAGAATCACAAGACGCAGTCGCGTCCGCTCGCTAATCAGTCCATTTCTCAACTGCCCGACCTGGGCGGAACAACAAACGACAACCCAGTCGAGACATGCGCAGAGTGACAATCTCTGAGTCGCTGTTCACAATAAGACGATTCTAAGAACATTCGAGATAAAAGTCTTACACAGTCGCGCCTTTTATGGACATGAACAGAAGCGTTAAGAAAGGTTTCAAACATCTACAACAGTTGACTGATACTACCAAATAAGGAGATATGGTCACGCTTCGTTCAAGACATTATAGACCGAACGTGTCTCTATACAAGAGGAGGTAAACTCATAAAAAATAGTAGTATCGATATATCGGGTTCTGTCCCTTTGACCATAAAATATATATAACATGCATTTCAGTCAAATAATGATCATACATACGAAAAACGATCATACAAAGACTTTGGAAAAAAGTAATTATTTGTGCGTAACATTACCGCACCCTCCCGGGAAAAAAAAAATGAAACATTTTTTTTTTTAAATCCTGGAGCCGGAAAAATCTAGGCTCCTAACGCACGTATGATGCGCGGATATACCTAACAAAATAGCTCAACACTTGGAGCGAAACTGAGATCATATCCCAGGTCCTTAGAGAAAAATTTATCTAAGTATACGCGTATATATCCCAGGAAGGTGCCACCAACACAAACCACAATGATGGCAACATCATAATAAAAGTCAAATTATTCTCATACCAATATATGAAATCAAATATATTATTATGATATCATACAATGTGTTGCAAATAGCGGTGTAATATATTAATATACCGCACTATTTTATTACATTATGTAATGCATCAGTAACTAATAAGTAATACATGTGTTGATCTTCGTTGACATAAAACATTCAATAGAAGAAGATGTGGACATCATCCGCTCCCAATCTAGGACAGGACTTGATATACTCAAAGTTCCACAATGGACACAATCTCGCATCTTCAATGATGTGCTGCGAAAATATCAATAACACAAATCTTAAAGACAACTGGTAAATCTCTCAATACAATCCTGAAAATAATTTATTTAAATGTGGCCGAGTGATCTTTTGGCCCGTATATCACTAACTAAGCCTTCTTAGATAATTACATGGTACAATGTTATAAATTCCCCCTCAAAAAAGTGAGAAAAAAAAATCTACTAACATGTCATTATAACATTGGACTGTATATCAGGAAATATATATATGACAGAAGAATCATGTGGAATCGTGTGGGCATCTGGACAGAATGTCTGCCATTACATTATCCGAACCACGGATAGCTCGAACCGAGAAATGAAATGGTTGAAGAGCTATGGCATAACGAGTGGACCTCGAGCTCTTCAAGTTTTTGCTCTGAATAGCAGTAAGCGCTTTCTGGTCGGTTTCCACAATGAAATGTGCGCCTAGAAGAAATCTTTGTAACTTCAGAATAGACCATACCATAGCCAATAACTCACGGTCTAAAACCGAGTAATTCTTTTCTGCAGCATTTAATTTCCTAGAGATATACATCACCGGATGCAGAGTATCAGAATACTCCTGCATTAGTGCTGCCCCAATCCCAGTTGACGAGGCGTCACTTCGAAGAACAAAAGTCTTCTCAATAGTAGGTAACCTAAGAATAGGTGGAGATGAAAATAGGTCTTTAACCTGGTCCAATGAGGATTGACATTCTTTAGACCAGCGGATCAAATTAGGCGACCCTTTCTTCAATAAAGTAGAAAGCGGTGCCATAATGGAGGACAGATTCGGAATGAATCGTCCGTAGAATTGGATCAAACCTAATAGACTCCTTACTTGTTTCTTTGTCTTAGGGACCGAAATGTTAAGTATTTTTGAAACATTGTGGTCCTCTGTCTTTAAAAGACCATGACCAACACGATGACCTAGGAAAGAAATCTCACTAAATCCTATAAAGGCTTTAGAGGGTTTTGCAGTCAAGTTATACTCGCGAAGAGTAGACAGTAATTCGTATAAACCCAAATAGTGATCTTCCCAGGAATCACTGAATAGACAGATATCATCTAGGTATGCTATGACATCTGTACGATATGCGAGAATTCGCCGCATCATGCGTACGAATGTAGCAGGGGCGTTCATAAGACCAAAAGGCATGAAATTCCATTGGAATAAACCCCTAGGTGTAGAAAAAGCTGTAAAAGGTTTGGCACGTTCAGTTAGCGGGACTTGCCAATAACCTTTAGACAAATCTAGTTTGGTAAAGAATCTAGAATTAGAAAGTTTATTGAGTAGCTCTTCTAATGAAGGCATAGGTTCAGCATCGAACTTCGTAACTTGGTTCAATTTGCGATAATCTACGCAAATGCGAATGTTATTATCCTTCTTTCGAACAATAACCATAGACGAAGAGTATGCTGAAGTGGATGGTTCAATGATTTCCAAACGTATCATTTCATCCAATTCTTTTTCGACTTGAGACTGGAAATGGATAGGTATTGGATAGGGTCTGACTCTGATAGGATTATGATCAGTTAGCACAATGTCATGTTCAATGACATGTGTGTGTCCCGGGATGTCTGTAAGAACATCCTGAAATGTTTGCAACATCGAAGAAACTTGTCGATGTTCCTCCGCGGAAAGATTTGGAGAAACGGTCACGTTTTTCCAAGATTCCGTAGAATAAAGTGGGACCATAGAAAGAGGAAGATTGACATCAGAAAAAGTAGTTTCCTCATCCTGTATAACTGACAGAGATGAGTACTGACCATGAGGTACTTGAGAATTGTCCGTTGCCTGGAAAATAGGCTGCAAATAGTCTGGTCTTTCATAAAATTCCGTGAGCATATTTATGTGGAAAGTTTTATGCTTTCCATCAATATCGACAACATAGTCGACATCAGAAATTTTGGAGACTATTGCATATGGACCTTTCCATGCAATTAGAAGTCTGTTCTCCCTTGAAGAAAGTAGAACGAGAGCTTTGTCACCTGGACAAAGTTGTCGTAGACATCTATTCTTATTTGCAAACTGCCTTGCCTTTTCTTTAGCAAATTCGGAAGACGAAGTTGCTAGTCTGCATGCCTCAATGATTTTTTTCCTAAGAGCAATGACGTACTCATAAGAAGACTGAGTCTCATCGCTAATATTATCGGCAGTGATTAGATCGTGAAGTAAAGACATAGGGCCGCGCGGTTGCGCGCCAAAGACAAGTTCAAAAGGGGAAAACCCCGTATGTTCATTGGGGACCTCTCTATACGCAAAGAGAGCCGCGGGTAAGACCCTGTCCCAATCCTGAGGATGATCCTCAGTTATTTTACCAAGTAAAGTTTTCAGAGTCCTATTTAAACGTTCGACCAACCCATTAGACATTGGGTGATAGATACTGCTGAGAGACCTTTTTATATGTAGCATAGACATTACCTGTGACATAGTGTCTGATATAAGTTGAGTGCCATGGTCTGACAATATTTCTCCGGGAAAACCCAAGCGAGAAAATATCAGCCAAAGAGCGTCTGCGATATCAGCAGTTGAGATGCTCTTGAGAGGTATTGCCTCTGGCCAACGTGTGCACATATCGACACATGTAAGAATAAATTGATGTCCTCTAGCCGACTTAATTCTAAAAGGACCGATAATATCTATTGCCATTTTTTGAAAAGGGCGAATTGGAATGTCAGCAGCCTGGATAGGCGCAGCATGTCGTGGTCCTTTAGATTTGACCTCCTGACATACTTTGCAAGAGCGACAGTACATTCGTATGTCCTTGCTCACAAATGGCCAAAAGAAAGCCGCAAGAACCCTCGACTTTGTACGGGAAAAACCCATATGTCCAGCACATTGCGAGTCATGAGCATGTTGCAATATTTGCAATCTCATGCTCTTAGGCACAAGAATTTGTGAATGAGTGGACGTAGTCGAGTCTTGTACCATACGTACAAGTACGCCGTTCTTCATAGAAATCCAAGATTTTCTATTAGTATTTTGATTAGGATCACCTTTTTTTGCTAGAATGAAGAATTTTTGTAAAGACGGATCTTCTTCTTGCAATTTGATAAATGAGTCACGTGTAATAGTCAAGTGACTATTTTGTTCATTTACTTCATCATTATTAGTTAATGAAGTTTGAGGTGGATCCAGAGCATGTGCTCTTGTGACCACCGTATTGGTAGCTTCAATGTTTTGCTCTTCCCAAACAGCAATCTGCTGTGGGGTACATTCCCTAACTCCGTGAATACGACCAATAATAAGGTCCGCAATAGGGTTTGGAAGTAGACACGCGTGGACCTCTCCCGTGAAGAAAGGAGTAGCAATATGTATTATGGCAGTAGGATATTTTTCCAACGTGCCACCAAATGTGACACATTTGATGACCTTTCCTGTAGCACAGAATGGATCTACAAGAGATTGCCTAACCCCGACAGTAGTACATCCAGAATCAAACAACACCGAGACTGGATTACTATTTACAAGCCCCTTATGTAATATAAGAGAACCTCTCCCATCATGAGCAACATTAGCAGGAAGAGCGGGCAAAGGATGACCACAGCTTAGAGTACTAATGGTTTTCGGATCAAATAAAGTACTGCATTGGATACATTTATTTGCCCTACCAAAGTCAAAAGATGAGCATCCGATAGCATTATGGTCTTTATCATTATTAACCTGTTTATCTGCTCCCTGAGATTCTTGTTGAACAGAGTTTGTCTGTTGATATCTTTTTCTCTTCTGTTGCGATCTACCGCGACCATTATTGCCTCTGCAATTATCATTAAAGTCCCTACTGTAATTTTTATCCTGGTTTGAGTTCCAGTTTCCATAACTGTCATTACCATCTCTATGCTGTTGAGAACCTCTATTATCTTGGTATTGAGGTCTCTGCAAAAAATATTTTCCTCTATACCGATTACCTTTATGAAAATTTCTAAAGTTACCGGGAATAGAATACCGTGTAATATTAGGTTGTCTCCAGTTCTGGGAAGAAGAATCTCCCTGAAATTGATTACCATGGTTCTGGGCATAATTACGGTTACTCTTTTTATTGAAATTTTGCTGGCTACCCTGAAATTTACGCATAAAATTCGGGCCATAAGGTGCTGCCGAAGCAACTGGCAGACCTTCTTTTACCTTAGAGTTGCTAATGGTTATGTGAGGATGTGCAGTAACATACTGGCTACAGTATTCTTCCATTTCTTTTATATTTTTAGGCTTACGCTCATGAAGAAAAGAAAGAAAAGCTTCATTAACAGAAGACATAACCTTGTCTCTAAGAAGTAAGTCCATGAGGGCTTCAAATGTACTTTCTGTCTTAGAAAGCTCAACCCATCGTAAAAAAGTAAGACGTATGCCTGAGATGAATTCTGAGAATTCAACTCCAGTTTCTGGTAACATGTTTTTAAATTTAAGACGATATCCGTCTTCGTTAAGTTGGTACTTCTTTAACAATGCCGCCCTGACAACCTCATAGTTGTTCTTGTCAGGCACATCTACCATACCCAACAAAGTCAAAGCATCACCTCTAAGTATCTTGGACAGATGATAAACATATAATGTTTTATCTATATTATGCACCTTACATGCACTTTCAAATCTATCTAGATAAAATGTTATATCATCAATTGAAGCATTGAATGCTGGTAAATTAAGCTTGAAATCAACAGCATTAGACTTATTAGCAGATGATACCTTATTAGCATCATTAGCATTACTAGATAACTTCAACTTTTCTAACTCCAAAGCTAAGAGTTTTTCTTCATGTTCCATTTTTGCTTTTCTCTCATCAGCTTCTCTTTGTAACCTTCTTTCTTCAGCCTCAGCCTGTTTTTCTAATCTTTTATTTTCAGCCTCTATTTCAAGTCTCTTATTTTCAGCTTCTTTTTCAAGTCTCTTATTTTCAACCTCAGCCTGAAGTCTCTTCTCCTGAGATTCTGCTTCTCTTTTTTGTTTTTCCATTTCCATTTGTAATCTCTTTTCATCTACCTGCATCTGCAGTTTTAAATTTTCAGCATCTATTCTCTTTTGTTCAGTTAGTTCTTTCATTTTCTTTTCCTCCGACTTCAATGCCTTGGCATATTGAACAGTCGCAAATTCTTCTAATTTATCACCTGTCTTCCCAAGGGCTTTACCCTGCTCAATAAAGTACTCAAATGTAGACATGATGTCTAAAATGTGAGTACAGAACCTGAAATAATTAATTATCTTATTTCAATCTTAATAGCAACAAGACTTAATAAAGTGCTTGTATAATTACTATGTTTACTCCAATCTCTGTGGGAAACAAGACTTGACACCAATTTGTATTATCAGTTGTACAATAATATCACAAGTCACCTCTTAATTATCAGTGCACTACCCAAATCAGTGCATAACCATCAGTTATTTATCATAACTGCACTACAATAGTGCATAAGGAAAAAACCACCAGCTAGTTATGATAAGTGCACTATAGATCAATAGTGCATGAGCATATATGTAACAATAGTGAAAGCTAACTATGCAAGAACTATGCAAACAATAACAAGACAATGTAAACAATAACAAAGTACCAACAATGTAAACAAAACAAAGATCAAAGTCAATGTAAACAATAACAAAGATCAGAGTCAATGTAAACAATAACAAAGATCAACGTCAATGTAAACAATAACAAAGATCAGAGTCAATGTAAACAATAACAAAGATCAAACAATACGAAAACATTCGCATAAGTCAAATAAATAAACAGCGAAACTAAAAAGAATATGATGACAGAATGCGAAGATATGACAAACAAATGACGCTACAGTATATACACAAAAATTTACGTGAAGAACTGAATAATAGAAAAGAGGAGACCTACAAATACAAACAATTGAAATCGAAACTAAAAAACAGAAAGAAAGAGAGAAACAAAAAAAAAAAATATACAAAAAACGAAAATAAAGCACAACTCGTCACAACTAAACAGATATAGCAACGATTGTCGCTAGCAAATTTCACAGTAGGAAATTCGCACAGTCCCTAACGAAAACGCTAACAGTAGAACCTCTGTGACGTGGTATCATCTACTGAAAGACACCGCCCAACCGAGAAAACCCGCAGAAATATAAACATATAAATACAAATCCAAATAACATATAACATGTAAACATATAAAGAGTGCGAAAAATGTGATAGACAGAAGGCTCAGTTAGAACATAAGGGCACAGTTCACAAACAAAACAGGCCACTTAACTTCTATGTATCCACAACGTCAGCACAGTTCAGAACAGGATGTGATCAGCATTCTTAGGACAATGATCCAACGTTGATCCATATCTGCTCTCGTAAACTGCCATGACGAAGGAAATGAGCTTCTAACAGGAAACAGCTTCTGACAGGAAACAGCTTCTGAACTTGACCTTCTGAATCTGCAACAGTAATTCTGAGACCGGAACAGTTGTTACGGCACTTGTCCTTCTTCTCAACAGATCAGGAAATCCATTCGCTCGGTACTTGTCCTTCTATTTGTAGACAAACTTCAATACCGCCGAGCAGCGCCGGGTAGTTTCAAAATATCAACAACTGTCAGTACTGCTGCGTCTTTCAAAAAATTTCATCAAAGGTGATGAATAGCAACTGCAATGTTGTCTTGTAGTCTGCTGATGATGTCTGGGTTTGTTGACCCCCTTGAGAGTTGGTACCAGAATAAACCAACTATTGGCCACCATGAATTGATAAGGGTGGAATTAGGATGCCGTCAAATTACCACCTCTATCGACACCAGGTATTACAATGCAAGATGTGGGTGTCTTATCTGGTTTAGATTGTTGCTGTGTGTGTGTTGCAGTAGAACAGTTCAGGGTACACCACAGGCAACATGACGTGTAGAGTCATAAAAATGGTAACTTCGCTTTAGGTTTATACCATTTATTGCACGCCACAAAACAGTCATGATACTTATGTTATCATCAGCATAGTATAACGAATGCAGCATTCAAACTCATGTTAACTGACAGTCATGTAGGAGTCAATACTCAATAGTTGTATGGAAAACAAATATCATAGCGAAGCTTGATAAATAATACATATAACTTCTGCAACCGTGGTCAGCTGCAGATCCTTAATGTTCATAGACAATAATAATTATTCCTTCCTGATGCTAGCAGATCAGATGTATACAATACGTCCGTTTACTGTCTGCACGTGAGTAGCATACATGGATTACAGGTCAGCTCGACCTTTATAACCTTCCTAAGTCTAACCATCTGACTTGGACGTGATCTCTGATATAACGAATCCTGGAACACAGACAATAGTCTTGTTGGTCTAGAGCGACCCATAGATATATAACTAGTTCAGGTATAAAGATACCGATGACTTAATCCTAGTCAAAGTACCTCTCCATTTTGAATCACACAGGCGAGCAAAAAGGCGACAAAATGACGAACCTCTAGATGATAGCCTAAAGTTCGATACAAGAGGAATTACCTTATTTCGGAAAATCAACCATGAACATATGCCTCCAGGCAGGCTTGAATAATACGGGGAAATAGTCTAGTTAGCTAACTAACTCACAAAGACAATGTATTTCCCTCAGAGAATCACAAGACGCAGTCGCGTCCGCTCGCTAATCAGTCCATTTCTCAACTGCCCGACCTGGGCGGAACAACAAACGACAACCAAGTCGAGACATGCGCAGAGTGACAATCTCTGAGTCGCTGTTCACAATAAGACGATTCTAAGAACATTCGAGATAAAAGTCTTACACAGTCGCGCCTTTTATGGACATGAACAGAAGCGTTAAGAAAGGTTTCAAACATCTACAACAGTTGACTGATACTACCAAATAAGGAGATATGGTCACGCTTCGTTCAAGACATTATAGACCGAACGTGTCTCTATACAAGAGGAGGTAAACTCATAAAAAATAGCAGTATCGATATATCGGGTTCTGTCCCTTTGACCATAAAATATATATAACATGCATTTCAGTCAAATAATGATCATACATACGAAAAACGATCATACAAAGACTTTGGAAAAAAGTAATTATTTGTGCGTAACAGTCACCAGCACACATCTGTATGGTTGCGAGACATGGACAACCTTTGCTAAGCAAGAAAGAAGGCTCAATACCTTCCATCTACGGTGTCTGCGGCACACCCTCGGCATTTTGTGGAAAGATAAAGTGACAAATGTCGAGGTGTTGTCACGTGCTGGCCTTCAAAGCATGTAAACGCTACTTAGACAGCACAGGCTACGCTGGCTTGGCCATGTCCGCCGCATGGAAGATGCTTGCATCCTGAAAGATATCTTCTACGGGCAACTAGCAGATGGCAACAGAACAGTTGGGCGAATGCAGCTGACATTCAAAGATGTGTGCAAGAGAGACATGAGGGCACTGGACATAAATCCAGCAACGTGGGAGGATGAAGCTGCCGATCGCACCAAGTGGCAATGCTATCTGAGGAACCACCTCAGTTTGGGCGAAAAAACGTTCACACAACAAACAGAAGAGAGGAGAAAACGTTGAAAGGAACACCAGGAAAGTAACCAGCTGAGGGCTGTCACCTCAGGGGTGCATTCCCAGAGTCAGTTATGACTGAAGAGGCTATTATAGCATCCCCCAGAGAAAGCCGAAAAAACTCTGCTGCTGACGCTCGTATTTTCTTCTAGGACAATCTTAACATTTGGCACCTAGAATTTTAAAATAAACAGCCAGACGATCTAGCTTTTAGCGAGGTCCTGGCTATTCTTTGTCTTTTACGCTAACCATTGGCAAGACGAAAACTGAAATTGCTGGATGAGATGTTAACAGTAATTGAGACTATAAAGGCAAAAATGAAAATCAACGATTGTGAGAATAAACGCGACAAATGATAGCCAAGCTGTACTTGCAGGAAAATCTATACCAGGCTTATTGTATCCTGGCTGGAACAGAGAGTCAACGTTGGAGACAAACTATGATATCTTCAAACAAATACATTTATTATAATTTGGCATCAGCGGAGACTCAAAGTTAGAGAAAAAGCGTTGCTATCATCAAACAAATTCACTTATTATTATTTTGTTACGGGACCGCCTCCTGTTCTGTGCAGTGATGATCCAACATTGGCCACAATTTAGAGTATACAATGAGGGTACTTTCCCTTTAGATTACTCTTGGCAAAGTTGTAAATAGAAGGATGGGGCTTCTACTTTTTAATGAGTCTTCATAGCATTTTTCAAAAATAAAGCACACGCTGAATTTATCAAAGCAGACGCGAACTTTGCATCTGCCCGTCCTTTCTATGAAGAGAAAGATATATTAGCTAGTTTCTGAGCCCCAACTATTCAGTAAAAAATTACGTTAGTAGCTCTGTTGTGTTTATATTTAATATCACTGATTCATACATGTTCACTTCTTTCTGTAATAATCAAATCAACTATTATTTTATATATATATATATATATATATATATATATATATATATATATATATATATATATATATATATATATATATATATATATATATATATATATGTCGGCGTCTGTGGCCTAATGGATATGAACGCAGTTTCATAATCCAGATATACCAGGTTCGAAACCTGCTGCAGGCGGTTTGGTAGCAGATCGCTTTGTGTGGATTTTTAACAATGGTATAAGCGCCGTACCGTTCAGAAAGCAATGGCAAACTACTGAACGTAAAAATTGCCTAGAAAAATCACAAACAGCCAATAAAAGCTGGGGTTGATTGCCACGTCCTGTAAAGGATAAGCAACTAACTATATATATATATATATATATATATATATATATATATATATATATATATATATATATATATATAATTTAATAATCAATTGTTTAACACGAGCAAATAAATAAATGAATTTAGAAATTGAAATAGACATTTTTTTCCACACAGAAAATTCAAATGCAGGCGGTTTTGTTCGAATTTTTTTAGGAGAGTATCTTTTGCTATTGCTGGGTTAAAATTATTTAACTCGCCAGATGTTGGACTGGTTTGTTGACTGCTCCGTTAATTGTAGACTTCTGTGGTGAGGACATGACCCAGGCGTAGTTGCAGGGTATTCGCTCCTAATGTCAAGGCAAGAATCTTCACACATCGTCAAAGGCAGGCATCTAGCGTAGACAACAAGCTCTTGATCCACAAAAATCGTATCACGCTGGAACCACACACTGGTATCTCCAACTTTATCACAAACTGGTATCTCCAACATGTACCACAAACTGGTTTCACCAGCTTATACCACAAACTTTAAAAGAAACAAATGTCTCTCCTAAGTATTTGTTTTCTAACACTAGTCAGGCGCCAACCACACCCCCCCCCCTTCCCCAACCCACTATCAGTTCCATTGCTCATTTTTTTCTCAGTAATTTTACCCTTCCTGAGCATAAATCATAAACCTGTTGGATTGGATGAAAAATCATCATTACTCTCAGTTAATTTGATGAAAAAATGAGACGGGACAGAGGAAACGACTTTTGCCTGGTTTACACGTGTTTAAATATACATATAAACTTATTAAAATATTACTATAATAAATATGTACACCATGATATCGTCACCATCCACTCCCTGCTCCACGTGAAGTCTGGGGCTGCCTCTGCTTTTGGTTCTTGTGAGAGAACCGGCATAAAGCAGTCACCAGCGCATGCTGTAGTGGTTCATGAATATATCATTTTCATATGCTGAGATTGCCAGCCTCTAATGACCTGTACAACCACCAGCAAGTTAAACATGTCAGATGTAAAATATAAAATGATAAAATGTATGTTGCAACGTACACCGTAAGTAGAATGTAATGCGCAAAACGGTTAGGATTTCTGCAGGTGGAGCGGACATTTATATAATAAAATACTTCGATCGATTCTGCAGGTGGAGCGGACTTTTATGTAGTAAAATATATTAGCTCAATAATGGTGGTGTGTGGGTTAGTAGGTTGTAGTTAATTACTGGTGTTAGCTGGTCGGTGGGGGTAGGGAGAGGATATTGACTTTGGTTAGTGGGGGTGCCGACTCGTGTGCTGGTGTGTGTGGGTATTTTAATTGTATTGTGTTGTTTATTTATACAATAAATTTTACAGCATCTAGACAATATTTATACAACATACATACAATATATAAAACATAAATAATAATCGATAAAATCCTGCACTCTTGGGATAAAGAAGAAAATATAAAAAAATCAATAAATTCGCTTAGTATGAGTTTTATAGAGGAAGATAGCTAATGAACATGGGGTGGTGTTGATTTTTGAGTGCGCGGGGGGTATTGGTTTTGGTTGGCGGGGGTGATGACTTATGGATGTGTGTTGCGGTGTAGCACCGGAGTAAGACAATGTTTAAGTGATGTGGTGTGGGTAAAATTGCTTTTAGTTTGTCTGGTGTGTTGTGTGTAGGTATTTTAATTGTTGTGTGTTGTTGTATTGTGCTGGTTGTGTGTTGGTGTGTAGGTGGTAGGTGGGGTATGGAGAGTGCGCGGGGGTATTAATTTTGGATGGCGGGGGTGATGAGGGGTGAGAGAAAAATCAGTGGGTTTATATACTTAAATTTGAAGGCAAAAAACTGACAAAAGGGTGGAGAAAATGCTAATTATTGGTGTTAGGTGGTGGTTGATGTTTTGTTTTTAATAGAATGTGTATTGATGCTGAATGGCGTGGGTGAGGACGCATGGGTGTATTGGCGCGGGCGTAAGACAATGTATAAGCACAGAGGCGTAATAAGTGTTTATATATAAATTTTTATTATATTATTATTATAAAGTGTTGACATTATCGGCGTGTACCTGTCGTTTTATGTAAAAAAATGACAGGAAATTTCTGTGTTGGGGTGTAGCGGGGCACCGGAGTAAGACAAGATTATATATATATATATATATATATATATATATATATATATATATATATATATATATATATATATATATATATATATATATATATATATATATATATATATATATATATATATATATATACATATATACATATATATATATATATGTATATATATATATATATATACTGTTCAAAAAAAGAAACGCATAGCTATCCTAGGGCGCGTTTTTATGAGTTTGTAAGTAAAATTTGGTGCTAGGGTATATAAAAACCAGCCTCAAATGTTTTTCACAGTGTCAAATGCACGTGTTGACCTGAATTGCGTTCGTTTTTGTAATCGTCACATTGTAGTGGTCAATAGTGATTATGACGGAATTTTTGCCCACAGCTCATGTTGCGCGCACGTGAAAGCAAAAAAATTTGGGGCAAACGCTATTCACTGACTACGCAACTGAAACCTTATAAAAGGATAACGCTTCACACAAAAATTCAGTCCATTTTCAAGCAGACATTTATGGCGTCTCTATCGATAAATTTAAAAAGTCAGGCGAAAGTCAAAGTCAGGTTGCCAGGCATCTAAACGTGCATCAGAGTACCATCAGTCGACTTTGGCACCGGTTCCAAGCCACTGGCTCAGTTGAAGACCGGCATCGCAGTGGGCGACCCAGAGTGACAACAGCAGTGGAGGATCGCTTTATTCGGCTTCGTCACCTCAGAGACAGGTTTACAACAGATTCCTCAACTGCCCAGTCATTGCCTGCAGGAAGTCATGTGTCTGATCAAACTGTCCCGATTAGACTGCATGACGCTGGACTTTGGGCACAACGACCTTACCAAGGACCTGTCCTTACCCGCCACCATCGCCAAAATCAACTTCTTTGGGCCAACCAGCATCGTCCCTGGGCAGCTGACAATCAACGGAGACGTGTCTGGTTTAGTGACGAATCTTTCTTTTTGTTGCAGCGTCATGATAGACGGCATAGGGTCTACCGTAGGTAAAATGAACGTTTTGCCCTAAATTTCGTTGATGAAGCTCCGCCGCACGGTTGTGGAGGTGCAATGGTGTGGGGAATGATCAGTTATAACGGAAGGAGTCAATTGGTACACATTGAAGGAGGCTTGAATGCGCAACGATACGTCAATGAAATTCTTCGACCCCATGTCCTTTCACTTTTGGCTGCCCAAAGGTCTGTGTTTCAACAGGACAACGCCAGACCCCATTGTACACGGTTGACCACACAGTTCCTGACTGCCAACAACATTCTCAGTTAGTCTTTTCTTGCATTCTGACATGAGCGTAAGCCTACGAACTTAAAAGATATGGAACAATATTGTTGCCGGTATGTCACTGCACACCCAGAGGTAACTGTTAGTAATTCTAAAGTGAAAGAAGGTTTACCTGTGGCGTCAGCAGCACCATATGGTCCTAATTTTCGTCGTCAATATCAAGGTGCTCAACACAATTTTGATAGGAGGAGTAATCGTGATTTTGGACAGAACCAATGGGGTCCAGCACAGAATGATTCTTCTTCAAGGAATTGGAGGCAATCTAATAGTCCTCAATATTTTGGTCCTAATAATTATAGGAACTTTAGAAGAGGTTACTACAATAGAGGTAATCGAAACTATAATAACTTTTCAGGTAGACAACAAAACCCATCTAAGAGATATTCTGATCAATGTGAAAATGACAATCACAACAAGTTAAACTGTGGTTCAAATCAGAACAATAGTTTCAATAGACCAAAATAACAATGATTGCAAGAGAAATAATACTCGCGGTAAAGCGCAACATAATAATAGATCATGTCACCATGCTTACTCTGCTCAACAAGAGTCCCAATGTAACAATAATCAAGGTGACAATGGTAATAGTACCTCTAATGCTAATGCTTGCTATGCTTTTGATTTCGAAAGAGCATCTAAGTGCCCACAATGCACAACTTTATTTGAACCTACAACTATATCTACTTTGAGTTGTGGTCATCCTCTACCCGCTCTTCCTGCCGCAGCTGCGCATGACGGAAGAGGGTCTCTTATTCTACATAAAGGTTTAGTGAACAATAATCCAGTCTCAGTTCTCTATGATTCTGGATGCACTACTATTGGGGTTAGACAATCTCTCATAAATCCTTCCTGTGCCACTGGAAAAGTGGTAAAATGTGTGACATTCGGTGGGTCCTTTGAAAAGTATTCGACTGCTATCATACACATAACTACTCCGTTTTTCAAGGGAGATGTTCACGCGTGTTTGCTCCCGAATCCTATTGCGGACCTTATCGTCGGACGTATACACGGAGTTAGAGAGTGTACCCGGAGCAGATTACTATCTGGGAAGAATAAAACATCCAGGCTGCTTATGCAGTCACTACAAGAGTTCAAGCTAAAAATATGTTTCAGACTCCATCTACCGAAACCGAAGAAGTGCATAACCATGATGATCACTCAGTGATTTCCCAAGAGTCTTTTATAAAACTCCAACAAGATGACACTTCTCTGGAAAAATTCTTTCTACAAGTTAAAAATGATAATCCAAACCATAACACAAATCGTAAATCTTGGATTTCTAAAAAGAATGGAGTACTAGTCCGCATGGTGCAATATTCTACTGCGTCTACTCATTCGTAAATTCTCGTACCTAAGAGTACGAGAGTTCGAATTCTACAACAGGCTCACGACTCTTAATGTGTAGGACACATGGGATTTTCCCGTACCAAATCGAGGGTTCTTGCCTCATTCTTTTGGCCACAAGTAAATAAAGATATACGTATGTATTGTCGCTTCTGCAAGGTATGCCAAGAGGTTAAGTCACGCGGTCCACGCCATGCAGCACCTATCCAGGCTGCGGACATTCCTATCCATCCCTTTCAAAAGATGGCGATAGATATTATTGGTCCTTTTAAAATCAAGTCGGCCAGAGGACACCAATTTATCTTAACATGCGTTGACATGTGTACTCGTTGGCCAGAGGCTATACCTCTCAAGAGCATTTCTACTACCGATATTGCAGACACTGTTTGGCTAGTATTCTCACGCTTAGGATTTCTCAATGAAATCTTATCAGATCATGGCACACAATTAATATCAGACACTATGTCTCAGGTGATGTCTACACTCAGGATTGAAAGGTCTTTAAGCAGTATTTATTATCCGATGTCAAACGGTTTAGTTGAACGTTTCAGTAGAACGCTCAAGAGTTTACTAAGAAAGATAACTGAGGATCATCCTCAGGATTGGGACAGGGTCTTACCAGCTGCTCTTTTTGCATATAGAGAGGTCCCTAACGAGCATACATGGTTTTCTATATTTCAACTTGTCTTTGGTGCGCAACCGCGCGGTCCCATGTCATTGCTGCACGACCTAATAACTGCTGAGAATATCAGCGAAGACACTAAATCCTCTTACGAATATGTAATTGCTTTAAGGCACAAAATTATTGAAGCATGTAGATTAGCTACCCCTGCATCCGAGTCTGCTAAGCAGAAGGCAAGAAACTTCATAAATAAATAAAAAAGATGTCTACGTCAACTCTTTCCTGGTGACAAGGTACTTGTACTACTGCCTTGTAGAGAAAATAGACTTCTTATTACATGGAAAGGTCCTTACACTATCATCTCTAAAATTTCTGATGTCGACTATGTCGTCGATGTGGACAGAAAACATAAAACTTATCATATAAACATGCTAACAGAATTTCATGAACGACCACTGTTGCTGTCTGAATTTTGAAGACATCAACTCGTATAATATTTTTTGATGATCTAACAAAGAGAACTGTTTATTTAAGTTTGTGACAAGTTGATCCTTGTTTTATGGATAGATGTTGATTGTCTTAAATAGTTGTCAGGTCTTAAGTCTCTATTCATATGACCATATACGGAGCTCTTTGCCTCTCGTTTGGCGGAAACGCCCTGGTCTATGTAAGTTTCACTCAGGTCGGTGAAGTCGGCACATGCGCAAGTTTTTGGCGCAATGACCGAGAGAATTTCGGGTTAGCAGTGTACCTTGGGCTTCTAGAGCGGACGTGCCGGTCCGTAGATTCTCTCTGCCAAGTTTTGATGGGGATTTGGAAGTTCTGTGAATGACTGATTTGTCATTCTTCCTTCCCTAAGTGATTATTTATGCCAGGAACGGCAGTGTTGTGATTCCTTATGTTTTGAGGATTCTATAAAAGGTAACACAGATACATTTCTTGATCTTTCGTTCGCTTAGATCACAAAGGTACTTTCATTGCTTTACGGCGACATAGTGAGCGAAGCTCACAGTGATATATTATAATGTACTCCAGTATGGGTGCATGTTGAAGAAACCAAGACTAAGATGTCCTTTTGGATGTATAAAAGCCCAGAGAATTAACTTTAAGTAATCCGCAATGCAGGCGGTATGATTGGCAGAAATATATGTACACAGAAAGATATAAACAAACGAAGGTTACCTGATTATCGAAGCCCGCTACATGCGGCCTGATTCTGTTGTTACGGCCGATAGTCTTCACTAGAAGAAGAACCTGACGTGTGATGCCAGATGGAGTCTTTGACTTCCCATTAAACAAGTTCATTGACTTTGTTATTAAGCAACTGGAACCGCCCTTATCGTGCGGTATATTTGTTAAAGGACGGCCTGACGCGTTTAGTCAGGGGCCCTGAGCTACAGTATGAAAGAACGTAGATTGTCAAGCCAGCTCTACTAGCATCTTATACATGAGCTATCTAAGAGTTATGATGCTAGATGATAATAATCATTACCACACATGAAATGTCCATGATCCTTGTTCAATTGGCTGTGTCATCTATCAGTGTATGTCCTGTAATAAACGTTTGAAGAAAAGTCATCAGTACTAACTACATTTATGACTTCTACTTGAGGTGGAGTGAGATTGGTGTGCAACTACATAAGAGCCTATACGACTTTGTGTCCACGATCTGCTGATATCTACATACACACCTACATTCTCAACCACATCCTATTGGATGTACATTGTTTGAGTGTCTGTTTTGTTACACCCTGTCAGCGCCTCAATATTTGGTGACCCAAATACACGACAACATTACACTGTCCAGGCACGACACGACCTTACCCACAAAACAGCGCTTAACAACCAAATTACCTACAACCTATTTATGAAGCGACGGACGATTCGCTAGTCCCGCATGGTCATTACACATCTCTGTCAGTCATACAAGAAGAGGAATCTACTTTATCAGACGTAAATCTTCCTGTCTCCGTAATCCCACTGCATTCTACAGAATCATGGGAAAATGTGACCGTTTCTTCAGAGTTGTCTGCTGAGGAACAACAACAAGTTTCTTCTCTTTTACAGACTTTTCAGGATGTTCTCACTGACATTCCTGGACAAACATCAATTGTTAAACGTGACATAATACTCACTGATCATAATCCTATCAGAGTCCGACCTTATCCTATTCCTTTACACTTCCAAAAACAGGTCGAAAAAGAATTAGATGAAATGATGCAGATGAAAATAATTGAACCATCCACTTCGACATATTCTTCGTCTATGGTTATTGTCCGTAAAAAAGACAATAACATACGTCTTTGCGTCGATTATCGTAAGTTAAACCAGGTAACGAAATTCGATGCTGAACCTATGCCCTTATTAGTGGATCTACTCGTTAAGCTTTCTAATTCTAGGTTCTTTACCAAACTCGACTTGTCCAAAGGTTATTGGCCAGTTCCCCTCACTGAACGTGCCAAACCTCTTAATGCTTTCTCAACACCTACGGGGCTGTTCCAGTGGAACTTCATGCCTTTCGGCCTTATGAATGCCCCAGCTACTTTCGTACGCATGATGCGTCGTATCCTTTCTCATCGTCCTGATGTCATTGCGTACTTGGACGATATTTGTCTCTTTAGTGATTCCTGGGAAGATCACTATCGAGGTCTTGTTGACCTATTGTCTATTCTACGCTCGCATAATTTGACGGCCAAACCGTCAAAAGCCTTTGTTGGCTTTAGCAAGATTTCTTTTTTTGGTCATCGTGTTGGTCATGGTCTCCTGCGGACGGAGGACAACAACATTACTACAATTCTCCATATTACTACTCCCAAAACAAAGAAGCAATTCCGTAGCCTATTAGGCTTAATACAATTCTCTGGTAGGTTCATCCCTAATCCATCATCTATTACAGCACCTCTCTCTACACTATTGAAAAACGGGTCACCTAATATGGTACGCTGGTCCCAAGAATGACAATCCTCACTAGATATGATTAAGGGTCTGTTTTCTTCTCCCCCTATCGTAAGACTACCCACTGCAGATAAGACTTTTGTTCTTCGCAGTGATGCATCATCCATAGGAATCGGAGCCGCATTGATGCAAGAATATTCTGAAACTCGGCTTTCGGTGATGTATGTCTCTAGGAAACTAAATGCGGCAGAAAGGAATTACTCTGTACTAGACCGAGAGTTATTAGCTATGGTCTGAGAGATTCTTAAACTTCAGAGATTCCTTCTTGGTGCGCATTTTATTGTAGAAACTGACCAAAAGGCTCTAACAGCTATACAAAGTAAGGATTTAAAGAGCTCAAGATCCACTAGATATGCTATTGCTCTTCAACCTTGTCACCTCTCGGTACGAGCTATCCATTGGTCGGATAATGTAATGCCAGATATACTGTCTCGATGCCCACATAATTCTACGTGACTCTCTTTATAAATTTCGGGGTTAACTAGATACCTGTGGTTATAGATTAACACTCGAGTGGTACATGTCTATGATCCTGTTAAGTTAAGACTCTAGAATAGTCTGTTCAACTTTCTCTGTAACAGAGGAAGGTTTGATTATATCCATACATGGGCCAAAAGTTTACATAGCCACATTTTATAGATACAAATGTTGGATTGAATGTTATGTATTTAAAATCCTACGGTTATCAAACAGAGTGTATCATTTGTATTTTCTCAAAGCAAATCAGGCTTTGATATGGAGAGTGTCGACAGCTTGCCAGCTGTGTTAAGATGTGACGTCCTTGCGTTTCATTTAGCGTTTGATGCTTCTATTGATGTCTATGACTCTCATTACAGTACACTATGCTTTGGAACTGCTGACTACATCGAGGATTCCTACTTGTTAATTAACATTGTTGTACATTGCCATATGATATTATGTTAAATATATGTTACTATGTAATCATAACCTTTCGAGGATATATACAGGTGTCTCTATATTGTTGTATATTAATGTTAAAGGGATAATATCTTAATGACACCTCAATTTTTTGTAATTCATTATTGCGAAATATGGCTATATTGTATTTTTTTGGGATATATGAAATTCATATGTATGTAATTTTCACAGCACTTCATAGTGCGATTGTGAGAACATAGTTTCTCTAAAGTTGTTATAAAATTTCTGTTCTCACCCGACGCTCCATTGTGCGTCATTATGGCCTTATGTTCTGGCAATGTATGTGTTGATGCCCTCTAGCTGCGCGTCATTTATGCGCGGTGGGCTGGTTGTCTAGAGTATCATGCTCTTTATTTTTGTTTTGGTGTGTATGCTTATTAGGGTCTGTCATGTACACGGTTATATATTATTATGAAAAGCATTGATTCACGCATTGTTTATTGTATCTGATTACCATGTCATAATACTTGTCACTTCTCCTTTTCTCATTCTTTGAAGATCTCATCTTGCCTTTGTTTACTCGTCGTCATTCTCTACTATTTTTCTCGCTACTATTTATACCTTTGTGTTTTTGACTTTATATTTAGAGTATACTTGAAGGTAGATACGTGTATTCTTCCGCCATCCTTTTTTTCCACTCACTGTAATTTTTTTCAAAAAAAAGATATCATTTTTTTCTCCCGGGGGGTGCGGTAAATTGTTACAGATAGGAATATATGTACTTTTTATTCTGTGGTCAAAGGGAAACCATTAATTGTATATTTTTTAGTTCAGGGTGAGATTTAGCTGTTATCTCCCTTGTCAGGACAATGTCCATTATTCTGTATGTCTATATTAGGATATCGATCATGCAGCTGGCCATATATGGAGCGGTCTTGCTCTGTTGTTGTGGAAAGGTCTGGATTGTTCCGTGGCTAGCTCTACTTAGGGCTTACGCATGCGCAATGAACTTGCGTGGGGATTGAAGACTCTCCTTCCTGCAGTCGATGTGAAGTCTCCAAGCTGACAAGAAGTCAGCGCTCGTCTCTGTCTATATTTTTGGGGAATGGAGCCTTTAAGGTGTTAAAAGATATTTAAGTTTTCCCCTGTGATAATTCTGGCTTGTGTCTGAATAGCCATGGATGTGAAAATGTATTGTGTCTTATTTCTAGACGGCTGTCAGGTAAAGAGACCTTTGAATCTTATCTTGTAGTCAAGAACATTATTAAGGTGGTTTTCTCTGAGTGCGGAGATGTACTGAGTAGAGGAGACTGATGTTAGCCATTTTTGAAAACCTTGCCGCTTGTACGGCTTATTCCTTTGTAGCTTAGATCTACATGACCTGTCTGGTCACGAGAAGTCAAGAACTTTATTAAGGTGGTTTTTTCCGAATGTGGAGATATATTGAATAGGAGAGACTGATGTTAGCCATTTTGAAAACCTCGCTGCTTGTACGGCTCATGTAGAGCCAAGAACTTAATTGCTAAGGTTGCTTACTCCGAGTGCGGAGATTTATTATATAGAAGAGACTGAGTTTAGATATTTTGAAGTATCCCGCCAGTCGTGCGACTGATTTTGTAGCTTAGATCAAAATGACCTGCTTGGTCATAAGGAACCAAGAACAGTAGTCATTTGAAGCGCGCCATTTGCGCGGCTTATTTGTTGCAGCCAAGGTTAACATGCAAAGTCTCCATGATATTGAATACTATGAGTTGATGCTATCTACATGATTATATGTGCTTACATGACAGTGTAATCGTCCGATGTCAGCGTATGTCACTGTTGTCCATAATAAATTATCTGAAACGTCAACAGTCCTTCAACGCTTCCTGACTTCATCATGTGTTACTATGATGTCTTCATGACCTATTTATAGTAGCCCTGTGTGGGCGTATGTGAAAACAACAAACCTTGTGTCCTACCAAGAAGTCGTCCTTTACTGCTGTTTACTTCTACAGTGTTCGTCAGCTGTCAGTGTGTACCCAAACAACAACCACGTTACAACAAAAGTGCAGTAACATAACTAGTAATATAAACATGCAACACAACTGGTGGCCGTCTCTTTGCTACCAGTAACATAACTGATAAGAATTACATCATTACCTGTTCGGTGATTAATACATACTACTGAAAGTGTTACTGAGAAAACATAACACTTTAACTATATATATATATATATATATATATATATATATATATATATATATATATATATATATATATATATATATTTTTTTTTTTTTTATTTATTTATTTAGTAGGGCGGTTTCGACCCCCTATTTTTGAGGAGGATTGGGTTTATATAAGGAAATATGACGGGATAAAAGGAATAAAACTGGGGAGCAAAGGGTAATTATTGTCGTTAAGTGGTCGGTGGGGATTTTAATGGAGAGTGTATTGATGCTGACTGGCATGGGTGATGACTCATGTATAAGCACAGAGGCGTATAACCAGAGCGTAGTAAGTGTTTATATATAAATTTTTATTATATTATTCTTATGAAGTTGGGATATTGTCGGCGTGTACCTGTCTTTTGATTTAACAATATGACAGGGAATTTCCGTTTGTTGGGTGAATGTAATTACATATTGATATGGGTGCTGTTCCACGGAGAAGTTTTATTTATTATTTATATTATATCATGAGTAATAAGTCTACTTCCCCAATGTCCATCTAGTGGTATGTAAGTGACCCCGCACACTGCCGTATTCTCCAATATAAAAAATACTGGCAAAGGCCAGGCTGGAAAATTCCAAGTAGACAGTTTTATTGAGCACAACGAGGCTCCGTAGAGATATATGTCACAGGCACACTAGATTATGGCGTCAATTAGACACACCTTAGTGTCCTTGTACAGACTGCAACTGGAACATTGTCGAGGGCTATTTCATCCATTTTAATAAAGTTCAAACACGCACGTGCTTTTACCGCTAGCAATAAAACTCGACCGATCGTCGGCGCAAAACGTCGCGAGGAAACCATTGATCGCATACTTTATAAAAGTCCATTAGTATAGAGGTCTTTCTCATTGCTTTTTTTTTTTTTTTTTGGTGTGAATTCCTGTCTTTATTTACTGCAGAGTTCACTTTTATTTCGCCATTGCTGGTTTTAATTTTGTCCTTAATTTCGGTGTCCTTTAGACAGGGGCTTTTGATCCTTTCAGTTTCTGTCTGTTTTGCTGTTCCTTGCTTAGTGTGTTTTTCTGTTGTTTTGCTCCAAGCTTTTTCCGCCCCTGACTGCAATCTGGTTAGAATTACTTTGGACTTATTTGCTCTTATTGTGCTACAAATAGGTTGTTGTACACCAGTTGTCTTTACTCTTTTTTTTTAATTATATATTGTCTAATTATTATATCTTTATTTTATACCTATCACCGATGACTTACAATTAGTATTTATGCTCTATCTATGCGTAATGCTGAATTAACACAAGACAAGTTATTAATATTTTTTTAATATATAAATTTTAAATTATGTTTAGATATCAACAGTTAAAAACTGACTAGGCCTACTACTAAGCTAGTACATTTGAATTAAACTTAATTTTGTTCACGCGCGTGCTCACGCACGAAATCTCCTATATCGTCTCTCGTGCCGTCCACATTTTGGAAATGGGCGACATTTCAGAAAAATGGTCTTTCAAGTTATCGGCGACATGGAAATCGCATTCTATGATGCCAAAACACGTCTCATCTATAACAGAGGCTAGAATCTGTTGTTCCGTTAGAGGATATCTAAATTTGCCGTAGCTCGGCTTTACACGGGTGAACTTCGTGCTCAGAAAACGATCGATTGCTCGATCGGTTTTCTTCAAGCTTTGCCATTGACACTCCCACTTTTCGACTACTGGAACTTTAACCTTTTTAGATAGGTACGCGGGAATTTCGCGTGTTTTTTCGAACAACTCTGGCATCGGATTTTTATTGACTGGATTAATGTCTCTATTACGGGTAAGTGATCAGTCTGACCGTGAAACAAAAAACCGTTAAATTAATACACGGTTTGCGATACATTAAATAAATGTAACTAAGTATTTGTTCCAGTTATCAAACGGTTTTATACTTTTTTTTCCAGCAATTGTCAAACTTTAGTGAAAACTTTTCTTCCAATCAGCAAAGATGATCAAAAAAATTTTCCCAGTCCTGCTCAAAGGTTCCAACCTGTAAGTAAATAGATCAGCTGTCAAATAATTATTTAAATATTTCTTTAAACATTTCTTGCAGTTTTTGAAACTTTTCAATAAATATTTTTTCATTAAATATGTTTCCTGTTGTCAGTACTATAATGAAATAATTCTTGCAGCTGTCAAAAATTTCTTCCATTTGTCAAATATTTCTTCAAACGTTTTTACAGCTGTTAAATATTTCTTCAATTTTTTTCCGGTTGTCAAATATTTCTTCAAACGTTTTTTCAAGTTGTAAAATATCTATGCAAATGTTTCTTGCAAGTGTCACATATTTCTTCAAATTGTTTTCTACTTGTCAAATATTTCTTACAGTTGTCAAATATTTATGCAAATGCTTCTTGCATGTGGCATATATTTATGCAAATATTTCTTACAGTTGTCAAATATTCCTTCAAATTTGTTTAACACTTGTCAGATATTTCTTACAGTTGTCAAATATTTGTGTCGACTTCTCATATATTTCTTTCAGTTGTTAAATATTTAAGCAAATGTTTCTTCCACTTGTCAAATATTTCTTCAAATTTTTTTTCCACTTGTCAAATATTTATGTAAATGTTTTTTTCCAGTTGTCAAATATTTATGCAAATGTTTCTTCCACTTGTCAAATATTTCTTCAAACGTTTTTCAAGTTGTCAAATATTTCTTCAAACGTTTCTTGCATGTGTCACATATTTATGCAAATATTTCTTATCGTTGTCTTCAATTTTTTTTTACACTTGTCAAATATTTCTTACAGTTGTCACATATTTATGCAAATGTTTCTTCGACTCGTCAAATATTTCTTCACCTGTTTTTCCAGTGGGCAAATATTTCTTACAGTTGTCAGATATTTAATGCAAATGTTTCTTCCACTTGTCAAATGTTTCTTCAAAGGCTTTTCCAGTTGTCAAATATTTCTTCAAACGTTTTTCCAGTTGTCAAATATTTATGCAAACGTTTTGCCAGAAGTCAGATATTTCTTCAAATTTGTTTTTCCACTTGTCAAATATTTCTTCAAACGTTTTTCCAGTTGTCAAATATTTATGCAAACGTTTTTGCCAGTTGTCAGATATTTCTTCAAAAATTTTTTTTCCACCTGTCAAATATTTCTTACAGTTGTCAAAAATTTATGCACATGTTTCCGTTAGTAGTGACATATTTCTTCAAATGTTTTTTTTCTAGTTGTCAATATTTATTGCAGCTGTCAAATACTTTTTTTATATATTTCTTTAAATATTTTCTTGCAGTTTCTTTCAAATTTTTCATTAAATATGTTTTCATTAAATATTTTTTTCTGTTGTCAGTACTTGACAATTCAAATAATTCTTGCATCTATCAAAAGGGTACATAAGGGAAGAGAGATATTTTTAGCTGGAAACAGTTGAAGTGGTGACATTTTCGGAGTCAACCATTCTTTTTATGTAAAAACGATAGCAAGTTGCGGTGTTGTTTGTATATTGAATTTGAAAAGACCAACCTGGCTCAAGATTGTTCCTCAGATCGGGAAATCCCACAAGAGCTGACGTATTTTTTGTATGTTCTTTTTACAACGACTAACTGTGTTACCGCTATTTATGAAACCAGATCGATGGTCGGGGCAGACTACGCAAGGAAACCATTCATCGTAGACCTCGTAACATTCCGTTTGCATAGAGGGTCGAACGGCTTTGGTTAGGGTAGGTGTCGTCAGCGCTAAATATAAGCTATCGGTATCCGCTCGCAAAGCTGGAAATTAGACCTATCGACGAACCTAGCTAAAAAAACGTAATAAAATTATGATGTTGTTTCTGATGTTAAATATGACATGTCTGAATGCTAATTATCTGACTATGCAAGATGGGTCAGAATCTTCTATCAAAATAATAAATGACCATTAGTGGTTTCAATAGTTTAAAATTTAAATCCGTGGTATTCCTACATAGCGTTAGTTAAACTGATAAATATGGTTGGACATGCAGAATATGTAAATGTTATTGTTGATCAGAACCGACCTCACTGCATTCTGGAAAAAAAAAGATGCTCAGTCTCCTGCAGCAAATGTCGAAGTGTATGAATGCTAACTGTTTCTGTAGCGTACTTGTTGCTTACACGATGGATACATTCTCGCATTGCCTATCACTGCCCTATTTCATCAACTTTAGCTTGTTAGTTTATCGACTGCAGTGTCCTTTTCAAGCAGACAATCAGTAATTGTCTTTAGTTGTCTATTACTGCATGCAAATATTTCAATGATACTAAAGAAACAAGTTTATGTATTGCAAAATAAAAAATACAAGATCAATAAGAACAGGTGACGTCTTCTCCATTTACTGTGACAGTTTCCACATTATGAGACTCCCTGCATTCACTCTGGGCCTTCGTCAATGCTAGCGGATGTTTAAATTTTAGTATTCAACAGATTGGGTTTTCCCGAAAACATACTATCTGATCAAGATCCCAGTTTGTATCTGAGGCTAGAAAGAACTCGGTGAATCGCATCACCAAAGCATGCAAGGCCTTTGACCTCACAATAAGTCTAAAGACAACAAATGTCCTGAGGCAAGAGGTTGGTGCTGCACCAATTATCACTATCAATAACTATGAATTGGCAGTGATGCACCCCATACATTCCTTGTGTCTATCATCAATGACAAACTCTCTCTGGACACATAAATTGACAGTCGCATTGACAAAGCTGCAGCTACCTTTGCCCGCCTCACTCCCCTTGTTTGGGGAAACTCCAAACTCACAACGACTACCAAAGCTGCGATATGTAAAGCCTGCATCACCAGCTTACTTCTTTATGCAGTGAGAAATGTGTGAAAATGGAAGAAATGCTCGACAAAAATATGTGGCAGCTATAATGAATATTTAAAGAAATGTTTAACAACTGCAAAACATTTTTGACAGCTGCAAGAATTATTTGCAGTACTTGACAACAGGAAAAAATATTTAATGAGCAGTTTGGAAAACTACAAGAAATATTTAAAAAAATATTTAAAGACTTTGACAGCTACAAGAAATATTAGCAACCGGAGTAGTCATTTTAAGAAATATTTGACAAATGGAAGAAACATTTGAAGGAATATTTGACACCTCTAAGAAATATTTGATAATTAGAAAAAAACATTTGAAAAAACATTTGACAACTGTACGAACCGTTTGAAGAAAAATTGGCATCTGGGAATAACATTTGAAGAAATATTTGACAACTGCTAGAAATACTTGACCGCTGTAAGAAACATTTGACACATGCAAGAAATAATCAAAGAAATATTTGACCCCTGCAAAAAAAAATATATATATTTACCTACAGGTTGGAACATTTGAGCGGAACTGTGAGAAAATGTTGGGGCCATCTTTGCAGCTTGGAAGAAAAGTGTTCATTAAAGTTTGACAATTGCTGGGCAAAGAAAATTCGATAACCATTTGATAACTGGAACAAATACTTAGTCAAACTTGATTGACCAGGTAAAAAGTTTCGACAAAAGTTTTATTTTGAGGAAAAATTTGACAACTGGAAAAAACGTTTCAAGAAATATTTGACAAATGGAAAAAACATTTGAAGAAAAATTTGGCACCTGCAAAAATCATTTGAAGAAATATTTGACAACTGGAAAAACATTTGAAGAATATTTGACAACTGTAAGAATTATTTGATAACTGTTAGAAATATTTGACAACTGAAAAAAAAATTTGCATAAATATTTAACACATGCAAGAAATATTCAAAGAAATATTTGGCACCTGCAAAAATAACAAAATTATAAACAGGTTAATCACCCGTGTGTTACCGGGGCCCGAAAGGGGAGCAAAGAATAGTAACACTGTCCCCTGCCAGGCATGTCGTAGAAGGCGACTAAGGAGGGTTGGGCATGGGGCCGGTTACCCCATCCTGTAAAAAAATTTAAACCACAAAAAACTTCAACAAATATGGACAAGTCAAATAAAGAAAATAAAACACAGCCATCCAAGACAGGGGAAGGTCCTCTCGCGGGGAGGCGTATGATGCAACACAGAGAAAGCCGAAAAGAGTATGTGTTGCTGACTAACCTTCTTTCTTCTAGGAGAACTTCCAGATTTAGCACCTGGAATGTTCGGACATTAAACGAACAAGGGAAAGTGGCGCAAGTGGCAGCAGAAATGAGGGAATACAAAATCGAGGTTCTGGGAATGTGTGAAACAAAGTGGAAGGGGGTAGACAGGAAGAAACTCATCACAGGTGAATTGGTGCTGTCCTCAGGACATGAAGACGAAAGTTCACACCACAGTGAAGGGGTAGCTCTTATGTTATCTAAGGAAGCACAGAAAGCACTCATTGAATGGGAAGCTGTTGGACCCAGAATAATAACAGCTACTTTCAAAACAGCTAAAAAGAAAATTCATGTAAATGTCATCCAATGTTATGCACCAACTAATGACAAAGAAGAGTCTGTGAAAGAAGCATTTTATACTAAACTACAGGAAATTTCGGATAAAGTAAAAAGAAGAGACATCACAATTTTGATGGGTGACATGAATGCAAAGATAGGTACAATCAACACCGGATTTGAAGAAGTCATGGGAAAACATGGGCTAGGAGCAATAAATGAAAATGGAGAACTATTCGCAAACTTCTGTGCTTCAAATCAACTGGCTATAGGAGGAAGCATGTTTCCACATAAGAGAATACACAAGGCAACATGGATATCACCAGACCATAGAACAGAAAATCAGATTGATCATATATGCATAAACAAGAAGTTTAGATCATCATTGCAGGATGTAAAGGTATATAGAGGAGCAGATGTGGCATCAGATCACCATCTTCTGATAGCCAAAGTAAAAATGAAACTCAAGAGATATGCAACAATGCAAAATTATAGACAACAGTATAATGTAGGACAGCTAAGAAATCAAGAAACAAGAGACAAATTTGCGGTCACAGTATCTAACAAATTCCAAGTGCTCCAACAGCTGGAAGATGTAGAGAATACAGAAGACTATTGGCAGCAGGTCAAAACTGTATGGAAGGAGACATGTGAAGAAATACTGGGGAAAAGGGAAAGACAACAAAAAGCATGGATAACAACAGAAACCATCAATAAGATAAAAGACAGAAAAAAAACAAAAAAGCAGAGTTAAACACAAGCAAAACCAGAAGTTCCAAAGCCAAGGCTCAAGAAGTGTACACAGAAGCAAACAAAGAAGTAAAAAGAAGTATCAAAAGAGACAAGAGGAAGTATATTGAGGAGTTGGCAAGAGAGGCAGAAGATGCTGCAGCCAAAGGAAATATGAGAGAACTGTATAGCAGCACAAAGAAGCTAACAGGGAAATACAAGCAAACAAGTTGCCTCATAAAAGACAAGAATGGGAAACTGCTCAGCAATATAGAAGAGCAAATGAAGAGATGGACAGAATATTTTGGGGACCTTCTCAATAGACCAGCTCCATAAAACCCGCCGGACATCCAGCCAGCAGAAGAAGAACTACAAATTAACGGTGAAAGACCAACGAAGGAAGAAATAAAGAAAGCCATAAAGCTTCTAAGAGATGGAAAAGCGTCTGGACCTGATGACATTCCAGTAGAGGCCATCAAAGCAGATATTGACACGGCTACAGAGATGTTATATAAATTACTTGGTAAAGTCTGGGAAAAGGAAGAGATACCAGCAGAATGGAAGGAAGGATATCTGGTTAAGTTGCCTAAGAAGGGAAATTTACAAGAGTGCACAAATTATAGAGGAATAATGTTACTATCAGTGCCAGGAAAAGTATTAAACAGGATTATCCTTGAGAGATTAAAAGAGTCCATAGACAAGAAACTGAGAGATGAACAAGCAGGCTTTCGACAAAACAGATCATGTACAGACCAGATAGCCACTTTGAGAATAATAGTTGAACAAAGTGTGGAATGGAATTCACCACTATACATCGGATTTGTGGACTACGAAAAGGCATTTGACAGTGTAGACAGAGAATCACTTTGGAAATTGTGGAGGCATTATGGAGTTCCCCTGAAGATCATTAATTTAATAAAGAAAACATATGAAGACATTACATGTAGAGTTCTTCACGAAGGACAGCTTACAGAACCGTTGGGGATAAGAACAGGAGTGCGACAGGGATGCCTCTTGTCTCCATTTCTTTTCTTGCTGGCAATAGATTGGGTTATGAGATCATCGGCAACACACAACAGAAATGGAATCCAGTGGACTCTGACTAAGCAGTTGGATGATCTGGATTTTGCTGATGACTTGGCTCTTCTGTCCCATAGCCGTAATCAGATGCAGGACAAATTGAAAACACTCGATGAGAGGTCACAGCAATTGGGTCTGAAAATACACAGGGAAAAGACAAAAATAATGCGAATAAATGCAGGTAATGATAACAGGGTTGAACTTGAAGAAACACCAATACAAGATGTAGAATCATACACATATCTTGGCAGTAATATAGACAAAGTTGGAGGGACAGACAGCGATATCAAAATAAGAATACAAAAGGCAAGAGGAGCTTTCATTGCATTGGGAAATATATGGAGATCAAGAGAAATAGGATCCAACACGAAAATAAGAATCTTCAACTCAAATGTGAAGTCAGTCCTATTGTATGGCTCAGAGACATGGAGAACAACAAAGACAACAATCAAAAAGCTACAGACTTTCATAAATGGGTGCTTGCGTAGAATAGAGGGATTAAAATGGTATGACAAGGTTACCAACGTGGAACTGATGACAAGAACTAGACAAGTGCCAGTGGAACAAGAAATGAAAAGAAGACGATGGCGATGGATAGGACACACACTGAGGAAACCTGTTGATAGCATTACAAGGCAGTCCTTGTTCTGGAACCCCCAGGGCAAGAGAGGCAGAGGAAGACCAAGAAGTACATGGAGAAGAGAGTTGGAAACAGAGGTGAAAATGATGAGGAGAACATCGAAAGAACTTGAGATGATGGCACGTGACAGGAGGACTTGGCATGTGTTTGTTGAAGGCCTATGCTCCTTTGGGAGTGGAGGGTTATGAATGAATGAAACAGGTTAATAAATAATTACCCACAGGTTGGAACATTTGCGCACGACTGGGATACAATTTTGGGACCATCTTTGTTGATTGGAAGAAAAGTTTTCTCTGAAGTTTAAAAATCGCAGGACAAAAAAGTAGATAACCGTTTGATAAATGGAACAAATACTTAGTCACACTTACTTAATGTACTAAATTTCCATGATCGCCCGCATGTTTGAAGAGCATGGCAGCCATTTGAAACGAATGCACCACAAACAAATGTGCAGGAAGCCAGGCGATATAACCAGACAGTTCAGCTAAAGTAGAACACTGTGACAATTCACTCGCGCCAAGAAGACAACCAGACCTTGCCAGAATAAAGACTAAAATCAGCTTTCAATTTTTTTAATCGCTCAGAGAACCATCCAAATCGTAGCATTGTATCACATGCTAATTAGGGGGTCTGATGTGACCACCATCAGTGTTGTGCCCGCTGCTCTGAAGAAGTCTTCTAGAATTGCAAGAAAACCCCCGAAAAACCTATCACCAGATGCCGCAAGTGTAAAAATAGGGAAACCTTAAATCCTGGGGGTCCAACACACGAACGAATGCATGCTTCTTTTATAAATTTCTACTATTAATCTCTTGTGTTTTGAGCTTGTATGCAATGAAGTAAACAGAAATAAGTAGCAGGATTAGTCTTGCAAAGGTAAATGTTAGTCTTACAAAGGTAACTGTTAGTCTTACTAATGTAAATCCCGTTGTAGATAGGATTTTTCGTCTACCAATACGCAAAACTCTACTTGTTAGAATTTTTTTTTCATTTTCTAGGTAGGTTCGTTGATAATACAAACGGAAATTTATAAAGTATATGATCAATGGTTTCCTCGTGAAGTCTGCGCAGACAATCGATCGAGTTTCTTAACTAGCGGTAAAAGCACGTATTTGAACTTTATTAAAAATGGATGAAAATGGCCTCGACATTGTTCGGGTTGCAGCCTATACAGCGACACTAAGGATTGTCTAGTTGACGCCGTAATCTAGTCTGCATATGGGATATATCTCTACGGAGCCTCGTTGTGTTCAATAAAACTGTCTATTTGGCATTGTCCAGCCTGGCCTTTGGCATTATTTTTTATGTTGGAGAATACGGCTGTGTGCGGGGTCACTTACATACCACAAAATGGACATTAGCCTGAGTAGCCGTATTACTCATGATATAATATAAATAATAAAGAAAACTACCCCGTGGACCAGAACCCGTCTCAATATGTAATTACATTCACCCAACATACGGAAATTTCCTGTCATATTTTTACACTAAAAGACATGCCCACATCGATAACGTAACCACTTCACTTCTCACCACCTTATATTCTCATCTATACCTACACACAACACAACACAAAAACCAAAATCACCCCCACTACACCCCACTCATTAGCCAGCTTCCTCTGTAATATTTATCATTTTTTTATATTTTCCTCTTTATTCTATAACGGGCAGGAAAAAGGGACATCCCTTAGTGAGTGCTTATAAAAATTCCTTCTTCTCAAGCCAAGCAGCAACATAGTTGCATGAAGGTTTTGGAACAAATTGGTTGTTATATTCGTGTAAAAAGGTAAAAGCACAACTCCTTCCAATAACATTTTTAAAGCTACGTCTAAATCAGCTTGTTGTTTGTAACAAGACTACAACACATCCACACAATGGTTTTTTCTCTCACCCCTATATTCTCATCATAACCTACACACAAACCACCAGACAAAAACACGTTTTTGGCGGTTCTCACCACACAACAAGCGCAAGGAGGGAAAAATGTACCAAGGGGCTCAATAAAATCACAATTCAACCGTCTACTCATATGAACAACACCGCAACCTCACTTTATAATACTAAATAATATAGAAATCATGGCTTAACAAAACTATTTAAAACACTACAGATAACCAATAGGGATTTTACACTGTGTAAAGGACTATCAAACCAAGAAAGCTAACACCAATTAGCTGTAATTCTCATCAATACCTACACACAAAACACCAGCCAAACACGCTTTTTGGAGGTTCTCACTACACAACAAACGCGGGGCGGGAAAATGTACTAATGAACTCAATGAACATCACAATAAGCTAGCCTTTTAGCTGTACTCCCCCAACAACGGAAATTCCCTGTCATATTTTTACACGTCAACAATGTCAACACATCTCCCCTCATTATCTAGTCTTTCTGCTTAGTCTACCTTGTGCCTGTGATCTTGACTGCTGAGAGAACTCTTATATATTAATCAAACGTAAAAATCCCTGACATTTGTATACATTTTTGGAGGTACTCACTAAATAACAAGCGCGGTGTGGGAAAAATGTCGGTTTTAGAACACAGAATCCAACCATCTACTCACTCAACAACGGAAATTCCCTTTAATATTTTTACATAAAGAGAGAGGTACACAACGATAACGTAACCACTTCATAATAATAATAGAATAAACAATTATATATAAACACTTATTACGCCTCTGTTTATACGCCTTGGTGCCTAGTACATTGTCTTACTCCGGTGCCCCGCTACACCCCCAACTCACACATGAGTCATCACCTTGCCAGCCAAAACCAATACTGCCGCGCATTCAAAAATCAACACCACACCACGCTCATTACCCAGCTTCCTCATATTAAGCGAATTTATCGATTTTTTAATCTTTTCTTCTTTACCTCAAGAGTGCAGGCTTTTATCGATTTTTATATCTGACATTCCCTGTCCTATTTTTACATAAAAAGACAGGTACACGCCGATCACGTCACCACTTCACCTCTTTCCATCTAAAAAATATCTCTCTTCCCTTGTGTGCCCTGTACACGACACCAGACAAACCAAAAGCAATACCTTCCACACACACACCAGCTTCATCCCCAACAAACACCCATGAATCATCACCCCCCACCCCCGAAATTCTCTGTCCTATTTTTACATAAAAAGACATGTACACGGCGACAATGTCACCACTTAACCTCTTTCCATCTAAAAAAATATATCTCTTCCATTATGTGCCATGTACACAACACCAAACAAACCAAAAGCAATACTACCCACACACACACACACCAGCTACATCCCCAACACACACCCATGAATCATCACCCCCCCCCCAAAAAAAAAAATTATCTGTCCTATTTTACATAAAAAGACATGTACACGGCGACAATGTCACCACTTCACCTCTTTCCAACTACAAATATATCTCTTCCATTATGTGCTCTGTACACTACACCAGACAAACCAAAAGCAATACCATCCACACACACACACCAGCTAGACCCCCAACACACTCATGAGCCATCACCCCAGCTTAAATTCTCTGTCCGTTTTTTACATAAAAAGACAGGTGCACGCTTTTAATGTCACCACTTCACCTCTTTCTATCTAAAAAATATCTCTCTTCCCTTATGTGCCCTTCACGACACCAGACAAACCAAAAGCAATACCACCCACACACACACACCAGTTACATCCCCAACACACACCCATGAGTCATCACCCCCGCATAAATTCTCTGTCCTATTTTTATTTAAAAAGACAGGTACACGACGACAATGTCACCACTTCACCTCTTTCCATCTAAACAAAATCTCTCTTCCATTATGTGCCCTGTCCGCAATACCAGACGAACCAAAAGCAATACGTCTGTAAGTTTTTACCAAGACCAGCCTTTACTACACGTCAGAAAATACTTTGGTGAATCATATCTAAAGTTTCCTACCAAAATCGGCATTACGTTGACTCGCCCTGAGTTTGAACATCTGTTGGCTTTACAAGGCGAAATCCTCGCCGAATTTGACCGACTACAGGCACCAAACACAGATACCTGTCCTACTACTTTAACAGTAACACGTTTGACCACCACATCAACTCCAGTTGTTATCAACCATTAGTCCCAGAACCAAGTTGGTGTCCTAACACCAACATTTGTCCCCTACGTTAACTCCTACCATAGACAAGCACCTGATGCTGTCTTTAATCTACAACCACCACTGAAACGGCAAAGAAGCGTCTGACACTAGAGATTGAGCTTGACCTTTAGTATTCTTTTAAAAGAGCTCATTAAATATACTTATTAAAAAACCTTGGTCTTTGTAATTTATGTTGTAAAATATTGTATGTGTGTGTGTGGGTGGTATTGCTTTTGGTGTGTTTGGTGTTGTGTACATGGCACATATGTATGTATGTATGTTATAAAACACAACAACAAGTTGTCGACCACCACCTGTAACATAGACATACAAGACATAGTCGTAGAAACACATTTTAAGGAACGCAGCCAGCGCAGACTTAATACACTTGCAAGCGACCCCCCATGGAATGCAGAAATAGTCATTCAAGAGCCGAAGCACACCCCGGCCACTGACCCATTTACCGTAGGCAAAGTATTATCGTGTATCAAAAAACTGCCGAATAAAAAATCACATGGGGCTGACGGTGTGACGTATGATACCCTCAAGCAGCAAGCAAACAAGCTCGCACCAATCCTGACGGTTATTTTTAACACATGCCTTTTCAACCAACGAGTGCCACCAGACTGGAAGCACGGTGTAATTACCCTTGTGCCTAAAATGGAAATTTAAGCACCATCGAAGACTGGAGACCCATCTCTCTTCTGCTATCATCATACAAGCTGTTCATGAAATTAATTCAATCTCGACACATGCAGTGGATTGTTGACACCCAGCGACTGTCACCTCGGCAAAAAGGATCATTGCCAAGAAAGGTCTTCAAGAGCATGTCTTCACCTTAAAAACAGCAGTTATGACTTTCTACATTCATCAGGAAAGGCCTATCTGTGCTTTATTGATATTAAAGATGCATTTAGCAGCATTGACCACGAATTTATGATAAGGGAGCTAAGTGAATCAGGCTATCCTGACGTCTTTGTCAACATCACCAAAGATATATACAGTGGCTCCTCCTATCAAGTTAAAAACGTCAGTACTATCACAGATCGGATCGAGCGTAAGAAAGGTATTATTCAGGGTTGCCCATGGAGTGTCATTGTATTTGAACAAGGCATCGATAAATGGCTGCCGTGGATTGAGCAAGGTTATCAAATACATCAAATGCCGAATCCCATTCAAGGGTATGTGGATGACGTAAGTCTCTTCGCCACCAACATACACGACTAACAATCAATGGCACAGAAGACAACAGTATTTATGGACACCAGCGGGATGGAGGTTAAGCCACAAAAAGGTGCAGTGTTCAGCGGTCAGCGAAGCGGAAACAATTGGGTCAACACTAGTAAAGCGGACATTAATATCCAAGGTCATGAAATCCCCTCTTCTGGTCGAGGGCGATCCTACAGATACCTAGTACATGACATTACAATTGATAATACATCGGACCAGTTCCAAGCAAACAGCCTTATATTAGAATTTAGATCAAATTTTACCAAATTAAGCTGTGCCCCACTACCAACATCAGCAAAGATCTCATTAATTAACCCGATGTGTTTCGGTCCTCTCATGTTTTATTTTTCTAACATACACTTCACAGAAAACAACTTAAAGAAATTGAAGATGAAATTGTACAACATGTTAGAAAATGGCTAGCGCTAAATGAATCATCCACAAGGAGCTATTTCTTTTGTCCCAGGTCGAAGGGTGGCCTTGGCATACCAAGCCCCTTCATATTATACCACTCTCGACATATTTCTTTCCTTATCAGTATGCTCAATTGTGATGATAGTCTTGTAAAAACTGCAGCAATAAACTCGTTAGATAGACATATGAAAAAACGTAACATAGACCAAGTAGATGAAGATAGGAATAACTTTGCAAGTTACGAGTTAAACGGAACAAACCATCTAGCTAAAAGATCGAAGGTGAATTGGCCAAGATCATTTTGGGTAGAACTGAATGAAAAATGCGCGCGTGAAGGAGTGAGTGTAAAAGTGGATGACAGTGGTCATTACATTGTACATTTAGACGTAGATGAAGATGTGAGTCTAACATACAAGTTAGCAAATGCTTTTTATTCTGGATTTAAATCACATAAACTTAACCTAATTCTAAGTGAACCAAAAAGTAAATCGTCTCAAGGGAGAATAGTGCGCGAAATGAAATGTGTAAACCATTCATTGTCATCTAGTTTTCTATCTAATGTTAAATTAAGTGATCAAATACTTTCATTTGCTGTGAGATCGAGGTTACAGTTGTTGGAATGCGAAAGTCTTTTACATCTATACTACCCACAGACATACACGAAAATGTGCAAAATATGTAACCACCCATACGAAACAGTGTCACTTTTATTGAATAGATGTACCAAATTTCAAACATTATACCAACAAAGGCACAATAGAGCTGTAGACATTATTTACGAGAAACTGAAATCCGCATACAATAATAAGAGTGACATAACAATAAATAAAGAAATAATAGTTAAACCATCACTTTTCGGCAGTAGTAACACCTCATTTAAGACACATGCCGTAAAACCTGATTTAACGATAATCAATCGACAGAACAAAACAGCTTTTATAGTAGAGGCAGCAATACCATATGATGCCCATTTAGATAAATGTTACCAACATAAATTTGATAAGTACTATCCATTGACTGCAGAAATTAACGAACTAGGCTATCGTACGCATGTAATCGTAATGATAATTGGTAGTTTGGGTCATGTGCGTGCAAAGTGTGTGAGTGGATTAATGTCGCTAGGGTTGCGGAAATTTGAAGCAAAGGTTTTATGTAAATATGTCAGTATTAGTGCAATTATAGGTTCTTAACGAATATGGAAACTTCGGTGTAAAAAACACCCATTTTAAATTGCTGGAATGTTTTTCCCACCGCCTAATCTCAATTGTGCTCTGTCTACTATACCAAACGACTATTGTATTTGAGGCTATATTTAATATCTCACTCTACTAGCTGTCAAAGTTTTTTATGGCAAACAAAAATTATGATAAAACGCCCATGTAAAAACAACCATATTGCTCTACTTGAATGGTATTCCATACACATTTTGTAAATTTCAATAATTCTCATTTTTGGCAGGTTATATTATATCATTATTTGTCAATGTCTTTTAGTAAGCTTAAAATTTTTTTCTTTATGTGTAACACAAAGGTTCGATGTAAAATCACCCACACTACTTGAGACGTCTTCAACACTTTATGTAAATTCTAATGATTCTCCTATATGCCATGTTGTATCTATTATATCATGTCTGTACATATTAATGTATTTTATGGAGAATAAATATTCTGATATATATATATATATATATATATATATATATATATATATATATATATATATATATATATATATATATATATATATATATATATATATATATATACATATATATATATATATATATATATATATATATATATATGTGTGTGTGATCTTCCCTACCAGTCATTTCTGACCAAAGGAGCGTACCTCCCGAAATAACTTTCGGTGGCACGAGGTTGGGCAATGTTAGATCAAGCTGTTGCCCATGCAGCATGACCCGGCCTGGACGTCAGAGGAACGGTCTAGCCGATACAGTCTGACACCAGTAGCAACAGCCTAGTCATTAGTAGGATACGGAACTTGCCCTCAATCGCTTACCGTAAGCATGTATTAGCTCTAGAATTTGGTAAGCATGTATTAGCTCTAGAATTGCCACAGTTATCCAAGTAGGATCGTGTCATCTAAGGAACCTCGACTGATTTAATGAGCCATTCGCGGTTTCACCGTGAGACAGTGTGAACTTAGACATGCATGGCTTAATCTTTGAGACAAGCATATGACTACTGGCAGGATCAACCAGATAACTGTCCTTCGAACACAGCATTTCGTCACTCGCTCGCGCGGGGAGGGAGACAGCGCTCTGTGCAGAGCGGATCCCGGCGGCCCAGGCGATTATATATATATATATATATATATATATATATATATATATATATATATATATATATATATATATATATATATATATATATATATATATATATATATATATATATATATATATATATATATATATATATATATATATATATATATATATATATATATATATATATATATATATATATATATATATATATATATATATATATATATATATATATATTTATTTATTTATTTATTTATTTATTTATTTATTTATTTATTTATTTATTTATTTATTTATTTATTTATTTTTATTTATTTATTTTTATTTATTTTTATTTATATATATATATTGTATAAAGAAACACACCAACATAACACCACACAATACATCAACACACAGATTAAAATACCAAAACAATACCACCCCCACCCGCCAGCTGCACCCCAACACACAAATGCGTCGTCACCCCCGCCAGCTAAAGTCAATACCTGCTCCCTTAAAAAACCCATTAGTAACCTACGCCACCATTTTTGATTTTTTATATTTTCCGCCATTATCGATTTTTATATTTTCCTCTTTATCTCAAAAGTGCAGGCTTTTATCGCTTTTTATGTCTGAAATTCCCTGTCCTATTTTTACATAAAAAGACAGGTACACGCCGATAATGTCATCACTTCATAATAATAATATAATAAAATTTGTATATAAACACTTTTTACGCCTCTGTTTATACGCCTCTGTGTTTATATATTGTCTTACACTCGTACCAATACACCCATGCGTCATCACCCCCGCCAGTCAGCATCAATACACTCTTCATAAAAAACCCCACAGACCACCGAACGCAAATAATTAACCTTTGCTCCCCATTTTATCGGTTTTTTGCCGTCATATTTCCTTATATAAACCCATTGGTGGCGTTTTTGCCGTCATTTTTTCCTCACGCCAACACACACCCATGAGTCATCATCCCCGCCAGCCAAAACCAATACTCCTCGCGCACTCAAAAAGCAACACCACACCTTGCTCATTAGCAATCTTAGTCTATAAAATTTATCACTGTTTATATTTTCCTCTATAACTCAAGTATTCTTTTAAAAGAGATCATTAAATATATACTTCTATTTATAAACCTTGGCCTTTGTTATCTATATTGTCTAAATATTGTCTACCTGTTTGTAAAATATATATGTATAAAGAAAAAACACATTACTAGCACACAAAACCCAACACCCACCAGCTACACCCCAACACATGAGTCGGCACCCACGCCAGCCAATGTCAATACCCTACTCCCTTAACAATCCTACACACAATACAACCTACTTATCTCTCCTTAGTTACCTACTAACCCACCATTGTTGAGCGGAATATATTGTTATATAAAAGTCCGCGCCACAACCAGAATTATACCCGTAAAGTACATGACATACTACTTATACTTTTATGTACATTTTGTTCTAACAAGTCAAGAAGACTATTGTGACCTTTGGCTCTAAAGCAGGTTTTTTTTTTTACTACGGTAGGTGCTACAACAATGCAGGTAATGATAACAAGGTTGAACTTGAAGAAACACAACTAAAAGATGTAGAATCGTACACATAGCTTGGTAGTAATATAGACAAAGTTGGAGGGACAGACAGTGATATCAAAATAAGAATACAAAAAGCAAGAGGAGCTTTCATTGCATTGGGAAATATATGGAGATCAAGAGAAATCGGATCCAACACGAAAATAAGAATCTTCAACTCAAATGTGAAGTCAGTCCTTATATATGGCTCTAAAACATGGAGAGCAACAAAGACAACAACCAACAAACTTGAAACTTTCATAAATGGGTACTTGCGTAGAATAGAAGGATTAAAATGGTATGACAAGGTTATCTTACTTCATGTGGCTTTTATTATATTTCGGCAAGCGTCATGTATTGCTTTTCATCAATTTCATCGCGATGGGTAGGTTTCTAATTTTTAAATGTTGCCAGATCAGCGGCCTTACGGCCTAATTTTTACGATACCCAACTGCCATGGGATTTTTAACGTACACACGGAACCTGCTATGATTTCGCGCTTATCCGATGTCACTACCCACGAGATCAGGGGGGATTATGACATCATTAGGAACACTGGTTGTAAAAAAACAAAATTTTCATAAATTGTATTCCTTCTACTGGGAGTCTAACCCAGCACCTTTAGAATTCGAGGTGGATGCCATACTTCTTAGCCACTCCAACCCCCCCCCCCTTCCCCCACCGCCCCCTCCCCTTCCCCAAACAGACAAGTGAAATGTTTTTACCAAGTGCAGTAAGTAAATACTGTGCTGACACTAGTCAAACTGAGTCAGATTTCGTTGAACTAACGTTTTGTTTTAGCAACGGGAAAACCAAAAGTTACGTCTTTATTTTGATATAACCTTGACCTGGGTGCTATCTAAAGTCCTTGTGCAATTTCACCCCCCCCCCCCCCCCCCGTTCTCCCCTTCCCCAAACAGACATGTAAAATGTTTTCACAATGTGCAGTCAGTAAATAATGTGCTGACACGAGACAAACTGAGTCAGGTTTCGTTGAACTAACGTTATGTTTTAGCAACGGGAAAACCAAAAGTTATATCTTTATCTTGATATAACCTTGTCCTGGATGCTATCTCAAGTCCTGGTGCAACTTTAAACTTACTTACATGGGATAAACAAATGTTGTAAATGTTATGCTAGTCTTTTACGTGAACATGTACGTTACACGCCCATTGAGGTATATTGTGAATATGGTGTTAGGCCCATATTTTCTTGACCATCGGCACACTAGCGGTGTTAGGGTCAGCCTTAACATTTACAGAGTTGATCTGGTGATAGACCTACCGGGGAGTCGATCCAACCAAACATCGAACAGAGCCTTGGCCTGGTTGTGGTAGTCAATTGTGACTAGTCAGAAGGCCAACCCAGTACCCCACACAAATACGTGTAGCTTGCTGCTGGTAGTCATTTTTGCGACACATCATCATCATCATCATCATTATCAGCTGCCATCTCTACAACAAAGGTCGGCTACAATGTATCTCTAACATCTTCTGTCTCTTGTCTTGATGGTGCACTCTGGTTCACGCATGTGAACTTTAGGACTTTCTGGGACTAGCCTATCAAGACTTCACCATGAAGCAAATACAGTTCGTCCTTTTTAACCGTGGTGTTTGTAAAGTCTGCATTAGTCTACTTCTTCTTCCTACACTCTCAGACGTCTGCTTGAATGTTTTCAAAGAATCATTTGAATCTTTGTAGAGTTTTTTTCACGAATGGTACTCGTGTCGACCATACGCACTTTCTTTGTTCCGCATATGTTGGGCTTCTTTGAAGCAGATGTATAGCAGTCATTTTGTCAGTGCCTCAGTTACACTTATCGGTAGTTCCTATCTTTAGCTTGTTGAATAGATGGTATCTCAATCTGTTGTGGCCAGTGCGGAGTCTGAAGATTACCAATTGTTTTCTTCTGTCGAGCTTGTTGTGTTCAGAAAGAAGAAAAATAAACAAGATGAGAAATTTTTTCCTCCGCAGTGTCGCGAGACCTTGCGCGGGAAACCCTCTAAGCTCCGCTTTTTCAATGTCAATCACTGCAGGACGAGGAGAGCCATTTCGGAGAAAAGCGCGGAGCTATAGATAAGTTAGTTGCTTATCCTTTACAGGACGTGGCAATCAACCCCAGCTTTTATTGTCTGTTTTTTTTTTTTTTCTAGGCAATTTTATTTCATTCAGTAGTTTGCCATTGCTTTCTGAACGGTACGACGCTTATACCATTGTTAAAAATCCACACAAAGCGATCTGCTACCAAACCGCCTGCAGCAGGTTTCGAACCTGGTATATCTGGATTATGAAACTGCGTTCATATCTATTAGGCCACAGACGCCGACGCTATAGATAAGAAATTTTAAGTAATCAAGTTTTTAAGACATAAGTCCGAATTACAGAGCTCCAATGTCAATGCAGTCCTACTGTGATGGCGATGGCATAACATATATACTGCCGTAGTGGAGTACAGTGTCGGAGACTGCCCCATGCTAGGTTTTTTTTTAATGAGGTGGGGTGACCAGTTCCCTTGCTCACTGTCTTTGTCTTCCTGAACTTAAGAGCAGAGGCATGTACCCGTTTACAGCTGGGTAGACTAGAACATGACGCTACCAGATATCAGAACCTCAATAACGTAACCGAGGTTGACAAATGACTTCTACTGTACGGGTCTGGAACATAATCATTCATTATGTTCCTTCTCGCTCCTTACGGAGCTTAGGACACCTTTGTAGCTGGATGACCTTTGTAGCTGGATGACTTTTGTAGCTGTATGACCTTTGTAGCTGGATGCCCTTTGTAGCTGGATGACCTTTGTCGCTGGATGATCTTTGTCGCTGGATGACCTTTGTAGCTGGATGACCTTTGTAGCTGGATGACCTTTGTAGCTGGATGACCTTTGTAGCTCGATGACCTTTGTAGGAAACATGCTCCAAGCTATCACATGCTCTTGAAAATGTTGTCTCTGTAACAATCTGTTGTAGATGATGGAGTTGCCAACCGTATGCACAATCAGGGCCGGTCTTAGAGCATTCAGCACTCGTGGCCAGTGATTAGACATTCATCACTTCCCCCACAAATATACTCGCAAATGTTAAACTTTACTTAAAATTAAGTGGAACAATTGCAGATGTTTAAAATAGTTACTACTTGCAGGATAAACTACACTATAACAACTATAAAAAAAAAGGTTGAAAATTTGTTACACTTTGGTTGTAAGGGATGGAAAAACAACACATTTCAAATCGAAACAGCAAAAACATTGAAAATAATCGGATAGTTGATATTCTCCTCAATCTAAATATGTGAAAATCATTAGTCAGAACACATTCTTAGTTAGAATATTTTGATTTTCTTAATAATATTTTCTTCAGAAATTGTGCTTTTCCTGTGAAGAGAAACTAGATTTTCTCAGAACCTTGTTTTTTTTGTTACTTGTTTTTTTTTTTCTATTTATAAGTTGCACATTTTTAGTCAATCAATAAAAGATTTGTTACAGATACTTTCCATTGGATAATAAAACTTTTGTCGCATCTGATTTTTCATATCTTATCAAACATTTGATTTACTGCAAATAATTTTGTAAAATTCTCATTTTAAAAAATGTAATTTTTTTACATACAAACTTTAAAGTTCTATATCTCAGGGATCTACTTAAGGTATCGAAACATTCAATCCGACAAAAGTTTTAAAACGTAATGATAAACATTATGTTTAAATTTGGTATTGATAGCTTAATAAATAAAAAAAAGCCTTTGCAGTTTGAAATAGAACAATGTAATCCAATTCTACCGCCGTTTCTATGGCAACCATTATGCAGTGCCATCAAACTGTTCATTATGCATGTCTGTAATTAATTTAGTTTCAGTCTATGCAATTTCACTAAAATCGTATGATTAATAACGAAAATAGCATTTCATGGTAGTTTCTCCCCCTCCCACACCCATAATATTTTTTTACAACAAACTTAAATGGCGTGCTTTGATCTGGACGATTTGTGTAACATCCTGCGAAAAGTCGAGCGGCTTGACACAAAAATTGTATTTTTTTCCCCGGCTCCAGTGCCCCTTGCCCTTAGCACCCAAGATCGACCGCCACGGTCGCCCCATCGTAAGGCCGGCTCTGAACACAACCTGATATTAGTCACCTTTTACGACATGTCTGAGGGGGCACTATTCATTGTGTGTCACGTCAAAGTCCCCTGGTAACTACCCATGATGCTCTGAGACACGGAGAACTACAACAACAAACATAAATAAGTTACAGACTTTCATAAATGTTTGGAATGTTTACTTTGAATGTTGTTTGGTTGCGTTTTCAATTCTCCCGCGTTACGTTCACCACCTGCTAACTCGAAAATGGCGGGAGCTGGTATCGGCGCGCTTAAAAACCAAACGAAAAAAAAAAAAAAACTAGCGAAAGGCCGACTTTTGAAATAGGTCACATTGTGGGGTAAGCAAAAAAATAGATATATTATAAGGGCTGGCACTCACAAAAAGTACGAATGAGACACGCTCTTTCATAAATAATGACGGAACAAAATATATTTTGTGATCTATAACCTCAAAGTCTACAAACTGCATTAGTTGACAACTCCCTCTTGGACGACTGATCATATCTCAGCTGAGATATCAGATAATTGTTATAACCTTTAACTGGCTTAAATTGTTTTGATTCTTTAGTTATACATTTCTTTTCAAAGCTATGTTGATCTGAGAGCAAATGGATTTCTGGTTGGTTCTACAGAGCAGCATCTCTCTTTGCTGTTGGGTAGTCATAAGGAAAATAAATCATTCAACTTCGGTTCATGTCACGGAATACGTTCGTTTTTATTGTTGGTCTTCTCTGCACTCCGGCAGTATAATCTATCACACCCATTACGTGCCGTTTCCTCCAGTATTCCTTGTTTACGTTTTTATAGTTCAATTTTTTCTTATCATATTTTGTCGCTGTTGTCACTCCCTTACTAATTACCTTGATCACTTTACGGGATTTTGAACAAACATAGAGTTCTGTTTGTGCAGAGAAAAGTTGTTTACGTTATGTAACAGCTTGTGATGTAGAATAAAGAGAGAGGTAGTACCTCACGGTGAGAGACAGCCATAACGTTAATGGATAGTCAAGATCCTATTTGCCTCCCCTCTCTTTATCTAGCTCATGTATGGCTCCACGAATACCGCTTGTGTACGGCGGTGGCCACATCCCGGGCAACAGTCTTGGCTGACTGGCTAGACTACATGAGTGAAGTAGTAGTAATCTTCTTCTTTGATCCTTAGCCGCCGACCGTCAAAGCAGTCAGTGGCGATCACGCCTAGTGGCGTCTTGTTTGGAATCAACAAATTGATTACACTTTGCTCGGTCGGCGGCCATCCTTCGTACAGTGCCCCAACTCTGGTTCATTCTTTGCATCTCAGCCTCCACAGTCCTCAGCCAGGTTGTTTTTGGTCGGCCTCTCTTTCGTTTTCCTTCAGGGGTCCAAAGCATAGCTGTTCTCGTAAAGACATCGGGGTCTCTTCTGAGGACATGGCCAACCCAGCTCCAGCGTCTGCCAGCTATAATGGTGTGCATGTCCTCTTGCTTGCTCCGAGTAAGCAGATCTTTGTTGGTGATTTTATTCGGCCAGTGAATTTTTCTTAGGCATGTTGTGTGAAAAGAGGACAATTTTGACATTTCCTTTTCTGTAACTCTCCAGCATTCCGCACCTTCGAGAAGCACAGAATGCACACAGCTCTGATATAATCTTAATTTTGTGCTTGTTCTGTATTGAGAGGACTTCCAGAAGTTGTTTAGGCTAAAAAAGACTGTTTTTGCCTTATTCATTCTGATGTTGATGTCTTTGCCTGCCCCGCCGTCTGGTGTTACTATGCATCCTAGGTATGTGAAGGTGTCTGTCTGTATCAGTTGCTGATTCCTGACTGATATGGGCTCAGGGTTGCTCACATTGAGCGTCATGACCTCTGACTTCTTTAAATTGATGTTCAAGCCCACCTGCTGGCTAAACTTATTAAGTCTATCCGTTTTTTCCTGGATGTGTTGATGTGAATGTGCTAGTAGTGCAATTTCATCTGCATATTCTAGATCTTCCAATGTAGAAAATGTAGTCCATCTTATTTCTCTTGGACTGCCCTCTGTTGTCTGGCGCATCACCCAGTGTAAAGGGCAATTTTTACTATCTTGCAATATAATACATTTATATTCTTATTATGTTCGCAAATATTTTGTAAGCAAAGTATTTCCTTTTTTAAGTGCTTAAGGAGAAGTCATTTTTGGGTTGCTTCCCTTGAAAATAGTTCTGTCATCTTCGATCGGACTCCGCAGACGACTCTAGGCCTACTGTGATTTATTCTGTGGCTGGGTAGGAATAGATTGTTCTTGCTTCAGTATATCTATGGCCTGAATTTATACGTAGTGTTTGTATGAGTAGGACGAGTCTGTCTTATATATGGATATCTTTGCATTTCTAAGTCGAACTAATTTGGTTGTCGCTAGAAAAGGTCAAAGGCTATGCAGCGGAAGTATCGCTAGCAAGGGGTGTGATCCATGGCTGTCATCCTGTGAGGATGCCGAGTTTTGTTGTAGCAGGCTTTTTGCCGAAATAGTGATCTATATATGGATGGGGAAAAGTGATAATCATTTAGACATGTTGTATGTACTTTACCCCAGTGTTTATTCTCTTTTGCCAAGGAATGGCAAAGTTATATTTCGCATAAAAAGGTAAAACCACAATTTATTATGAACTTGGGCTTCGCCATCGTTGTTGATAAGCAGATGCACAGTGGTACTTTTAAAAAAGAATATCCATTCAAAGGAAGAAGACATTCCTATGTATCAGCACTGGATTGTATGATATTATTCAATTACCTCTATGAGAGAAGCTATGAAGAAATGAGGACATTTAATGAATGACTAATTTTGGTCTATATTCTATAGTGAGTGAAGCTCACGAGAGAGAGAACAGCCATGTTGAAATTCATATACTTTGTATTTATCGAGTGAGAAAAAGGGATGCCTGTACTATCGCTCGATGAACCAAGAGATCACTGCTACATGTGAGAACCCATGTCTGGGATTCCTATATTATGAAATATATATATATTGAACTTTACGTGAAGGAATATTCGCTAGACGAGGTTAGGTCTAGGAGCCTTCCTATATATTGGTTATGGTCTGACGTGCCCAGTCAGTAAAGCCAGATGATTTACATGATGGAACGCTGAATGCTTATTTACGAATGCTCCATTATGATATTTGCCAAGCATGAATGCTAACTTAAGATGATATTCCTGTGATCAACATTATGCTGTCTATGTCGACATTTGTTCCTGTAACCATACACGTACTGTCCAAGTGTGCGTCCCATTAAATGTTATAAAAAGACCACCGTAGTTCCAGTACTTCTTGAATTCGAACAGTGTGAGTATGAGTGATGTACTACCAACCTGTCAACTCTATCGAATCATTCTACCATTCGCGTACTGACATTCAGATACACACTCATTGTTTACACTCACATTCTTGTCGGAGCCTCATCACGTTCCAGGACAAGATGACCTGTATGACCAAAACTGTGCTGGGTTTGATGAGTTGACAATCGTTACACTTTACTACACCAGTCCCAACATCTACATTTATCCACTGGTGGACATTCACATCATTTAACAAATAAAGCATGATTCAACAACTAGTAGCCAGTATGAGTTAACAACTACACAAAGAGTTTAACAACTGGTGTGCCAGCTTCCTGGGTCAACCTGCACAGTGACCATATTGAGAAGTAAACTACTGAGACCAGACGTTCCTTGGGGTCTGTTACGACACACAAATACATCAGCAGTACAACTCTACAGTGATGTCAGCGTGACCTGTCCTGTCGAGAGTATGCAGTAACTAGGTCAGGGTTTGTTGACATTTGGTTCGTTGGACATTTGCCATACAACTGACAGTGTTACACAGCAAGCTTGGTTGAAACATAGAACATTACACATCAGGACTGGAGAATATTTGACAGTGTTTGCGAAAGAAAATGTTATTGAACTGAGAAGTCCTACATTGATTGTTATCATTCAAATCAACGATGGAGCTTCTATTTCTGTGTTGAATTTAAAATAATTAGACCAGAAGTATTTGTTTAATAAAGTACCACAGTACTGTACTATTAGGCAGTGTAACTGAGCCTTCATTCCAACACATTCTTTCTGCAACACTCTATTTACATCATATTGCCATACTATTTATGCATTTATGTATTTATGTTTAACTATTTATATGTGATATTTGTTTGTATCCAGCGGGTTGTTGTTTCGGTTGGGCGGTGTCACACAGCAGAGTATCCCACGTAATAGAGGGTCTGATGTGTGCGTTTCTATAGGTGCAATTTTCTTCATTGAAAATTTGCTGCGACAGCTGTTGCTATTAGTGTTAGCTGTGAAGTCTGTACTCATTGTTGTTTTTGTAATATTCCTCTGTTCTTTAGTTTGTTTTGATTTGTTTGTAATTTGTTGGTCTACCCTATTCTATCTTTCAGTTCTATTCTCAATTTATATTTATATACTGTGGCGTTATTTGTATTTGTTATCCTCTTGCGGTTTATCTTTTATTGTTTTTCCCATTTGATTTATTTCATTTCCGCAAATGTTTTCATGTTCTTCTGTATAACTGTTTTGTTTTGTGCCTGATCGACATACACTATTTAAAATATAGTTGATCATATAAATTGATGTACAAGAATCAACTGATAGTTAATTGCTATTACTAAAGGTACACAGTTGATGATATAAAACACTATTCCTGGTGCACTGCACTTATATTATAGAGTGAACCAGCAACTTATAGCTGTTATTATATAAGGATTTATACAAGACCTTTGTAAGGCTTGTTTCCCACAGTGATTGGGATAGTTAAGTACTATTTTCCACAGGTTATGAAGTTATCATACAAGGTCTTTGATTAAGACTAAGAAAGTGAATTTATTTACTTTTGCAAATTACTGATCTTATTAGACAAGATGTCTACATTAGATTATTTTATCACACAAGGCAGGGCTCTTGATAAGACTGGTCAGCAATTAGAAGAATGGGCAGTTGCTCAATATGACAAAGCATTAGCTGCAGAAGAGAGAAAACTTGCTGCTGCTGCTGAAGAAAGAAAAGCATTGATTGAAGAAAAGAAATTAGCAGCTGAGGAAAAAAAATTACAAAGAGAGGATGAACAAAAGAAATTGCAGATACAGACTGATGAAAAAAGATTCCAGATGGAAATGGAAAAAGAGAAAAGAAAAGATGAGGCTGCTGCTGAAGAGAAAAATTACAAGCTGCTACAGAAGAGAGAAGATTACAAGCTGAAGCTCAAGAAAAAAAGCAATAAGAGAACATGAACACCAAAAAGAACTTTTAGCATTTGAGTTAGAAAAGTTAAAGTTAACAAACATAAGTAATGTTAATCAAGCATCTAGTGGTAATGGTAAACCCTTTACTTACAAGGTCAAGGTACCAGCGTTCAACCCTTCCAGTGATGACATAACATTCTGGCTAAACAGATTTGAACGCTCGTGTCGAGCACATAATGTGGACAAATCACAATATGCTAACCAGTTATCAGAAAATCTGAAAGGTGATTCTCTGACTAGTTTAAGTTTGGTTGAAGAGGCTGACAAAGATAACTATGATGTTATTAGGGCAGCCTTATTAAAGAAGTATCAGTTGTCTGAAGAGGGTTATCGGAAGTTGTTTAAGACAATGGTGCCTGAGGCAGGTGTAGAATTCTCAGAATTCATTGCAAGGACACGTCTTACATTTGATCGTTGGATTGAGCTATCCAAAACAGAAAAGACTTATGAAGCCCTTATGGACTTGATACTCAGAGACAAGATTATGTCAAGTATAAATAAACCTTTCCTCGAATTCTTACATGAGCGTAAACCTAAGTCTCTAAAAGAAATGGAACAGTATTGTACCCAATACGTCACTGCACATCCGGACGTAGCTATTAGCAACAGTAAGGTTAAAGAAGGTATGCCAGTTGCTTCTGCAACACCATACAACCCTAATCACTCTCACAAATTCCAAGGACCTCAAAATAGGTTTAATAAAAAAGGTAACTATTACAGTTATCAGAACCAAGGTAACCAATCATTTCAGGGTTCTTCTTCGAATACCTGGAGAAGAGCTGACAGCCCTCGATTCAGGGGTGGTCATAATTACAGGAACTTTCGCAAAGGAAGTCATTCTAGAAACTATCCAAGTTTTCCTTCATGGAGACAACAGGATCATAATTACCGAGATACTCATTATAATGAATATGATGATAGTAACCAAAGGAGCTATGATTCAAACCCGAGTAGGGGTTATAATAGTGGAAACAATGATAAGTACAGAGGCAATAATAACAGAGGTAGAGCACAATTCAAAAAACATAAAGCTCATTACCAGGCGAACTCTGCACAGCAAGAGTCCCACGAAGCCTATAAACAAAATAAAGATAATGATGACTCTAATAATATGGCATGTGCCGCTTTTGATTTTGGGAGAGCATCTCAGTGCCCCCAATGCAAAACATTATTTGAGCCAACCACAGTGTCTACTTTAAGCTGTGGCCATCCTCTTCCCGCTCTTCCTGCGTCAATCGCGCATGATGGGAGAGGTTCTCTTGTCTTACACAAAGGTTTAGTAAATGACAATCCAGTCTCAGTACTTTTTGATTCTGGATGCACAACTATTGGGGTTAGGCAGTCACTCATAGATCCTTCTCATTCTACAGGCAAAGTAGTCAAATGCGTAACATTTGGCGGCACCATAGAGAAATACTCTACCGCTATCATTAGGATTGCTACTCCTTTCTTCACAGGAGATGTACACGCATGTCTTTTGCCGGATCCGATCGCTGATCTTATCATCGGTCGCATTCACGGAGTCAAAGAATGCACTCCGGAGCAAATTTCCGTTTGGGAAAATCAAAATATGCAATCTGCTAATGCAGTAGTCACTAGAGCTCAAGCTCTCAATATGCCTGAAACTTCATCTGTGCATAACCGAGATGATCCCTTGGTAATTTCTCGTGACTCGTTTATAAAACAACAAGAAGAAGATCCGACTCTTAAGAAATTCTTCACTCTTGTAACAAAAGGTGATCCGAATAAAGATTCAAATTGTAAATCTTGGATTACAATGAAGAATGGCGTACTTGTACGTATGGTGCAAGACTCCACTAAGTCAAGTCATTCTCAGATTCTTGTACCCAAGAATTTGAGAGTTAAGATCTACAACATGCACACGACTCTCAGTGTGCTGGTCACATGGGTTTTTCCCGTACAAAGTCAAGAGTTCTTGCGGCTTTCTTTTGGCCTTTTGTGAACAAGGACATACGGATCTATTGTCGATCCTGTAAAGTATGTCAAGAAGTCAAATCCAAAGGTCCTCGTCATGCTGCGCCTATTCAGGCTGCAGATATTCCTATTCGTCCATTCCAGAAAATGGCGATAGACATCATTGGTCCATTCAAGATCAAATCTGCTAGAGGACATCAGTTTATCTTAACGTGTGTAGACATGTGCACACGTTGGCCAGAGGCTATCCCTCTAAAGAGCATTACTACCGCTGACATTGCAGATGCTCTTTGGCTTATATTTTCTCGGCTGGGATTCCCCGGAGAAATATTATCAGATCATGGCACCCAACTGATATCGGATACCATGTCTCAAGTAATGTCTACTCTACAGATAGAGAGATCTTTGAGTAGCATCTATCATCCTATGTCCAATGGGATGGTCGAGCGACTAAATAGAACACTTAAGAACTTATTAGGGAAGATAACTGAGGATCATCCTCAAGATTGGGATAGGGTTTTACCCGCGGCCCTCTTCGCGTACAGAGAGGTCCCCAATGAACATACAGGGTTTTCGCCCTTTGAACTTGTCTTTGGCGCGCGACCGCGCGGCCCAATGTCTTTGCTGCATGATCTTATAACAGCTGACAATATTGACGATGACACAAAATCTTCTTACGAGTATGTCATCGCGCTGAGACAAAAGATTATCGAAGCATGCAAATTGGCAACGTCCTCTTCTGAATTTGCTAAGCAGAAGGCAAGACAATTTGCTAATAAGAAGAGAACTTTACGACAACTTTGTCCTGGTGACAAAGCATTTGTTTTGCTACCTTGTCGTGAAAATAGACTCCTTATTAGTTGGAAAGGTCCGTACGATATAATATCGAAAATTTCAGATGTTGACTACATCGTCGATATTAACGGGAAGCATAAAACCTTCCACATCAATATGCTTACGGAGTTCCATGAACGTCCTGACTATCTACAGCCTATTTTCCAGGCAACGGACGATTCTCATGTCAAACATGGTCATTACTCATCACTGTCTGTAATACAGGATGAGGAAACAAGTTTTTCGGATGTTAATCTCCCGCTTCCAATGATCCCACTTCATTCTAGTGAATCATGGAAAGACGTTACTGTTTCTCCTGATTTGTCTCTAGGAGAACGGCGACAAGTTTCGTCTATGTTACAAACATTTCAGGATGTCCTCACTGACATCCCTGGACAAACTCATGTCATTGAGCATGACATTGTTCTAACTGAACATACTCCAATTAGGGTTAGGCCTTATCCTATCCCTATACATTTCCAAACACAGGTTGAAAAGGAGTTGGATGAAATGATAGATTTACAAATAATCGAACCATCCACTTCTGCATATTCTTCGCCGATGGTTATTGTTCGAAAAAAAGACAATAACATACGTCTTTGCGTTGACTATCGCAAATTGAATCAAGTTACGAAGTTCGATGCTGAACCTATGCCTTTACTAGAAGAGTTACTTACTCGTCTTTCTAAATCGCATTTTTTCACTAAACTTGATTTGTCTAAAGGATATTGGCAAGTTCCATTATCCGAACGCGCCAAACCTCTTACCGCTTTCTCTACTCCCAGAGGCCTTTTCCAATGGAATTTTATGCCTTTCGGCCTTATGAACGCACCAGCTACATTTGTACGCATGATGCGTCGAATCCTATCGTATCGGTCAGATGTCATTGCTTATCTAGACGACATCTGTCTTTTCAGCGATACTTGGGAAGATCACTATTCAGGGTTAGTTGAATTATTATCAACTCTGCGTGAGTATAACCTGACAGCAAAACCATCTAAAGCTTGTATTGGCTTTAGCGAAATTGCTTTCTTAGGCCATCGAGTAGGTCACGGTTTCTTGAAGACAGAAGACCATAATATCACTAAGATACTTAACATCTCTATCCCTAGGACTAAAAAGCAAGTGCGAAGTCTTTTAGGTCTCATACAATTTTATGGACGTTTCATTCCGAATCTGTCCTCTATCATGGCACCTCTCTCTACACTATTAAAGAAAGGGTCGCCTAACATGGTTCACTGGTCTCATGAATGCCAATCTTCACTAGAGAAGATCAAAACTATGTTTTCATCACCACCTATTTTAGTGTTACCTACAACAGATAAGACATTTGTTCTTCGTAGTGACGCTTCATCCACTGGGATTGGAGCGGCACTAATGCAAGAGTACTCTGGAACTCTGCATCCTGTAATGTACATATCCAGAAAACTTAATGCTGCAGAAAGGAATTACTCGGTTTTAGACCGTGAATTATTGGCAATGGTTTGGTCAATTCTCAAACTCCAAAGATTCCTTCTGGGCGCGCATTTCGTAGTGGAAACTGACCAAAAAGCTTTTACGGCTATCCAAAGTAAGAACTTGAAGAGCTCGAGATCAACTCGATACGCAATCGCTCTTCAACCTTTTCATTTTTCGGTACGAGCTATCCGTGGTTCAGAAAATGTGATGGCGGACATTCTGTCCAGATGCCCACATGATGCCACTTAACTGTTAAATATTGGATCTTTTTAATATGTATAACTTTACAACAGTTATTTTTTGTTTCTTTACTAAGATACACATTTGTAATTTAATAATAGAATGATGGTATCGCTACTTAGCGGTTTATTGATGTTAATTCACCGCTGTTCTTTGATGATTGTTTCTTCATAAATCATAAATTTAAGATTGTAGTGTGAATTTTTGGTATGCATTGTATAATTACCAGAATTGTATTATACGTACATCACACCTTCCTGGAAACATTTATTCGTAGGGAAACAATTTCTCTCAGATTTTGAGATATATATTCTCACCAGTCATATTAGGAATTATAGTTATTCCTGATATTTTCATCTGCGCAGTATTCTTGCGTTGTGAGCCTATTCTACGGTGCTCCTAGATGTATTTAAAAAAAAAAAAATTTTTTTTTTTCCCGGGAGGTGTGGTAAGACTGTAAAGGGCAATTTTTACTATCTTGCAATATAATACATTTATATTCTTATTATGTTCGCAAATATTTTGTAAGCAAAGTATTTCCTTTTTTAAGTGCTTAAGGAGAAGTCATTTTTGGGTTGCTTCCCTTGAAAATAGTTCTGTCATCTTCGATCGGACTCCGCAGACGACTCTAGGCCTACTGCGATTTATTCTGTGGCTGGGTAGGAATAGATTGTTCTTGCTTCAGTATATCTATGGCCTGAATTTATACGTAGTGTTTGTATGAGTAGGACGAGTCTGTCTTATATATGGATATCTTTGCATTTCTAAGTCGAACTAATTTGGTTGTCGCTAGAAAAGGTCAAAGGCTATGCAGCGGAAGTATCGCTAGCAAGGGGTGTGATCCATGGCTGTCATCCTGTGAGGATGCCGAGTTTTGTTGTAGCAGGCTTTTTGCCGAAATAGTGATCTATATATGGATGGGGAAAAGTGATAATCATTTAGACATGTTGTATGTACTTTACCCCAGTGTTTATTCTCTTTTGCCAAGGAATGGCAAAGTTATATTTCGCATAAAAAGGTAAAACCACAATTTATTATGAACTTGGGCTTCGCCATCGTTGTTGATAAGCAGATGCACAGTGGTACTTTTAAAAAGAATATCCATTCAAAGGAAGAAGACATTCCTATGTATCAGCACTGGATTGTATGATATTATTCAATTACCTCTATGAGAGAAGCTATGAAGAAATGAGGACATTTAATGAATGACTAATTTTGGTCTATATTCTATAGTGAGTGAAGCTCACGAGAGAGAGAACAGCCATGTTGAAATTCATATACTTTGTATTTATCGAGTGAGAAAAAGGGATGCCTGTACTATCGCTCGATGAACCAAGAGATCACTGCTACATGTGAGAACCCATGTCTGGGATTCCTATATTATGAAATATATATATATTGAACTTTACGTGAAGGAATATTCGCTAGACGAGGTTAGGTCTAGGAGCCTTCCTATATATTGGTTATGGTCTGACGTGCCCAGTCAGTAAAGCCAGATGATTTACATGATGGAACGCTGAATGCTTATTTACGAATGCTCCATTATGATATTTGCCAAGCATGAATGCTAACTTAAGATGATATTCCTGTGATCAACATTATGCTGTCTATGTCGACATTTGTTCCTGTAACCATACACGTACTGTCCAAGTGTGCGTCCCATTAAATGTTATAAAAGACCACCGTAGTTCCAGTACTTCTTGAATTCGAACAGTGTGAGTATGAGTGATGTACTACCAACCTGTCAACTCTATCGAATCATTCTACCATTCGCGTACTGACATTCAGATACACACTCATTGTTTACACTCACATTCTTGTCGGAGCCTCATCACGTTCCAGGACAAGATGACCTGTATGACCAAAACTGTGCTGGGTTTGATGAGTTGACAATCGTTACACTTTACTACACCAGTCCCAACATCTACATTTATCCACTGGTGGACATTCACATCATTTAACAAATAAAGCATGATTCAACAACCAGTAGCCAGTATGAGTTAACAACTACACAAAGAGTTTAACACCCAGTCTATGACTGTTAAAAATAGAGTGGTTGATAAGGGCATCCCTGTCTTACTCCTGTCTTCACATCAAAGTTTAGGTTGCTCTGCCCAACGCTACACGTAAAGTTGGCATAGAGGCTTTTTATGATTGACACTATGCAGCTTGGAAATCCATAAGCTTTCAGTATTTTCCATAAACTGTCCCTATGTATGCTGTCAAAAGCCTTTTCAAAATCAACGAAATTAATGTACAACTCTCTTTGCCATTCTGAGCATTGCTCTATAATGTTCCTGAGAGTGAATATATGATCTATACATCTTCTGTTCTTTCTAAATCCTGCTTGTTCTTTCCTTAGTTTTTGATCTACTGCTTTTGAAATTCTCTGTATAATTATCATGTCTAGTATTTTCCTGGGAACTGAGAGAAGAGTGATTGCTCTCCAATTATTGCAGTCTGCAAGATCTCCCTTCTTGGGCAATTTGACAATTATTCCTATGTTTCACTCTGATGGTGTTGTCCCCGTTTTACAGACTTGTGCAAATAGTGGTTCTAGTAGTTCTGCTGCTAGCTCAGGGTCTATCTTAAATAGCTCTGCCTTTAAGTTATTGTAGTGAAAATTCTAACACCCATATATAAATTAGAACATAAATAGAAAGCAAATATAAGAAAGAAAGAAGAATGGTGAAAGACCAGTGCTTTCCCAATAGCGTACGCCTGTGTTGTGGAACGCCATAATGGCTGAACAAGAAAACCCCTTTTTCTACTTGTATGCATGAACTGTAACGCGGCCACGGACGATAGTAAATATTACCCGCGAATCACAGTAGTTTCTAAAAATAAAACTAGTACTATATTTCTTAGACGACCTTGATAGGCAATCGGCATAATGACCTAGATACAATACTACCATTAATGTCATTATACACAAAATGTTAGCCTAGAAAGACAGACGGAATAAGCAGAGACGAGAACGGATAGACGGAGCGAAGCAATTAGTACTACGTCGTCTCGCGATTAAAAAGTGAACGCCAATCACACGCGAAACGCATGAAGGCCTGATTTTTTTTTCAAATAAACAGTGTTAAAAAACTAAAGAGTTAACAAAAGGTCATGACTCAATCTTAGCTCTTATCAGGAAACCTGACATTCTACTGATTTAAGTCTAAGCTCCTGACATTAGTCTGACAGTACAGAAGACATCCTATGATATGGAAGTGAACGGGTGGTAAAAACAAATACACGACTATCTTCGAAAAATACATATTTTGAACGAAGCCACTTAACCCCATTAAACTTATATATTCGTGTATCTTAGGACTTGCTGACAAAAAATGTGTTATGTGTTACGCAAATAGTCTATTAATTAACAAATTATAGCCAAAATACTATAGTGGGGTTGTCTGACAGTACAAGATCATTTCTGCTTATATTTTTTTTAAATGCATGTTTGAAAAACACTGCTTTAGGGAAATGAGGCCAACAAGTTAGATACGATTTGATTGGCTGTAGTAATATGTAAGGCGAAACCTTATTAGTCGAACTGCAAATACTATTTTTGGTTGTTAATGGAAACGGTAGGATGGGTAAATTTTTTCAAAGGCTATTGTAAACATGGTCTCATTGGGTAGAACCTTAGATATACTCAACTAGAAGCGTCAGTTCATCGCCAGTTTTGAAAATACATTTTGTGAGAATCAAGTGCGTTGTGAGCAAGCGAATTCTTTTCTAATAAAGGAAAAAGCCTGGGATAAGGCAGATCAAAATTGTGCCAGAATTCATCGCCAGACAACGTTACGTGTTTAAATATTTCCATTGAATTGTGGTAAGCTAGACATATTTCTTATATATAGATTATATGAAAATTGAATGTGAAATGATAAATTGTGTCTGTGTGTGTATGTCGTTCAGTAGCAAACATGAGGCAAGGCCTAGATATTGCTCCACCATGTAAAGGCTTGCCCAAGAGGAGTATAACTACATACAAATATATTGGATTGCCAATTAGTAACATGACACCTATCCTATTGTATAGAAGGAATTAACGCTGGAATTGCAGAGGCGTTGTAACCATTAGGGAGAGGATACTGATGTATATTGTCACATGAGAAGCTAGAAGTTGGCCTACAGCGCTGAACTCTGTGTTTGTAATGTCCTGTACTTCAGTTGGAAATAGATTATATATTAGTTGTGAAGAAGGAGGTACCACCTTCTTGTTTCAGGGACCGTGGTACTGAAGTTGTTATAGCAGCACCTGGTCTGAGTTTTGCTTGATCCTGAAGGCTGACAGCAGACTCCGGGTCCAAGATATCGATCAGTGGTGTATTTCGAGATAACTAAGAAGCAAGCGAGCAGAGGAGACAGTTTTCCTGCTGCCGACATATGAGCTAAGACTTTGTCAGCCAGAGCAGCTCACCCTTGTATAACTGTAACTGTCTTTTTTTTCTTGTTGAGTTGATCACTGGCCCAAGACAGTATACATGTTGTTAGATGTGTAGTGCGAGCGTATGATGAATTGAGTGTGGGTGCGAATGAAGGCGCGAATGTGTTTAGGCTCGTATAGATGTAGATCCTGCAACCCATACTCTCACATGCAGTAATCAAGGATGCTTTGACACTGCAGGCATGTTTCAAGACATTTATTGACGGGAACACACATAATATCAACAGGAACAGTCAGTGTAACAAGGTCATGCTGACCTGACATCGATAGGTATACATTTGGCATTCAAAAAGGTAAACATCAGAATAGACGTGCATGGTCAATAGCAAAGTTCTTCAATAATGACAGTTCGTAGCGTCGCCCTTGGCGTCTCTGACTAAACGCGTCAGATGCCTTAGTTACTTTGACACACAGGTGCAACTTGGCACTCCCCGCCAATTGCACATATCAGGCTGTAGTATAATAGCCGAAAGCACAGGCCTCGTTCTGACGTCGGCCGTGTACTTCTGTTAAATAGGTTATCATCAACCCTGCAGTAATACTTATTGTAGATAGAAGTTCCGCCAATCTGCGGCTCCCACAATATATCTTCGTCACTGGATTTCTGGACAATATAAGACTAACAGTCTTGGATGGCTACCTCGAGCACAAATATATAAGTTCTGAAATGGCGGATCAGTGAGCTGCTGTTCACCCTAGGTAATCCTTTACATGTTCTGCCACCGAAAAGCGTAATAATGCATAAAGGTCGGTATTACCTGGTAAATGAATCCTCAGAACTACACAAGGAATTCTGTCGTCATCCCGACGCACAGAGATTCACTGGGGAAAACTGCCATAGCAGTTACTTCGAAGATTCTCCCCGAAAAACAATGGACTCTTGGTCCCTTCAGAAAAACAGGACCTCCCGGCTTCCCGGAAGTATATCTCACTCCCGCTTAAAAAACCTTCCCATAGGCCTACGCCGAACTGTCAACCTCTGACCCTAAAGGTCAAACACAATGAATGAATAAACAAGGGAAGACAACCCCTAATCAACCTGACATCGCAGGTAAAGACACAATTATACTTATGATACAAACATAAGCAAATAACTTGACAGATGACTCCGTCGAAAATGACAGCAACATTACTACCACCCCCCTGTAAAAAAAAAATGCAATTTTTTTTTTTTAATATGTTCATGAGCAAGATAGCACCAGTATCACTTCTGTGCTCATGCAAACAATGAACCTAATATCAGGTACAATAGAAGAGGGTACAAATCATCTCCCAACATAGGAGAAAATATTTCCTTTAAGCCAAACAAACTAAGGGATACCATTCAAGAAACCTAAGTTGCTGGCAATACCAATCATATATCAAACATTACTAAATAATATAATCATAGCAATATACAAATGTCAATGCTATTTTAGCAACATATCACTGATGGATGGACAAAATGAAATTTGTTAAATTATCTAAACATCATCCAAATACATTTGTATTACAACATATTATGATATTAAGGACAGACCTAAGTCTGAAAATATATCAGGAAAAACTAGGACACAAGATTTAACTGGAATCATGTGGGCATCTAGACAATATGTCCGCCATCACATTATCCGAACCACGGATAGCTCGCACCGTGAAATGGAAAGGCTGAAGAGCAATAGCATAACGAGTAGATCTCGAGCTCTTCAAATCCTTACTTTGCATAGCCGTAAGAGCTTTTTGGTCGGTTTCCATAAAGAAATGCGCGCCCAGAAGGAACCTTTGTAGCTTAAGAATGGACCAAACCATAGCCAACAATTCACGGTCCAAAACCGAGTAATTCCTTTCTGCCGCATTCAGCTTCCTAGAAATATACATTACAGGATGCAGAGTTCCTGAATATTCCTGCATTAGTGCCGCTCCAATGCCAGTGGAAGAGGCATCACTACGAAGGACAAAAGTCTTATCAATCGTCGGTAGTCTTAAGATAGGATGAGATGAGAACAAATTCTTAACCTGATCCAATGAAGATTGGCATTCTTGGGACCAACGCACCATATTAGGAGAACCTTTTTTCAATAACGTTGAAAGTGGTGCCATAATGGAGGACAGATTCTCAATGAATCTTCCATAGAATTGTATCAATCCCAAGAGACTACGCACTTGCTTTTTTGTCTTCGGAACCGAGATATTTAATATCTTTGAAATGTTTTGGTCCTCTGTCTTCAACAGACCATGACCAACTCGATGACCTAGGAAGGAAATTTCACTAAACCCAACAAAAGCTTTAGAGGGTTTAGCAGTCAAACTATGCTCACGTAGAGTAGATAGCAATTCCTTTAGACCCACATAGTGTTCTTCCCAAGTATCGCTGAAAAGACAGATGTCGTCTAAATATGCAATGACATCTGCACGATCTGATAGAATTCGTCGCATCATGCGCACGAAAGTCGCTGGGGCGTTCATAAGCCCGAAAGGCATAAAATTCCATTGAAACAGACCCCTAGGTGTCGAAAAAGCAGTGAGAGGTTTGGCGTGTTCCGTCAGTGGGACTTGCCAATAACCTTTCGACAAGTCTAGTTTAGTAAAGAATTTAGCTTTAGAAAGTCTAATAAGTAGATCATCTAATAACGGCATAGGTTCAGCATCGAACTTCGTAACTTGATTTAATTTGCGATAATCAACGCAAAGACGTATGTTATTGTCTTTCTTTCGAACAATAACTATCGACGAAGAATAAGCTGAAGTGGATGGTTCAATTATTTGTAGTTGAATCATTTCATCCAATTCTTTCTCGACTTGTGCTTGAAAATGAATAGGTATTGGGTATGGTCTTACTCTGATCGGATTACGATCAGTAAGTATGATGTCATGTTCTATGACATCTGTGTGTCCAGGAATGTCGGTAAGGACATCCTGATATGATTGTAACGTAGAGGATACTTGACGCTGTTCCTCAAAAGACAAGTTGGAAGAGACTGTAACGTCTCTCCACGATTCCGTTGAAGTAAGTGGAATCGCAGGAAGAGGTAAGTTCACGTCAGAAAAAATAGTTTCCTCATCCTGTATAACGGACAGGGATGAGATGTGACCATGTTGAACTGGAGAGTCGTCCGTCGCCTGGAAAATAGGCTGTAAATAGTCTGGACGTTCAATAAACTCTGTTAGCATATTTATATGGAAGGTTTTATGCCTTCCATCCACATCGACAATATAGTCGACATCAGAAATTTTCGAGACTATAGTGTATGGACCCTTCCAAGAAATGAGAAGTCTATTCTCTCTTGAGGGCAGTAAGACATATGCTTTGTCTCCAGGACAAAGTTGACGTAGGCGTCTTTTCTTATTAGCAAATCGCCTAGCTTTTTCTTTCGCAAATTCGGAAGATGAAGTTGCTAACCTGCACGATTCGATAATCTTTTCTCTAAGAGCTATAACATATTCATATGACGATTGTGTATCATCGTCAATATTATCGGAAGTTATCAAATCGTGTAACAAGGACATTGGCCCGCGCGGTTGCGCGCCAAAGACAAGTTCGAAAGGAGAAAACCCTGTATGCTCGTTGGGAACCTCTCTATAGGCAAAGAGGACTGCAGGTAAAACCCTGTCCCAATCTTCAGGATGATCCTCCGTTATCTTGCCAAGTAAGTTCTTTAGTGTCCTGTTAAGACGTTCTACCAATCCATTGGACATTGGATGATAAATACTACTGAGAGACCTTTTAATGTCTAGCGTAGCCATTACCTGAGACATAACGTCCGAAATTAACTGAGTGCCGTGATCCGACAGTATTTCTCCGGGGAATCCCAGACGAGAAAATACGAGCCAAAGAGCATCAGCGATATCGACAGTTGATATGCTCTTCAGAGGAATAGCCTCTGGCCAACGCGTGCACATGTCCACGCAAGTGAGGATAAATTGGTGTCCTCTGGCTGACTTAATTTTGAACGGACCAATGATGTCTATAGCCATTTTCTGAAACGGCCGAATCGGAATATCTGCAGCCTGAATAGGAGCAGCATGTCTCGGACCCCTAGACTTGACCTCTTGACAAATTTTGCAAGATCGGCAATAAATTCGGATGTCTTTATTCACGAATGGCCAAAAGAATGACGCAAGGACTCTAGTTTTAGTTCTGGAAAAACCCATGTGTCCCGCACACTGAGAATCGTGTGCATGCCGAAGAATTAAGGCTCTCATACACTTAGGCACAAGAATTTGCGAATGCATAGACTTGTCCGAGTGTTGTACCATTCGTACCAATATACCATTCTTCATAGTAATATACGATTTGTGATTCGTATTTTGATTGGGATCCCCTTTCTTTGCAAGAAGGAAGTATTTCTTCAAAGAAGGATCCTCTTCTTGACGTTTAACAAACGAGTCATGGGAAATCACCAAGTGCTCGTCTTGGCTATCAACTTCATTACTATTATCAGATGAAGTTGGGGGATTAAGAGCTTGAGCTCTTGTCACCACTGCATTGACCGTTTGAATGTTTTTTTCTTCCCAACTAGAAATTTGTTGCGGGGTGCATTCCTTAACCCCATGAATACGACCGATTATAAGATCCGCAATAGGATTAGGAAGAAGACATGCATGGACATCTCCTGTGAAGAAAGGAGTGTCAATCCTAATAATAGCAGTAGGATAGCTTTCCATAGTACCACCAAATGTAACACATTTGATTGTTTTTCCAGTGGCACAGCAAGGATCTATCAGAGACTCCTTAACCCCGACGGTAGTACATCCCGAATCGAAAAGTACTGAGACTAGCCTATCATTTATTAGACCTTTATGTAAGATGAGAGATCCTCTCCCATCATGCGCAACTGTAGCAGGTAGAGCAGGAAGAGGGTGACCACAACTTAGCGTAGATACAGTTGATGAGTCAAACAATGTTAAGCATTGGGGGCATTCAGTTGCTCTCCCAAAATCGAAAGCACAACCAGTGATAGCCCTAGAGTTACCACTATCATTTACTGTATTACAGGCTCCATCAAACTCTTGTTGCGCAGAGTTTGCCTGTTGGTAAGGTCTTTTCTTGTTAAACCTAGGTCTACCTCGATTATCATTTCCCCTGTAATTATTTTGACTATCATTTCCCCTGTAATTATTTCGACTATCATTTCCCCTGTAATTGTGATCATATTGTCTATTGTACTCATCATTCCGGTTTGAATCCCGGTTTCTAAATTCACCATCGTCATAATCTTGACGTCGAGAATGATTACCTCGAAAATTTGAATAGTTATTATTTGGATAGCCTTTGCGAAAGTGTCTCAAATTATTACCACTAAAATTACGAGAACTACCATCTTGTCTCCACTGCATAGACGAAGAACCATCATGTGTTGGATTACTCCGCTTCTGAGTGTAATTTTGATTACTTCCCCTATTCCAATTTTGTTGAGCACCCTGAAATTTTTTTTTGAAATTAGGGCCATATGGTGTTGCCGAAGCAGCTGGCAACCCTTCTTTCACTTTAGAATTGCTAACTGTAGCATGGGGATGTGCTGTGGCATACTGACAACAGTATTCCTCCATTTCTTTTAAGTTTTTAGGCTTACGCTCATGAAGGAATGCAAGAAAAGAATCATTAACAGATGACAAAACCTTATCTCGCAATAATAAGTCCATTAGACCTTCATATGTTTTCTCAATCTGAGACAACTCAACCCATCGTGTAAATGTACGACGTATCTTTGTAACAAAATCAGAGAAATCTACTCCATTTTCTGGCAACATTGTCCTAAAACGAAGACGATAGTCTTCTTGTTTTAGTTGATATTTTTTTAGCAATGCTGCCCTGACAACATCATAATTAGTCCTCTCATGTTCGTCTATTGTCATAAGAGTAGTCACTGTGTCACCTGTAAAAAATGGCATCAGTTGTTCAACATATTTTTCCTTTTTTATGTTATGCGTATCGCACAAAAATTGGAATCTATCTAGATAATCTGCTACGTCATCCTTTAAAGGATTGAAATGAGGCAATTTAATCCTACTAACAAACTCCCTTGTCGTACTCGAAGTTGTTTGCTGAGCACCCGTACTCGCCAATTTCAATTTCTCTAACTCCAAAGTTGCGAGTTTTTCATCAAGTTCCATCTTCTGTTTTCTTTCCTCATGTTCCATTTTTCTGATTTCAGCCTCAGCTTGAGCTTTCCTCTCCTCTGCAGCAGCTTTTGTCTAATCTCTTTTGTTCCGCTTCTTTGTCTAATCTCTTTTGTTCAGCTTCTTTGTCTAATCTCTTTTGTTCAGCTTCTTTGTCTAATCTCTTTTGTTCAGCTTCTTTGTCTAATCTCTTTTGTTCAGCTTCAAATCTCCTTTCCTCCACCTGCATCTGCAATTTCTTTTGTTCAGCAGCAATATCAGCTTCTCTGTCTAGCCTTTTTTGTTCAGCAGCTGCTTCTCTTTCTAATCTCTTCTCTTCAGCCATAGTTTTTTTTCCTCTGCAGCAGCCCTTCTCTCTTCAGCAGCTAATGCTTTGTCATACTGAGCAACAGCCCATTGTTCTAACTGTTGACCAGTCTTATCAAGGGCTCTCCCTTGTGTAATAAAGTAGTCCAATGTAGACATCTTGTCTACTGAGATCAGTAACTTGCAGAAGCAAATATATTAAATTATCCCACTTTAATGGGAGACAAGTCTGAAATGATAGACTTGTATACTCACTTCACTTTCTTTCACACTCTTAGTCTTGTTTATAATGTACCCAAAAAATCACCTGAGTACCTGTGGAAAAAAAATTCCCTTATATCCCACTCACTATGGGCACAAGTCTTTTTTATAAAGAACTTGAATATGTATTTCACCTTGTCTCAATCTTTGTAGATAACAAGTCTTTTATCAAAGAACTTGTATAAATATCTTATATAATATTATTTAACAAACTCTATATGAAGAGTCTACCTTATCAATAATATCAAAACATGAACAAGTATGTGTATGTAGACTGTGCATGACAGTAATGTAGTACAAACAAAAAAAAATACAAAGACAAAAATACAAAACAATACAAATGGCAACACTGTTTTAACCAAAAATGTGTAGAGAAATACACAAGAAAGGAGAGACCTACAGAATACAAACAAAACAAATCGACAATCAAAACTGAAAAACAGACAAAATATTACAAAAACAACGTTAAGTACAATTACATCACAGCTAACATCAATAGCGACCAATTGTCACTAGCAAATTTCCAAATTAAGAAAATTTGCACCTACAGAACGCTTACAGTAAGCCTCGATCAAGTGGCATATTTACCGTAAGACCCACCAACCGAAAAACCCGCAGAAAAATACACAAAACAGTAGAAGTAACATAAACATATAGCAATCAATTTCAATGTGTTGCAGAACAAGTTCAGTCACAGCTGAAACTAAAATAAATTCCTTGCTCCTTGCGAACACAGAAACGAAATGTCAAACGCGCACTGAACGTCAAATCCACTGTAACATAAAGTGGTATTCACGAACCAAAGTTACTATGACCTTCTCAAATTAGGGCTTGCACATTGAATGTTTACAATTTCCACGTACTGTTTACAGACACTTGACCTCCAACAATGTAGCTTGAATGCTCTGACCTAGAAAAGTCTGTTGTTGAATGAAACGTGTAACAACCAGCAGTACTGTTTACAATAGGAACCCGCCTTCTATGCAGTTATGGTCCACGTAGCAAATGCCTAGTAGTTAACTTCAGTACATGTCTTGTTATGCTTTATGTAGCATTATAATATAAATGCTCGTACTGTTTATTTGGGTCAACCGTTGATGACCTATATCTGTCCTGTTGTAGCCAAAACTTGCAAGTGTAGAATTAGCGCTGTGTGTTACGGCTGTCCCGTGTGTAGCTTAGACCCACAGATCAGAAGTGTAATGTGTACTTGTCCTTCTTGTAACTTTCTCGACAAAACTGGAGACATCATACATGTAACAGCCAACCAGGAATGTAAATTTCTGGATCCATAAATGTCAACAATAATGTCAAATGCTCGCTCTGTTCTTTTTAAACCCACAGATCTGGTCCATCAGAAATGTAAGTTTCTAGGCCACATTGGCGACAAGAAATGTATCATAAGAGCCCACGTAACTGGTCCACCAGAAATGTAACTGTCTTTTTTTTCTTGTTGAGGTGATCACTGGCCCAAGACAGTATACATGTTGTTAGATGTGTAGTGCGAGCGTATGATGAATTGAGTGTGGGTGCGAATGAAGGCGCGAATGTGTTTAGGCTCGTATAGATGTAGATCCTGCAACCCATACTCTCACATGCAGTAATCAAGGATGCTTTGACACTGCAGGCATGTTTCAAGACATTTATTGACGGGAACACACATAATATCAACAGGAACAGTCAGTGTAACAAGGTCATGCTGACCTGACATCGATAGGTATACATTTGGCATTCAAAAGGTAAACATCAGAATAGACGTGCATGGTCAATAGCAAAGTTCTTCAATAATGACAGTTCGTAGCGTCGCCCTTGGCGTCTCTGACTAAACGCGTCAGATGCCTTAGTTACTTTGACACACAGGTGCAACTTGGCACTCCCCGCCAATTGCACATATCAGGCTGTAGTATAATAGCCGAAAGCACAGGCCTCGTTCTGACGTCGGCCGTGTACTTCTGTTAAATAGGTTATCATCAACCCTGCAGTAATACTTATTGTAGATAGAAGTTCCGCCAATCTGCGGCTCCCACAATATATCTTCGTCACTGGATTTCTGGACAATATAAGACTAACAGTCTTGGATGGCTACCTCGAGCACAAATATATAAGTTCTGAAATGGCGGATCAGTGAGCTGCTGTTCACCCTAGGTAATCCTTTACATGTTCTGCCACCGAAAAGCGTAATAATGCATAAAGGTCGGTATTACCTGGAAAATGAATCCTCAGAACTAAACAAGGAATTCTGTCGTCATCCCGACGCACAGAGATTCACTGGGGAAAACTGCCATAGCAGTTACTTCGAAGATTCTCCCCGAAAAACAATGGACTCTTGGTCCCTTCAGAAAAACAGGACCTCCCGGCTTCCCGGAAGTATATCTCACTCCCGCTTAAAAAACCTTCCCATAGGCCTACGCCGAACTGTCAACCTCTGACCCTACAGGTCAAACACAATGAATGAATAAAGAAGGGAAGACAACCCCTAATCAACCTGACATCGCAGGTAAAGACACAATTATACTTATGATACAAACATAAGCAAATAACTTGACAGATGACTCCGTCGAAAATGACAGCAACAATAACCCACCCTATAATTGACTGAAATAACTAAATCAAGAGGGATAGTAATTGTTTTTAAAAATAACAAGGAACTGTGAACCCTCCAATATTATTTCCACCAGTAACAAATACACGAAGTCGTGATGACAAACAACAACTCAGCTTCAAAAGCCAGTATTACCTCATAATACTACAGCACAACACTACACACAGACTATAATAATATTATAGGTCAGGACAAAGATCCTTTGTAAAAAATTGTATATATAAACATTGTGTTACCTTTGATTGTGATTCCTGATTCACTGTGTAGTAGAATCAGGATATCTATACATTGAAAGATATTCAATACATGATTTAACAGTTAACACTTGACTTACTTAAGCTAGTCTTCTAGAGTGTTATGTGTATGGGCTTGTCATAGTGTTGTACAGTGTTGTGGATCTTAATTAAAGTGTTTATCTGTCTGTTGGTTGTTGTGAACTTACACTTCATCACTATCATAACCACAGACATTCAACGTAGTCATCACAATATTCAAGAATAAGTCTGATTGAGGTCTAAATGTGGTAGCAAAGTAAGGTCATCTGTAACACACCAACTTTATTAGATACAGATACCTTCACAGCTGATCTCAGTCAGTACACTAAGTCCCCTATAACTATTTATATAATCCCAACTCACCTCAGTTATCATGGCCAGGACCTTTTCCGTTCTTTAAACCTTTGATTGCTGTGATGATTTATTCATTTAGTGGAATGTCTGTGTTTACATCTAGATCGTTTTCAGCCTCAGGAACATTCAATTGTGTTTCTGGTGGTTCCTTGTTCAGAGTTTCTCTGAAATGCTCTGCCCATCTTGTTTCCTGTCCCTCTGCTGTCGTGATGAGATTTCCTTGCTTATGTCTTACTAAGGTAATATTGTTTGCACCTGTGGGGGGTTTGATGTTAATACAGTTTGTTGTTAAGAAATCTTAGTGTACTGAATGAGGTCAGCTGTGAAGGTCCCTGAATATAACAAATATTAGAGTAAATTTCCAGGACACCTTTCTACTACCACCACTATGATCTCATTCAGACTTATTCTTGATAGACTGTAAGATCACTACGTTTGGTGTCTAGGGTTATGAAATGTTAGTGTAAGGTTGCTTTAACCAACTAAACATATAAACAATTACACAAATTATTTTATTATTCAATACAACACAACAGTACCACGACAATCACATACGAACTACACTTTAAAAGACTATCTTTAGTAAGTCAGTGGTTGAAAGTTGGGAAATGTTAATTTTTTTTAAATTTATTGTCCTGAATCTAATTTATTTTGAATCAGGACTGACAATCAAAGTGAAATCAGAGAAATTAATTACATCAATATATTTATACAATGGATCTCCTGTCCATAATACACCTATTATTATTATATAAGGGTGTAGTGTATTTTCTAACTGAGGTGGCTTCTAGTATACACTGGTGGATTGTTTATGCTCATCATTTCTTAATGTTGTTTGTAAGTTTCTGTGGACACTGATGGAATGTTTATATCACTATTCCCAGTCTTTTATTATTAATATAATGTTAGTTGAGCGATCAGGTGCCTAAACATGCACCTATATTTGTAATATGATAAAGGAATCTTCCTGCACTTCGCTGAACGCCAACCTTCAGCTCCCACTCCTTCAAGAATGATGGTGGTGGTGCGGTAAATTTACGAATATTATTATTACTTCAGGAACTGTCCTCCCGACGTCCTGTGGTAGGAGTGCATTAGACTTAAGGCTTGACACTCCTTATTACAGTGGCCTGCTGAATACCCTCCAGGGTTCTCCTTGTATATTCCATTTGAGGAATTATAATATATATTTAATTATGGCCAGTCACACACAAGCTCCCTGGCCCGCACCACAGGTACTCAGTAACAAGGCCTAACTTCTTGGCACAATTCATACATTTAATGACACAGCACTCCACATTGAGTATGGTATGACATCGTAGCTTTTACTAGCACATGTCTCTACTGTCCTTGATTCTGATAATCTCAGTTTTAATGGAACAGTCAACTTACGTGCCCAAGAATTCTATACACACTGCTAAGACTAATCTGACATTATACTGTTAACGAAAGCATAAGGCAGTGATGGTAATCGATCTTGCAGGTGAAATATAAAGATGCCCAAAGGCAATTAACACATTTTAAAAGCAGGTCCTACTGGACACATTCCTTGCATACTGGTCAAACGACACAAGCAGACTGCCGGTTAGAGACGCTAGCTTGTCCCAAATCAAAACTCACGTCTGCTGTCAATTCAAAGCAGGAGTCAAGACGTCACTTCCTGCAACCACGGGATACCGTGTGTAAACAATATATATCAGGAAGTGATCGAATACAAAACATGATATGATATTTACTCATATCATTTACTCCCCCCCTGGACTAAAATAATGAAAAGGAACTTTTCATTATTTTCATAGTACAATCTTACAAGGTCACTGGAGAAACCATATGACAATATCCAAATACTCAACTGTCATCATTATAATAGCACCTAGAGGCGCGCTGCATAATCGACAATTTAACACACAAGGTGTGGTATTTAGTAATAACATAACCAAACCCATTATCATTAGCAGACGCTCTTTTGACACAAATGTGAGGTAACTACATTAATTAGAAGGCAGTGAAGAAAAGTCAATATGTCAGTCATGGCACTCACACAGCATACCATGTCAACAAACGCCCTAAGTCATGTCGGTATGTAAGTCTACCTATCTATCAAATGAAATGCGTAATAAGCAATCAAAGACAGAATAGAACAAATAAGGCAGACAAGTCAAAATATAAATGGTGACTGTGACAATATGTCAAAATAGTTATTAATATTTGTATGTATGCAATGTCATGTGGTGAATGACAATGTTAATGAGATGTCATATGAAGATATATTACTTAATATCTACACATATTTGGCCTCACAATAAGTCTAAAGAAAACGAATGTGCTGAGTCAGGATGTGGGTGCTGCACCAGTTATCACTATCGATAACTATGAATTGGCAGTGGTGCACCACTTCACATACCTAGGGTCTACCATCAATGACAAACTCTCACTGGATACAGAAATCGACAGCCGCATTGGCAAAGCTGCAGCTACCTTTGCCCGCCTCACATCGCGTGTTTGGGGAAACTCTAAACTCACAATGAAGACCAAAGCTGCGGTATATAATGCCTGCGTCACCAGCACACTCCTATATGGCAGCGAGACCTGGACGACCTATGCTAAGCAAGAAAGAAGGCTCAATACCTTCCATTTGCGGTGTCTACGCCGCATCCTCGGCATCTCGTGGAAAGATAAAGTGACAAATGTCGAGGTGTTGTCACGTGCTGGCCTTCAAAGTATGTATACGCTTCTTAGACAGCGCAGACTTCGCTGGCTTGGCCATGTTCGCCGCATGGATGATGGTCGCATCCCAAAAGATATCTTCTACGGACAATTAGCAGAGGGCAAGAGAACAGTTGGGCGACCACAGCTGAGGTTCAAAGATGTGTGCAAGAGAGATATGAGGGCACTGGACATGGATCCAGCAACATGGGAGGATAAAGCTGCCGATCGCACTAAGTGGCGATGCTATTTACGGCGCCACCTCAGATTGGGCGAAGAGAGGCTCACACAAGAAGCAGAGGTGAGGAGAAAACGTCGAAAGGAGCACCAGGAAAATAAGCAGCTGAGGGCTGTCACCTCAGGGGCGCATTCCCATAGTCAGTTATGACTGAAGGGGCTATTATTATTATTACACATATGAAGGATATAGGTTATACTAAGTGTAAGCATCAATGTAATTCAATTCACATAGTGATACATTAATGAACCAATGTAATATCACTAGGGTATTAAAACTGGTCTTGTTAGACCATACAAAGTTCTTCCTGTAGAAGTATTTAAAAGAATTAAAGTTTCAGTAAATCACTAGTTCGCACATCATTGTTATTGATTTCCAGTTAAGTACATATGCCGGAACGAAATAGTTCATTGAAAAAATCCATTTTTCATCTATGTCGGTTGTCGATGTTTGTTTTCCATGCAATAGCATATACAGCACAGATACTATTCTTCATTCTGTAATTGAGAATTTTATAAGTATATGTTGAAATATAATTTTTTTGTTATGTCCCTTTTTGAACTTTGTAGTCAGTAATTTTAGTTACTTTCCTTTTTACTTAACGTTTGAGACAGTTAATTAGTGCAAAACATTTTGGAAATTGCAGCAAAGTATCTGAATTGTACTGACTTGGATCGTCATACTGCCAAAAATCATTGTACAACGTGTATGAAGTAGCGAAGTATTGTTCTTGAGCAATTGCATTAGGCATCATATGACGAACGCTTGAATATATATCTTGATTTAGGATGGACAGCAATTCATCATCATCATGTTGCTTGGCATAGTGTCTCTAGTTTTTCAACTGGTTTAAGTGCATGACGAAGCAATGTGGCTGTAATATCTGAAGTATGCACTATATGAGTTAAAAGAAAGCATGTTCCTTAGTTCATGATGCTACCTTTTGCGAAATAATTCCTGACTTGTCCCAAAGGAAGTAGTGTTATTATTGAGCATCAAAGTTGGATTGAAGCAGCATTTGCGGAGACAACTGGCGATAGCGGATGCTTCACGCATCTGGATAGAACATCGGCCATCACGTTCACCTTTCCTTCGATGGGTTTAATCTGGTAATTATAGGGTTGAAGGGCCAGTGAGGTACGCGCTGCTTTAGCATTCTTGAATCTCGCTGTTTTCAGGTAAGAAAGTGCTCTTTGGTCCGTCTCGAGTGTGAAACTTGCACCAAGCAGATAGCGCTGCAGTTTAGAGAAGCAGAACACAAGAGCCAGTAGCTCTCTTTCAATGACCGGGTAACGCTGCTCAGTAGGCGTTAGCTTCCTGCTAACATAAAGTGTTGGATGCAAACAGCCCTTCCATTCTTGCAACAGCGAACCTCCAATGGACGTTTTTGAAGCGTCGACTCTAAGAGTAAAATGTTTAGAAGGATCAGGCAATCTCAATATAGGCAACTTGGAAAACAGACATTTTAATCTATTCAAAGTTACATGAACCTCTCGACTACAAACAAACCTATTTGGTGACTCTTTCTTCACCAGTGATGACAACACGGACGTATACTCTGCAAAATTAGGGATAAACTTGCGATAAAAGTTTAGGAGCCCCAGAATACTTCTAACCTGTTTTTTGGTCTTAGGTATATCAAGGTTTAGAATCCTAGAGATAGTAGTATCCTCTGTTTTCAAAAAACCTCCTCCTACTTTATAACCTAAAAATGAAATCTCCTGAAATCCAATTTTAGTCTTAGATGGGCGTGCAGATAAATTATGACGACGTAGAGTGGTAAGTAAGGATTGAATACCCTCCAAATGTTCATCCCATGATTGATGAAACAGACAACTGTCGTCAATGTAAGTAATTAGGTCGTCTCTGTCAGAGAAGAGTCGTCTCATCATGCGAACGAAGGTCGCAGGTGCGTTTACTAAACCAAAGGACATATAATTGAATTGAAATAGACCTAATGGAGTAGCAAATGCAGTATAAGGCTTGGATCGTTCCGTTAATGGCACTTGGAAATAGCCTTTAGACAGATCAAATTTAGAGAAAAATGTAGCCGTAGCTAGTCTATCCAATAAAGACTCCAACACGGGAAGTGGTTCCGCGTCGTGGATGGAGACCGAATTTAGACGTCTAAAATCTATGCATATACGTATAGATTTGTCTTTTTTCCGGATCAAAACCATCGGAAAACTATAAGGGGAATGAGATGGAGAAATGACATTTAATTTCACCATCTGTTCTAGTTCCTCCTTAACTTGACATTGTAAATGTATAGGAATAGGGTAAGGTTTCAACTTAATTGGTTGAAAGTCTGTCAGAATAATATCATGTTCGATGATATCAGTGTGTCCTGGGACATCAGTAAGGACATCAGCAAAAGAACGTAAGATTGAAGTAACCTGTTCTTTCTGGAAAGAAGATAGAGTTGGCGATATATCAACATCTTTCCAACTTTCAGTAGACAAGTAGTGAAGACTAGGTAATACTAATAGTGAGTCATTACCATCAGTCAAATCAGAATTTTCTTCCTGTATGACAGCCAAAGAAGAATGACGACAGACAGATTGATCAAGAGCTTCAAAGACTGGTCTTAGATATGGTGGACGTGTATGAAACTGCTGTAACATATTGATATGAAAAGTTTTTTCTTTTCCCTCTACTGAGACAATATAATCAACATCAGACAGTTTCTCCACAATCCTATAAGGTCCTCTCCATGAGACTAATAATTTGTTATCTCTCCTGGGTAATAGTACGTAAGCTTCATCACTAGGCCAAAGTTGGCGTAATTTGCGGTTTTGGTTAATAAATAACCTCGCCCTAAGCTTTGCCTTTTCAGATGAACCTACTGCTATTTGGCATGCGTCTATTATTTTTTTCCTCAAATTGACCACATACTGATATGAGGTCTGAACCTCCTTGTTCATCTCAGCACCAATTAAAAGTTGTTTTAATATAGACAATGGACCTCGTGGTCTGGCGCCAAAAACCAATTCGAATGGACTAAAGCCTGTATGTTCATTTTTTATCTCTTGATACGCAAATAAAATAGCTGGCAGGACTCTGTCCCAATTTTGAGGATATTTAATTGTAACCTTATGTAGCATTTGCTTTAAGGATCTGTTGAGGACTTCTATTTTCCCATTAGACTGAGGATGGTATATTGAACTAAGGGATCTTTGAATCCCAAACATATCCATAACCTGTTTCATAGCATCTGAAACTAACTGAGTTCCTCTATCAGACAGGATGTTTTCAGGAAAACCTATTCTACTAAAAATCAAGAATAATGCATCAGCAATATCTACCGTGGTGATCGTTTTTAAAGGAATAGCTTCTGGCCAGCGTGTGCACATATCTATGCAGGTCAACACATATTGATGACCTCTGGCTGATGTTACCTTTAAAGGGCCAATAATGTCAATGGCCATCTTTGCGAAGGGACGCAAAGAAATATCAGATGCTTGAATGGGCGCATCATGTTTTGGTTTTCTGGTTGCTACACTTTGGCAGATGGTACATGTACGACAAAATAATTTGACGTCTTTCGTAATTCCGGGCCAAAAAAAATATGACAAAACTCTTTGTTTTGTTCTAGCAACACCTAAATGTCCTGCACATTCAATGTCATGTGCATGTCGTAAAATGAATGGTCGAAAACAAGCTGGTACCATAATCTGTTTCTTTAAGGAATTAGCAAATTGATAGTTTCTTACTAAAATCCCATTTTTGATAGTATACCAGTGTTTTGCACAGTCATCTACCATTACATCATTCAAATGAGCAATATGAAAATATTTTTTTAAGGAAGTATCATCTTTCTGTCTTTGTATAAAGGTTTCCTTATCAATGAGCTCCATCTGAAATAAATTGTCATCATCAGTATTCACATCATTCATTACCTTAATATCATCATTATTTTCCTGTTGATAATGAATTATATCATCATTATTATTTTCCTTTTCTTCTTCATCATCTGAAGTGGTATCTTCAGTTATATCTTCAGGTAACACATCAATGACTGGTTTGTGATGATCATTGTCCATGCGAGACTGAGCTCTGGTAGTCACAGCATTTGAACATAATAAGTGTTGTCTTTCCCACATTTCAATATCTTCCTGTGTACATTCATGCAATTTAGGTATGTTTCTCATAATAATTCCAGCAATTGGATCGTCCAAGAGGCATACCAGTGTTCTTCCTGTAAAATAAGGTGTGTCCAAAAACACCTCTGCTGTGGGGTAATATTCCACAGTTCCTCCAAAAGTTATGCATTTCACTTGTTTTCCTGTATATTCCACCTTATCAACCAAGGCCTTGCGCACACCAATTGTGGTTGCACCAGTATCTCTGAGTAAAGATGCTAACTTATTATTGACAAAACCTCTGTTCAAGATCAATGAACCAGTACTTTCAAAAGATGACATGACTGGGAGGGGGAGTCCGCATAATAATCTTGGCACTCCTTGAGGCTGAAATAAAGAATTGCAATTAGTGCAGTTATTACTATTTGCTAAGTCTACACTGCATGAATTTGCATGTGCTACAATATCATTATGGTTCTGATTATTATCATGAACAATGGCATTGGTACGTTCAGTGTTTCTTGATTGTCTGGAAGTATTGTTATGATAAGTTCTTTTATTTGCATTTTGATCATTTCCTCTATAAAATGATTTCTGCCCTCTATTTGATTTTGAGTTATATTCTCCTCTATTTTGCCAGTTATTGGACTTAAATGAGGTTTGTGGATAAAGTTTATCCTCTTGATATGAATTCCAATGTCTTTGAGGTTGGTATTTATTAAAATTGTATCTACCTCTATTTTGACTGTAATTATGTGATGGTTTAAATCTTTGATTCCTATCCATACTGTTTGATCTATACCTAGGTGCATTGTCTTGGAATGACCTAGCAGATGCAGCTGGTAATGAATCCTTAACATTGTTTTTGCTCAATACTCTATTAGGATGTGCAACTTGATATTGACGTCCTAGGGTTTGTAATTTAGTTAGGTTCTCTGGTTTTCTTTCCTGCAGGAACGCAAGAAAATCAGAACTAATAGATGACAAAACCTTGTCTCTTAGAATTAAATCTGACAAACCCTCAAAAGTTTTTTCAGTCTTGGATAGTTCAATCCATCTAGAAAAATTCAGTTTAACAGCTGAAATAAATTCAGTAAAATCGTTTCCAGAATCAGGGTACAAAGACCGAAATTTTTGACGATAACCCTCATCATCTAATTGATACCTCTGTAATAAAATCACCTTAACAGCTTCATAATCCTTTCTAGTTTGGTCATCCAAATTGGAGACTACAGTTAATTGTTCACCAACCAATAAATTCATAAGTCTACATGTCCATGTAGATTTGTCAATCTTATATTCTTCACAATAAGTTTCGAATCTATTTAGGAAGCATGAAATGTCATCTATGGATGCATTAAATTTTGGCAAATTAATCCTTATGGCAGTAGTATGATCTTTATTTTTATCTTCACCTACCCCAGGATGCAACAGTGGTTGTTGTAATTTTAGTTTTTCCAGTTCAATCTCAGCTAATCTTATAGCTTGTTGAGATTTACTCTCTTCTTGAGCTTTCTCATAAGCTAATTTTTCCCTTTCAAGAGCCAATTCTTCTGATCTCCTTTTTTCAGCTAATTCAATTTCTTTTTCTTGTTTGTGCAGTTCCTCTTGTCTCCTTTTTTCTGCCAATTCCTCTTTACGGAGCTCTTCTTGTCTCCTTAATTCTTCTTTATGGAGTTCTTCTTGTCTCCTTTCTTCTTCTTTATGGAGTTCTTCTTGCCTCTTTTTTTCAGCCAATTCTTCTTTGCGAAGTTCTTCTTGTCTGTTTATTTCTTTATCAATATAAGCTTGCAAAGCTGGACCTTCCAAATTAAGTTCCTTCTCAATCTTCAATAAATCCTTTAATGAAATCATGGTTGCTTATTCTTGTGTTTATCAATAATACACAATATTTTAACTTTTATGTATATGAATATGTCAGCTAAATATTCAATACTTCATCCACCAATCTCAGATCAATTTATAATTGCAATAGTAGATGTATTCAGATAAACAATATGGAGCAATGAAAAAAATAGAAACTACAACAAGTAAGAACAGCAAGACAGGGTTCGAGCAACTAAAGGAAATACAAATGGTAAACTAAGGAAATAACTATAATATATATATGAATTAATTTAAACTAATGCTCTAGTACAACTAGACAAGACAAGACGCATATCACAACAATTATGACATCTATGAAATGAAAGATAGTCAGATGAGAATAGACAATATTACAAACAATAATGCAACGAACTAAATAAAATATAACAATGACAGTACTTATGAGAACAAACAATAGGTAAACATGACTACACAGCTAACAAAAATGGATCTGTTAAATTCAATAGAGGCAAACTTTTATACAACCAGCAGAATATGCTGGGTCCTCTATCTGAATCACACAGATACTGCCCTACAGAACGCTTGATTTGCTCATTCGACCTAGCTTTCGCGGTATTGAATGATCACAAATCAAGTCCCTCCATCCTGCCCGCTAGTTACAAAACCAAAAACACGTAATGAAAACACATATGGTGAAGTCAGATATCAGGCAAACAGATTGTATTCACAGCCAAGCTGTATGTAACAATAAACAGACTTATCTGTTGCCAAGAAAACAATCCTTCTTGAGACTTCGACAAGCAAGGTATGTAGTGATGATCGTAGCCTAGTATTTGGTTAGGCCTAGGATTGCTTCATGCTGACATTGAAGGATATCGATCTGGTCCATGATTTTTGACAGAATACTTGATTCTTGGATGAAGATAGTCAGTTCCTATGACTTCTGTGTAACAATGGGTCACTTTTATAACTTAGTGACAACTTGAGGCACATTCATGTTGATGGAAATCCCTTCCATTCATCAAAAAGTTTGGCAGACGATGCGTGCCGCCATTTTGAAAAAAATAGTCCTCGACTCGTTAGGTGTTCTTCGGCTTGTAAGGCATCCAATGGCTTGGCCCCCAGAAATGGTGCGGGTAAATTTACGAATATTATTATTACTTCAGGAACTGTCCTCCCGACGTCCTGTGGTAGGAGTGCATTAGACTTAAGGCTTGACACTCCTTATTACAGTGGCCTGCTGAATACCCTCCATGGTTCTCCTTGTATATTCCATTTGAGGAATTATAATATATATTTAATTATGGCCAGTCACACACAAGCTCCCTGGCCCGCACCACAGGTACTCAGTAACAAGGCCTAACTTCTTGGCACAATTCATACATTTAATGACACAGCACTCCACATTGAGTATGGTATGACATCGTAGCTTTTACTAGCACATGTCTCTACTGTCCTTGATTCTGATAATCTCAGTTTTAATGGAACAGTCAACTTACGTGCCCAAGAATTCCATACACACTGCTAAGACTAATCTGACATTATACCGTTAATGAAAGCATAAGGCAGTGATGGTAATCGATCTTGCAGGTGCAATATAAAGATGCCCAAAGGCAATTAACACAATCAAAAATCAGGTCCTACTGGACACATTCCATGCATACTGGTCAAACGACACAAGCAGACTGCCGGTTAGCGACGCTAGCTTGTCCCAAATCAAAACTCACGTCTGCTATCAATTCAGAGCAGGAGTCAAGACGTCACTTCCTGCAACCACGGGATACCGTGTGTAAACAATATATATCAGGAAGTGATCGAATACCAAACATGATATGATATTTACTCATATCAGGTGGTCTACAAGTTTCTCCGCAAAAGGCAAGACTGTGGCATGAATATATCGGCCCATTGTAGTCTGGCACCAGTCATTGACAGCAACCAAAAACCTCTGAAATCAGAAGGATATACCTCCTTCGTAATCACCAGCCTATACTAACATTCTACAACCAGTACAGGCACAGTACAAACAAACATGTAAGATCAGCTCTTTACGACAATTCATTTGACCAGTTTCCTATGATGTGACCAGGTATACCAGTATTCCTCTCCCATAATAGTTACAACGCCTCTGCAATTCCAGCAATAATCTGTTTTCCACACAATAAGATAGGTATTATGCTTCTGATGATAAGCATATATAATTTAGTTGGTCTACACCTCTCTGATAGTCTTTCATATGCTGGATCAATCTCTAGACTCAGTTTTTGAGTCTGCCATAGACTCACTTACTTACAGTCGTATGTTAGTATCTCACATTCAAATTTTATTTTAAATAAAATGTTAAGAAAATCAATCTTATTACAGATGCAAGGAAATAACACAAGTAAACGATGACTAGGCAATAGAATATGGCACATTTTCGATCTGCCCTATGTCCAGGCTTTTCCTATGTTAGAAAATTCTCCGCCTGCTCTCATCGATCTTGCTTTTCACAAAATTTTCTTGAAATGGCAGTGAACAGTCCCCGTTTCGTGCCAATATCTACTGCTTTGTCCAATCGGATCATGTTTACATTTATTTTTGAATCACTTTTTTTCAAATAACAACTCCTACTATGTTTCCAAGGCAAATATATTTTTAGTTTTAGGTCAACCAATCATACTTCGCCTTCCTTTAAAATCCACCCAATCAAATATCCCGTACCTTTTAACCTCATTTACCCAAAGTCGTTTTTTCAAAACATGCCATAAAAATAAGCAGGTATGATCTCTCTCCTGACAGTCTGGTCGGATCCACTATAGTATTATGGCTATAATTAGTTAATTAATGGACTAATTGCGTAACTACTACCATATTCTTTGTCAGCAAGTCCTAAGGTTCACGAATATACAATTTATATGGGACTAGTTGGCTTGGTTCAGAAGTAAACATTTGTGTTTTTCTATGTTAGTTTTTTTTTTTTTTTAGTCTACCACCCGTTCAATTCTTTTCCATGTGCTGTCCTCTCTATTTACGTGATAATTACGTCGTTTGTAATAAGAGCTAAGGTCGTTTTAGTGACACGAGTTGTCTACATGTTCTAACTTTTTCCACGTATTTTGGGAATCGCCCTAGACAAGGCTTTGCGAGTTGGTTTTATTTTTAGAAACGATGTTAGACACGATTAGCATTTGAGGCCATTTATCATCCCCTCTCTCCCCCTTTTTACTATATATTCTATCACCGAGGCAATTATTGTTTGAACCTTGGGAAAAAGTGTTAGGTTTTATCCAAGGTCAAATTTGAAAATACAGTACCCTCCATTCGGCTATAAGGCTTAGCAAAACCGGCATATTAACTGGCGTGGGCGAGCAAGACGCTGGACTCAATTTTTATTTCCTATCTTATTTTGACTTTACCCACTATCTTGTTATATTATAATTTAGATATTGTATTTAGAATTTCACTACACATCTCCCTAATTTAGAACAGGCTACCTAATGTCAGTTCATAATTCGAAATACACATAGATAAATTTATTATCTATGCCTGGTGACTACTCTGATGTTCGTCATATGGATGTCTGCTTAAAAAACCAGCTCCCACATTGGTTTTTCCGGGAATGTACTCTATGATAAACTGGAATGGCTTTAAAAGCAAAGACCAACGCAATAATCTAGCATTTTCATGCCTTGCTTGTGACAGACACACGAGTGGTTTATGGTCTGTTTGAATCTTAAATTATTTTCCATAGAGATAAATTTGGAACTTTATCTATACCCCAGATGACAGCGAGACATTCTTTTTCACTTGTTGAATAGTTTTGTTCTGCTGTATTCAACTTACGGCTAGCATAAGCAACTGGGGTTAATTCCCCATCAAGTGCATTTGACCTTTGTAATAGAGCTGCCCCCAAACCGATATTACTATCATCCGTTCTCACAATGAATTCTTGACTCAAGTCAGGTAATTTCCAAATAGGCCTGCTTGTGAGCTTTTCTTTCAATTCTTGGTATGCTAATTCACACTGCGCTGTCCAAATAATTCTATCAGGATTTCCTTTGCGCGTTAAATCAGTCAATGGAGCACATATGGAGTTAAAGTTTTTAATATATTTTTGGTAGAAACCACATAATGAGACAAAAGATCTCACATCTTTTTTTGTTTGTGGTCTTGGTGCCTTTTTTAACTTTTCCAGGTTCTTGCGGTCAGGAGTCATTTTTCCCTGATGTACTGTGTGTCCCAAGAATTCTAGCTCTTTACATCCAACACAGCATTTCTCAATCGATCAAACAACATATTCAGAGAGTTAATGTGTTCCTCAAATGTTTCTGTTGCTATGAGAATATCATCCATGAAGTTGGTGATACATGGATTCTTCAGGGGATCCAGTAACTTTCTCATCATCCTCGAAAACACACTCGGTGCATTATTCAGTCCGAATGGCAATATATTAAATTCATAATGTCCTTCCGAGGGGCTAAAGGCTAAATAAGGTTTGACTTCCGGCTTTACTGGAATCTGATACTAGCCTTTACTCAGATCCACTTTAGAGAAATATTTAGCTGTATTCAGCCTGGCAAACAGCTGATTTGTATCCGTAATGGATCCACCTGACAGCATTCAGTTTCCTGTAATCTATACACAGCCGGTGTTCTCCAGAGGATTTTCTTAACAGGACCACACTGGAGCTGTAAGATTCACTGGGCGAGATAATCCCTTCTCTCAACAGATAATCTATCTCCTCCTTCAAAGATTTCTCTTTAGCGAAAGGAATTGAATAGGCTCTCATACAGATTGGTGTTGGGTCTATAAGTTTCATATCATATTCTAATAAGTTTGTATGCCCCGGTCTGTCCGTTAGCACATCTGTATGATTATCTAGAACCTGTTGAACTCTCTCCCTCTGATTTTTCGTTAAATGTGTACTGACTTTTACATGCGCAGCGGTCTCACAGGGATGTAAGGGATATTCATGAGAGATGAGTGGTTCTTTTTTTCATTTCCATTGCAACAGACAAGGTCAGTAAGTGTGTCTCTTCCTGGTTTTCTCTTTCCAAATATTTCTTCAGAAGATTCACATAATAGATTTTCTCCTTCCCCTTCTTATCTATCTTATAATTTGTTCTAGACACCTTCTCTAGAACTGTATATGGACCTTGCCATCCAATTTGCAACTTGTTACTGCTTCTGGGTAAAAGAAGAATCACCTTCTCCCCACAGCTAAGTCTCCGTTCTTCGCTTTATTATTATATTAGGCAGCATGCTTTTTCCTGGCTTGTCTTAAATTTTCTTTGGCAAGTTTCCAGCCAGTTTTAAGACGAGTGGTCAGCTCGTTCACATATTGATATGATGAGGTAACAGTCTCCTCTGCCTTCTCATCGGTCCATGTTCTTAGCAATGCTTCCAATGGACATTTTATTGGCCTTCCAAATAACAATGTTGCCGGGACCATACCGGTTGAACTATGGGGTACCTCCCGATAAGCAAAGAGGGCGGCGTGAAGGTACTGATCCCATGTATCTGGTTTTTCATGTGCCAACTTCCTTAGGATCGAAATGAGTGTCCCGTTGAACCTTTCCACTTGGCCATTTCCTTGGGGATGGTACGGGCTACAATGAAAGTGTTTCGCTTGAAAGATCCTGAAAACCTCTTCCGTTAGTTTCCCCTTGAACTGTGAGCCATTATCAGTCAAGATTTGGTTGGGAAAGCCTAACCTTGTGAAGATTGTGAGTAATGCCTCTGCCACATGTTTTGAATCGATTGATGACAGGGCTACCGCCTCTCCCCACAGAGAACAAGTGTCCACCAGAGTCAGAATATAACTGTTCCTCCTCTTGGTCCGAGTGAGAGGTTCCACAATGTCCACTGCAACTCTCTCAAAAGGTGTTCCCACTATGGGCATTTCCCCTAGAGTTGCTGGAGCAGTCCAATGCTTTGGAGCTACCCGTTGGCACTCTGGACAGGATTTTACATATCTCTTTATGTTTTCAGTTATTCCTGGCCAGAAATAATGACAAGCTATACGCTGTCCTGTTGCGCTGATCCCCATATGACCACTGAAGGGAATCGCATGCCCTAGTTCCAACACTTTAGTCCTATATGAAATTGGAAGGGCCATCTGTCCGTGACCATTGGATCCAGTTCCAGCCTTCCTGTAAATCAATTTGTTTTTCATATAGAAATCTCCCTTGCCTGGAGGTGTATGACATTTGGGCAATTTCTTAAAACAAGGCTTGAGGGTCTTATCCTCAGCCTGTGCCTTCCTCATCTCATCTGGATGAGTATTTATTGGATTATCCTCCTCCTTTTTAGACTGTGATCTGGTCTGCACTGTTGCCATGATCACAGGTCTCTTGGGATTCCACAAGAAGACGTATCTACACCCCAATATTAGAGGGTAGATTGGTTCATTTATCACTGCTGCTTTTATGATTCCTTCCACATATCGCGTTTTAACATGTATCCGGGCGATGGGAAGTGTCATGGTCGCTACGTCCTTGGTTGCAGCTTGAATCTCCACTGTTTCTGTGGTATATTGATCTGCTTGCACCAGGTGAGAACTCACAACTGAATCATAATCCAATCCAGTATCATACAAACACCTTATGGTGACCCTATTACATATTACATCTTCGCACACTGGGTGGTGATAAGGTTCCTGCTGTTCAGTAGGGTTGGCCTTGGTTCCCTTCTTCCCAGATTTCATTGCAGCAAAACTAGGTTTCCTTCTACAATTTTCAGTGTTATGGTTGTCCATCCGACAGATTTTACAATACCTCTTTCCCTGGTTAAAGGGTTTTCTTTCATCATATTTCCTTTCATTAAATTGTGAGGTTTTATTTTTAAAATCATGGCGTGGCCTGTCAAACTGTTGCTTACCTTTGTTCGGTTCTCTATTATCAAACATATTAAAGTTGTGTGGGGCCTTAAAATTTTCCCCTTGTTTCTTTTTATTACCAGCTACCTCTGCTTGGGCTGCCTGATACATCTCAGCGACATTGAGTAACTCACCCAGCCTCTCTGCACCTTGTTCCATGAGAAACTTTCTCAGGTCTGGAGCCATGAATTCTCTTAGTTGCTCAATAAGGATCATTTCCTTAAGATCTTAAGTTTTACCCAGAGCAGTCCATTTCTCCAAGTAGGTCTCTAACCGTGCAGAGAACTGGTGATAGGTCTCACCCGACAGTAGCTTGGCATTTCTAAATTTTTTCAAATAAAATTCCCCATTTGTTACGGTGTTATTTTAAATGATGGCGTCTGCTGGGGTTTACCCATGCGCAACGTTTAGGGGTCATTAATATTTATAGAATATGTCGATATTTTACGGTATAGTGAACGCGAAATATATGCGGAGATTATGACGCATTCGCGTCGGGAAGGTCACCCTGGGTGACTTGGTTACAGGGCCTTTGTTACGCTATCCGTCAAGCAAGAAGGTCGTGTCTTGTATTTCTTCCAAGGAAATAAGGCTGAGTATATAGCCTATATTATATAGATGAATCGATGTAGACTTCAGGGTCAGTTCGGAAATTAATCTAAGCATGAGATTAATTAAATTAAACTAATAATGGAAGGAGAATCGTATTATGATTCAAATTGTAGATGTCAAGAACTCATGTGCTCATTTCTGGCTGTTGACTACAACAGCGCACGTATATAGCCACGATGTTCATCTGACATATTGTTTTGACACGGACGGATACTTACTGATATTATTTGGAATTCAATTGTTACGCTGAATTGTACATGAAATCTTTGTGAATGTCGATTATCGTTTTTGTATGAATCTCAATACATGTGGACTCAAAGCAGAAGGCTTGATCCTTTATTTACGTTTCGGGTTCGGTTCTACAGCTGTTGGTGTTTACCTTTGTCAGCACGATAACTCTCCCACAAGGGAAATCAAATACTATATACTATGCAAATCAGAACGTCGAAGGGATGTTCTGATGCCCAGAGCTAACCATTTATAACCAACATTGCTACGTCTAAAGAGTGACTTTACTATTCAATAAATAATACCATAACCAAGGAATCGCAACACCAACCACACCACCACCACCGACCCGTCACAACTGGTGGCCAGTGTGGGGATTTGAAATTTTTCAAAAGAACGAACCACAAAAAAATAAGACATTTTTCCTTTCGAGCGGAAATGGACATTATTTGCAAAAACACCGGTGACGTCATGCCCTTGACGACAGTATGAACGGTTGGAAAAGCCAGCAGCTGACAATGACCTTCAAACAAATTTATTTGCAGCTTTCAAACATCAAATGAAACCGATTGCTGACTTTCTCAATGTTTCAAACAAGCTTTCGAGTCTGTCGGCGAAGCATATAATGTACGATATTACCGCCAAAACAAGATAAGTCACTAATTTTAAAGGTTAAAATATTTCGTCCTGTTTGTCCAAATAATGCCATGTTCTTTTTTCGTTGTATCCATGTTAAATATTGTTCCTGTCCTTTTCATGTAGCGGGTATGGTTGGGCGGCGGTTCATAATGAATAAAATGGCTCTCAGGATGCCGATATTCATTCTGAATGTTCCTAAGGCTGTGAATTAATAGCACCTCGCGAAGAAAGCGTCGAATTATCATTATCGGTGATCGTTTGGTTCGGACTTGCATTAATTCACTTTGCATGTTAGGTGTATAGTCATGTTATAACTGGTGTTTTCTGGTGTAATTGGTTCTTATTTTTATTCATTTACAGTCTTATGTTCGTAATCTATCGTGTTTATTCTGATCTAGCTATCTTTAATTTTAATTAAATGTATTGTATTAACGTCAAATGAGTCCTGTGACGTCACTATTTGTTACGTACACAGCTTAACTTTCTATTCAGTTCATTCTTAATCTCTCACTTCCGTTTTATACCACTTAGTTATTAATGCAGTTTTATGGTGAAAATGTCACTTTTGTATTGTGCTACTGTTCTGTACTCCTTGGTTAACCCATTGTATTGTTTGTATTCATTTCATCCATTTATAATTTAATATTAATGCTATAATTTCTTCATTAATAATAGTGTAGATGAATATTATTAAATTTTTTTTGAGTTTAAGGAGGAATTAGGGACTTTGCACCAATTTGCAGTGGTGGTCCTAGAAATGGGCAATGCACTTTATATCTCATGATTATGGCATAAAATATAATGATTAATTATTAAAACTTTATAACATATTAATACATATTTAATATAAATTAGTACACTTTCTCAGTACTATATTGTGAACTTAGTGATAATTAAGACTAATTATTTGGGGATAATACACATAATTATTGAATATTAATATTAAGCGCTTGATATAATTTCAGCAGCTTATATAACTAATTATCATAACTATTTATGATAGATATCAGTGAGTATATATATAATATTTTTACAAAATATTATAGATTGTGGAACGTATACATAACAATACAGGAATATTACAATTTCTTGTATTAATTATTCATTCGTTGAGTAATTATAATTATCGACATAGATTCTATTGTTGATTACAATACATAAGTAATTAAATACTTAAATAATTAAACTCCAAGAATGCTTACCTTGGATCATTTCATTAAAATTGGAAAAGATTGTAATAAAAAGGGTGAGGCACTCCTTGAATTTGCTGAACAACAACTGGCAAGATATAAGGCAGAGATGGAAGAACTTGACAGAAAGGAGACTGAAAGGAAAGCTATTGATAAAGCAGAGATGGAAGAACTTGAAAGAAAACAGGCGGAAAAGAAAGCAGAATTAAGACAAGAAGAAGAAAGAAAGATAGCAAGAGATGAAATCCTACGGATTGAAGAAGAGAATAAATTGAAACGACAAGAAATCATACTACAGCAAGAAATGGAATTGCAACGGCTTAAATTGGAAACAGCAAAACTTAATTCGCAGAGCGCTGCAGCAAGCCAAAATGATAATGCTCAATCTGGATCTTCATCCACCCGACTTAAGGGCAATTATTACTTTAAATTACCACCATTCAAATTACACGTGGACGACCTTTCATCGTGGCTGGCGCGCTTTGAGGATATATGTAAGGTCAATAACCTTGACAAAACTGCATGGGCACTTAAACTTAAGGAATTTCTGGATGGCGAACCTGCAAGTGCAGCACAAAACATTGATCCTACATTAGCCACAGATTATGAGGCCATTAAGACGTTGTTATTACGTCGTTTCCACTTGAACGAAGAGGCATGTAGATTACGTTTCAAAAGTTTGTTGCCAGATAACAATAAAGATTTCACAGGTTTTATTGCTAACATACGCAATACTTTTAACAGATGGGTTGAACTGGCAGGTGTCAACAAATCTTACGACAAATTAGTCGATTTATTATTGAGGGATAAAGTATTATCTTCTGTCAGCTCACCATTCTTTGCTTATCTGCAAGAAAGAAAACCAGAATCTATTGATGAGTTAGAAAAAATTTCTTTAAATTACTGCACAGCTCATCCGAATGCTAATATTTCTGGCTCGTTGATAAGAGAACCACTTCCTGTAGCCTCCAATATGGCATATCATAATCATAACAAACCTAGAACACACAGTGTGGACAGAGGTAGGTTCAAAGGAAACTATGACATTAATTTTCATAAGGGACAGAATAACTTTAACAATAACTTTAATAGAGGAAGACAACAAACCAGAAATTATTCACCTCAGTCAAGACACAACAGTAATCCTCGTAACTCAAGTTATAATCGGTCATATCAATATAATAATAGTAACAATTGGAAGAATAGCGATAATTATAACTCGAGACATCGAGATAACAATTATAATAGACGTCAACGAGATAATTCAAATAATTATTCTCGTAATCGTTCTCATTCTCGTGGATCTTCACATTATAACCATAATACCGGGGCAGCAGTCACAAATGATATCACCCCTAAGGTTCAGGTTCCACCTAACGATAATACAATGAATTCTTCTGCCGCATGCTTTGCTATAAATTATAACGTGGCAAATAGTTGCCCACAATGCAATCTTATTTTTCAGAAGGCAAAGGAGACAGTGCTAAACTGCGGACACATTACACCAGAAGTAGGTCTTGCAGCCAATGATGGAACAGGCTCTCTGATTTTTAACAGAGGGATAGTAAACGGTTCTGTAGTTTCTGTATTGAGAGACTCGGGGTCCACAACCATTGGAGTGCGACAGTCGCTAGTACATCCTAGCTGTGCAACGGGGGAATATGTCCGTTGCATGACTTTTGGGGGAACTATTGAGTTTTACCCCACAGCTATTATCCATGTTAACACACCTTTTTTCACAGGTAACGTGAAGGTATGCATGCTGAAAAAGCCAATAGCAGACCTTATGGTGGGTCGCATACACGGCAGCAAGGATTGTTCACCAGAAGATATTATTGAATGGGAGAGACACAATCTATGCACTGGAAACGCCGTGACAACTAGAGCTCAGACTATGCTCATGGAGAGTGTCAATGATAATAAGATGGATGCAGAAAAACAGGAGGATATTGAGGTCAATTCACCTATTGACAGGGAATCATTTGCTAACAAACAAAAAAATGACAAATCTCTAAATAAATTTTTTAACCTAGTTAATAAGGTTGATAATTTACCTTCAGGTAATAAGAACAAACATTGGTTTATTATGAAAAATGATATACTAATTAGATGTTTTAGTGATAAATCACTGGTAAAACAACAAGTGATGGTACCGGCTGCTTTTAGACGGTACATTCTTCAACACGCGCATGACTCGCAGTGTGCAGGACATATGGGATATACTCGAACACGATCTCGAGTATTATCTTCATTCTTTTGGCCAGGAGTGTCACGTGATATTTCGCATTATGTACGTTCTTGTACTACGTGCCAGGAAGTGAAAGCACGTGGAGCTTTTCACACGGCGCCTATTCAGGCTTGCGATATCTCAGTACGACCTTTTGACAAGATGGCCATAGATATAATTGGTCCACTTCTACCATCTGCGAGAGGACATAGATTTGTTCTCACGTGCATTGATTTATGCACACGATGGCCAGAAGCCATTCCATTGAAGACAACCACTACCACAGATGTAGCTGATGCATTACATCTAATTTTCTCTAGAATAGGGTTTCCTAGAAAATTATTGTCTGACCATGGGTCGCAGTTTATATCCGATACCATGAAGGAGGTAATGAAAACCTGGAACATTGATAGGAATTTGAGTAGTATTTATCATCCCATGAGTAACGGTGCAGTTGAAAGACTTAACCGTACGCTTAAGCAACTTTTACATAAGGTTACTGTTAAACACCCTCAGGACTGGGACAGAGCACTCCCAGCTGTCCTATTTGCTTACCGAGAGGTGCCACATGAACAAACTGGCTTCTCTCCCTTTGAGTTAGTTTTTGGTGCCCCTCCGAGAGGTCCTATGGGACTGATAAAAGATTTATTAATTGATGCAGAGATGACTCAGGACACTCAGTCATCTTATGAGTATGTAATTAATCTTCGAAATAATATTATTGAGTCTTGCCAATTGGCAACAGCTTCTTCTGAGGCTGCAAAAGCTAAGGCTCGATCTATACAAAATCGATCTAGACGATTACGTCAATTATTCCCGGGCGATGAGGCTTATGTATTACTCCCTCACAATAACAATAAGTTATTGATCTCATGGACTGGTCCTTATAAGGTTACTGATAAAATTTCAGACGTTGATTACGTCTTAGATATCAAGGGACACAGAAAGATATTCCATATTAATATGCTCAAGCAATTTCATACACGTCCTATACACTTACAGTCAATTTTTCATGAATTAGATGACAATACTGTATCTACTTGTCATTATTCTAATCTATCTGTTATACAGGAGGAAGAATCTTCTTTTCCTGAAGTGCAGATGCCTTTACCTGTACTTACTGTCCAATCTACTGAATCTTGGCGTGATGTGACCATTTCTTCTACGGTTACACCGCAACAGCATCAACGCGTTGCTGATCTTCTACAATCTTTCCCAGATGTGTTAACTGATGTACCGGGTTGCACATCTGTAATTAGTCACGATATTATTCTTAACGATGATACACCAATTCGTGTTCATCCTTATTCTGTACCTCTACATTTTCTGAGTAAGACATCTCAGGAACTCGAACAGATGATATCATTAGGTATTATTGAGACTAGTACATCTCCATTTTCTTCTCCTTTAGTCATTGTCCGGAAAAAGGACAACAACATACGTTTATGTGTTGACTATAGGAAACTTAATGCGCAGACAGTACCAGATAGCGAACCACATCCTATCCTTGACGATTTACTTCCTCGTCTATCCAATGCTACACTTTTCACTAAAATTGACTTAACTAAAGGTTATTGGCAGATTCCACTAACCGAAAGAGCCAAATACTACACAGCATTCTCAACTCCACAAGGTCTTTACCAGTGGAACGTGATGCCTTTTGGGCTAATGAATGCTCCAGCTACCTTTATTCGCATGATGCGAAAAATTTTAGCAGGTAGATCAGATATAATTACCTATATTGACGACATATGTTTGTTTAGTTCATCATTTGAGGAACATTTTTTGGGTCTTAAATCAGTTTTGGAAATATTGCGTGATAACCATTTAACCGCTAAACCAACAAAAATTCAAATAGCGTGTAATGAGATAACATTCCTGGGGCACATTATTGGATCGGGACGTATCCAAACAATTCCCAGTACGGTTTCTAAAATATTAAATTTATCTGTTCCTCAAACGAAGAAACAGGTTAGGAGTCTGTTAGGTTTAATCCAATACTATAGCAGATTTGTACCTCACCTATCATCCATCACGGCTGTCCTGTCTTCGTTACTAAAGAAGAACATGCCTTTAAGGATAAATTGGACCGACGAATGTGACAAAACTTTTCGCACTATCTTAAAAATATTTTCATGCCCACCTGTTTTAAGATTACCAGATGCTTCTAAAAAGTTTGTTCTACGTACAGATGCGAGTAATTACGGACTCGGGGCATGTCTACTGCAATATCATGATGATGTCCTTCACCCTGTAATGTATATCTCACGCAAACTGAAACCTACGGAGACGAAATATTCCACTGTGGACCGAGAATTGCTCTCCGTAATCTGGGCAATTACCAAGTTGGAAAAGTTTTTGCTGGGATCTCCATTCCTGATCCAGACTGATCAGAAATCAGTGGCAGCATTACGTCGCTCAAACCATAAAAGTGCTAAACTTGCACGATTTGCTATTACGTTGCAACCCTACGAGTTCGAGATACAGTCGATACCTGGAACTGAGAACGTCATAGCCGACACGTTGTCCAGACATCCTACGGATTCTGAATGAATATTACAATTTCAAGAAAATTTTCTGACTAGTCAAGCATTACATTTGCAATGAACGGTATTGATATCAAGTCAGAATATACAACAATTCAGTTGGACTTCCTACCTAAATAAGGACATTTCGAAATAAACTATTGTGATCAAAATATCAAGTTTTACGGATCGTTTGAAAATTTGAACTTCAATTCCACTTTGAGTATCACTCATTTCGATTGAAAACTGTTAAAAAGGAACAATCTCTGATGAAGAAGGGACAGATACGCTGATGACTTAGTCAATTTACTTTCAAAAGTTTAATAAAGGAACTAACGATGAATGGATAATCAAATCATAATTTGATAATATGAAGCTTGTGTCTTAATGAACTTTCATACAATTCAACAGGAAGTAACAACGATTGGATCTTCATGTCCAATATTATTAAATTTTCTAGTTATTAAATTAGTATATAATATATAATAAAGTCAAAGTGTGATGAAATAAAAAAATAAAATATACTAAGAAAAGATGAAACAAAAGAATATCACACCAATTAAACCTTTTAATTAGTGTAATTATTAAGGTAATGGATATTACATTATGACATTTCATATATATAGTTAAAATGTATGAATTTTTTTTCTGCTCTTTTCTTCTGATTGCGTTAACTTAATTAGGTATCTATCCTTACACTTCATTTTCACACGCATGCTAATTTAATGTATACTTTAATATTTGGTTTCAATTGTCCGTACTTCTCAATTTTTATTTCTTTTACTCTCTTATTCTATTTCTCATTTTCTTTAATTAAATATTAATTAGTTAGTACCATACTTACATACTATAATTAATTATTTTAATTTTAGTTAGTTAGAATAATTTTAATAACACCTCACATTATTAGTTAGTCTATACATACAACAAATTAATTAGTTAATTAGTTAGTGACATTGAAATTTCCTGGTTTAATATAAGGTATATGTATGATATGACGTTGATTTTATTATAATATATTACTGACATGACCGCGACACTGTTCTAGATAGAACATCGTAGGTCATACGTCGGGTTTTGTTAAATTTTTGATAATTTGATTAATATTTTTCAAAAAAAATCTATTTAATAGATTTTTTTTGCCCCCGTCTGACAGGAAATCTGTTACGGTGTTATTTTAAATGATGGCGTCTGCTGGGGTTTACCCATGCGCAACGTTTAGGGGTCATTAATATTTATAGAATATGTCGATATTTTACGGTATAGTGAACGCGAAATATATGCGGAGATTATGACGCATTCGCGTCGGGAAGGTCACGCCGGGTGACTTGGTTACAGGGCCTTTGTTACGCTATCCGTCAAGCAAGAAGGTCGTGTCTTGTATTTCTTCCAAGGAAATAAGGCTGAGTATATAGCCTATATTATATAGATGAATCGATGTAGACTTCAGGGTCAGTTCGGAAATTAATCTAAGCATGAGATTAATTAAATTAAACTAATAATGGAAGGAGAATCGTATTATGATTCAAATTGTAGATGTCAAGAACTCATGTGCTCATTTCTGGCTGTTGACTACAACAGCGCACGTATATAGCCACGATGTTCATCTGACATATTGTTTTGACACGGACGGATACTTACTGATATTATTTGGAATTCAATTGTTACGCTGAATTGTACATGAAACCTTTGTGAATGTCGATTATCGTTTTTGTATGAATCTCAATACATGTGGACTCAAAGCAGAAGGCTTGATCCTTTATTTACGTTTCGGGTTCGGTTCTACAGCTGTTGGTGTTTACCTTTGTCAGCACGATAACTCTCCCACAAGGGAAATCAAATACTATATACTATGCAAATCAGAACGTCGAAGGGATGTTCTGATGCCCAGAGCTAACCATTTATAACCAACATTGCTACGTCTAAAGAGTGACTTTACTATTCAATAAATAATACCATAACCAAGGAATCGCAACACCAACCACACCACCACCACCGACCCGTCACACCATTCTTTTCATATTGTCGCAAAAATGGTTCCAATACATTGCAAACGTGGCGAGGAGTTTACAGTTTAATTCGCCGATCGATTACCATAGGACCAGCCGCTTTCAAAATGGCGATGTATCGGCAAAATGTAGATGATACAGCGGAAATCGGCAATGATAAATAAAAGCATAATGGAATCATTGTGAAAAGGATTTCACATTTTAGTCCATGAAAGGAATGTGTACAATCGTGTATAAGAGAAACAGTTATGAAGTTATCCTTTACGGAGATATATGCGTATTTCGGCTGCCCACAGTTACGCTCAAAGCCTGTAAACCCACTTCTGTTCTAAATATTAAAATCAACAAATAACAGTTTGGGAAATTACATGGATAGGAATATAGAGAGATATTGGCTGTATAAAACAAGATAAGATGGAACAAGATGGATAATATATAAGCCGAGAATGTAAAAGGGAAAGGTTCAGTCAACGCACAGATCGGATGAAATCGCTGGTTCGGAGAAGAATTTCAGCCGAGTCTTAAGCTGTGATGTCACTGCTCTCCGATACGGCCGCGCTAGGCTTATAAATAGTGTATCGGTAAACTGAGACACACACAACGCAAAAGGTTTGAGACAGACTGACGGCAGAGATCGCCATTACGCTAAATCCATTTGAAGTGTGAGCGGATCGCCAGAAGTTTTCAGTCAGTATCTGAAGTCTTGAGTGTTCCATGAAATAACTCAAACCGGACTGTCCAGTATCAGAAGCCCGTGTTGTTCATCAGAGGCAATCCCACAAAAGTGCATGACCCCAACGAGTGAACTTCAACTGGTCATTGGCATCCCTATAGTTGGGTCTACCAAGTCTGATATCTACAAAGGACAGTTCAGTGTCAGCATTGTCAAGTCGAGAGATAAGTGTCATGTAAGACACTGACCACCACAATATATAAGAAACAGCTAATAGATGAAAACAGTAGTTAACCATAAAGAAGTTCAGTCAATTGATGATAGTTATTTGTAAATGCAAAGGACTAAGGACAGTGATCCAGTATTGCAGTTTTCAGTAACTTTATTACTCAAGATCTTGAAGTCTAAACAGACAATAATAGTAATTGTGTGAATAGTTTTTATATAATTTAATGCTCTATTCCAACTAGCAGAAATAGAATATTAGTGTACATATTAAACTATTTTAACTGTACCTGAGGAATTATTTACTTCTTGCATTTGTGGTTAAAGTGAATGTTCATTGTATTTATTCCCTAGACATTATTCAGTAATCATAAGATAGTCACAGGGAGGAGACACCTTAAATCCTGGTACCGTACTACTTCTTACCAACTGGGCCAGGGTTTTCACAGTCTGACTATTTCTATGATAACAATACACCAGTGCTTATTTCTAAGGCAGGGGTATTACTTGTAAGACCAGAACTCTTTACTGGCATACACTTACATAAATATATAATTTTAAATAACCTCCCGCTACAGTGGGGTCTCGTCTGCGGGATATCTTTGATATTCCAGAGCCAACTTTCTATTTCTGATGTGTAGAAAATTTTTTTTTTAATTTTGTGGAAAGAGTTAACAAAGTCGGAAATAAATTTTTTTAGGAGTACCATTGAGTACAAATAAGAAAGCTGTTTCATATATGGTGAAGTCCGTTTAATTAACTTTAATTTTAATTAAGTTAATTATATTGTAGTAGTTTAGTTTGAGTAAGACAGCTTACCCTACTAGACTACAGATACATCATGGCTGACTTGGTCAAGTTTAGGTCTGCCACACTGCAGGTGGAAAAAGAGCTTGGCATGGATGGTGAGACTCTGATCCGGTATGTCACGACGGAATGTGAAAAGTATATGGACAGAGAAGAAAAGAAATTGGAAGCATAAAGAGAAGCCAGGAAATTTGAAGCAGAAGACAAGAAATTAGAATTAGAAGCAGAGAGAGAAGCCAAGAAATTAGAAGTAGAAGCAGAGAGAGAAGCCAAGAAATTAGAAGCAGAGAGAGAAGCCAAGAAATTAGAAGAAGAAAGGAGGTTACAAGTAGAGGCTGAGAGAGAAGAAAGGAGGTTACAAGTAGAGGTTGAGAGAGAACTAAGGAGGTTAAAAGCAGAGAGAGACCATAAGCTGAAAATGAGACAGCTTGAACTTGAACTTCAGGCTGGGACTAGCACCCATGGAAATAACTCACCTCATTCTGCGAATAGCTCTTTTCAGAACATGGCAAATGGAGCTATGAGTTTCCACCTAGATCCATTTGTTGAAAAGGAGGACGCAATTGAGTCGTACCTGGATAGGTATGAAAGGCTAGCCTCTACATATGGACTGGAAAAGGAAAAATGGAGTTTAAAGTTATCTCAGGGATTGAGAGGTATTGCATATGATGTGTTTCTGAAACTTTCCAAAGAAGATCAGGAAAATTATGAAATACTAAAGCAAACCTTACTGATCCGCTATGAAAAGAACTCAGAGGCATATAGGAAGAAATTTAGAACTTCTAATCCTCTACCTGGAGAAACATATAACCAGTTCTCAGCTAGGCTAGAAACGTATTTGTTGAAATGGAGTAGTTTAGGTAAGTATCAGAAAACCTATGAGGATCTGAAAGAAATGGTTATGTTAGAGCAAATGAAAGATTCCATGTCTCAAGAAATGAGAAAATTCCTTATGGAACAGGGAGCAGAGAGGCTGGAAGACACTTTGAAATGTGCAGAGAGGTACCAAGCAGCTCAAGCGAACTGGTAGGAACACAAAGAAAACAAGTAGAAGGCTAAAAGCCACTACCTGAAAATACCAAGTTTGACCAAACGGACAAACCGTACAGAAATAAGCCAAGATTGGATAATAACGACCAAAACTCTCAGACTCAGGAAAAGAAACCCTACAAACAGGGAGATAAGTGGTGCAAAATTTGTAAGATGAGCAACCACAACACGGATGAATGTGGGAGAAAAAACCTCTTCATCATGCTGCATGTCTACAGGTGAGGACTTCGGATAAGAAGGAACTGACTGTGAGTCAGAGTAGCCTCCATAACCCACCTACACAGGAGATAGTGACTGTGAATGGCAAACAAGTCACAGGAATGTATGACACAGGTTTGTCCTATGATGCAGTCGTGTGTGCATCTCTGGTGCGCCCAGAACAAATCACCACAGAAACAGTAGATATTCAAAGGCCACTAAAAGGAGCATTACCCCTAACGTTACCCATAGCAAAGATTCATGTCAGTTGTCGCTATGTGGAAGGGAAGATAAATGCAGCTGTGATAGATGATCCCTTCTACCTTCTGATGTTGCGGCGTAGATATGTTTTCTTGGGAGACCCTGTAAAACCTATGGTTATGGCAGGAATCCATACCAAGTTTGACGCCAGGAACATAGAGAGGGACATCAAATTAAAATTTCATTCGACTGAAATGAAACAGGCTCAAGAAGCAGACATCACATTAAAGCCTTGTTTTGGCAAATTGTCAAAAGGACATAACACTCCAAGGAAAGGACATTTCTATATGCAACATGGACTCTTGCACCGGAAAGCTGGCAGAGGGACGAAAAGTCATGGTCAACTTGTTGTGCCATCCACCTATAGAAATAAGGTTATGTGCTGGGGCACATAACAACTTTTGGTGAACACCTGGGTAATGGTGCCACAAACAAAGAGTAGCCACCCAGTACTACTGGCCGGGTATTACGGAAGACATTAATCAGTATGTAAATTCCTGTCCAGAGTGCACCCATGTAGATTCAGAAACTCGAAGGAAGAGTCTTCATAAAAAATCTACAAACCAGCAATCAGGGGTACCCCGAGATTGGCACTGGAGGGGAAAGGAAACATCCCACACAGGTTAAATTGCAGTCTGAACCCCATGCGCTGGAAAAAAGGAACAAATCACGTAGCGAAAATCAAACACCTACGGATTTGCGAGGGAAAACCGCAACCAACTATCAACGAAAAGAGGGCGGACGACTTCAAGGGAAAGCTACTTGCCACGTTTCACCAGAGGTACGGGCCTGGATGAAAAGTCGAACTGGAAGAAGAGAAATAGTAAAGAATGAATCTATATCCAGGGCAACAAAATGTGGGTGCGAATTTTCTCAGTCGCCATCCCACAGAGTTAGAGCAAGATAGAAAGAAGGAAAGCTGACCTCGGAATGGTCGATTTGCAATGGTATTATACCCAATACTTAAGCTAGATATCATCCAGCTTAAAATATGGGGGAGCTATGTCGCAAAATTAGTTCCAATACATTGCAAACGTGGCGAGGAGTTTACAGTTTAATTCGCCGATCGATTACCATGGGACCAGCCGCTTTCAAAATGGCGATGTATCGGCAAAATGTAGATGATGCAGCGGAAATCGGCAATGATAAATAAAAGCATAATGGAATCATTGTGAAAAGGATTTCACATTTTAGTCCATGAAAGGAATGTGTACAATCGTGTATAAGAGAAACAGTTATGAAGTTATCCTTTACGGAGATATATGCGTATTTCGGCTGCCCACAGTTACGCTCAAAGCCTGTAAACCCACTTCTGTTCTAAATATTAAAATCAACAAATAACAGTTGGGGAAATTACATGGATAGGAATATAGAGAGATATTGGCTGTATAACACAAGATAAGATGGAACAAGATGGATAATATATAAGTCGAGAATGTGAAAGGGAAAGGTTCAGTCAACCCACAGATCGGATGAAATCGCTGGTTCGGAGAAGAATTTCAGCCGAGTCTTAAGCTGTGATGTCACTGCTCTCCGATACGGCCGCGCTAGGCTTATAAATAGTGTATCGGTAAACGGAGACACACACAACCCAAAAGGTTTGAGACAGACTGACGGCAGAGATCGCCATTACGCTAAATCCATCTGAAGTGTGAGCGGATCGCCAGAAGTTTTCAGTCAGTATCTGAAGTCTTGAGGGTTTCATGAAATAACTCAAACCGGACTGTCCAGTATCAGAAGCCCGTGTTGTTCATCAGAGGCAATCCCACAAAAGTGCAGGACCCCAACGAGTGAACTTCAACTGGTCATTGGCATCCCTATAGTTGGGTCTACGAAGTCTGATATCTACAAAGGACAGTTCAGTGTCAGCATTGTCAAGTCGAGAGATAAGTGTCATGTAAGACACTGACCACCACAATATATAAGAAACAGCTAATAGATGAAAACAGTAGTTAACCATAAAGAAGTTCAGTCAATTGATGATAGTTATTTGTAAATGCAAAGGACTAAGGACAGTGATCCAGTGATTGCAGTTTTCAGTAACTTTATTACTCAAGATCTTGAAGTCTAAACAGACAATAATAGTAATTGTGTGAATATTTTTTATATAATTTAATGCTCTATTCCAACTAGCAGAAATAGAATATTAGTGTACATATTAAAATATTTTAACTGTACCTGAGGAATTATTCACTTCTTGCATTTGTGGTTAAAGTGAATGTTCATTGTATTTATTCCCTAGACATTATTCAGTAATCATAAGATAGTCACAGGGAGGAGACACCTTAAATCCTGGTACTACTTCTTACCAACTGGGCCAGGGTTTTCACAGTCTGACTATTTCTATGATAACAATACACCAGTGCTTATTTCTAAGGCAGGGGTATTACTTGTAAGACCAGAACTCTTTACTGGCATACACTTACATAAATATATAATTTTAAATATTCTCCTGCTACACATATCTTAACAAAAGAGCCTGCTTTAGCATGTCTTATTTGTCGTGATCATCCCTGCTCATCTTGGCAAAAACTTCATAAGCTGTACCTCGAAGGCCTTGTGATAACTTTAGGCTCCACCTTTCTCTCTCTAAACCATACGTGGTAGCCAAAAGTTCATATCTATTTAGGTAACTTTCTATGTCATCGTTTTTATCAACAAAATGGTCTAAATGAAAACTCATAGCTGAGGTTGAGGCTCCCTGAATAACAGTAGCATCGGAGGCAAGGGGCTGGCACCATTTTCATGAGCATGGCCTTGTAATTCCAACTCCCTTAGTCGTAACTCGTGCTCCCTCTGCAATCTATCTTCTTCTTCCCTCTCTGCCTTTTTTTCTTCTAATTAAAGCCTTTTAATCTCCCTATCTGTCTCCAATGCCCTAGCCTCTTTGTCAGCCTCAATCTGCAGCCTCTTAATTTCTTTTTCAGCCTCTATCTTTCTTTTTGCTTCAAATTTTCTTTCTTCACGTTTAATAAATTTATCACATTCAGTTGTGACATAAGCAATCATAATTTGCCCCTCCATTCCCAATTCTTTAGCAGCCTGCACAGCAGCAGATCGAAACTTTGCCAGATCAGCCATTTTGTACTATGGAAACATTTAAAATTTCTAACTAGACAAATTTCTAATTATAACTAACAATTTCTAATTATAACTAAGAACAACCACATGCACTGATAGCTCAACCACTATTCAATTTCTCCAAAAGGAATGTTTTTAGTTTTATACTATATGAGATTCCTAATATAATTGAAAATATTTTAAGAATTTAAAATCCCAAAAGTGAACTACCCAATATAGCTGGTGCTATGAGAAATTCAATCCCGAGGAGCGAGACCCCAATATATGTGGTGGGTTTGATGTTAATACAGTTTGTTGTTAAGAAATCTTAGTGTACTGAATGAGGTCAGCTGTGAAGGTCCCTGAATATAATAAATATTAGAGTAAATTTCCAGGACACCTTTCTACTACCACCACTATGATCTCATTCAGACTTATTCTTGATAGACTGTAAGATGACTACGTTTGGTGTCTAAGGTTATGAAATGTTAGTGTAAGGTTGCTTTAACCAACTAAACATATAAACAATTACACAAATTATTTTATTATTCAATACAACACAACAGTACCACGACAATCACATACGAACTACACTTTAAAAGACTATCTTTAGTAAGTCAGTGGTTGAAAGTTGGGAAATGTTAATTTTTTTAAATTTATTGTCCTGAATCTAATTTATTTTGAATCAGGACTGACAATCAAAGTGAAATCAGAGAAATTAATTACATCAATATATTTATACAATGGATCTCCTGTCCATAATACACCTATTATTATTATATAAGGGTGTAGTGTATTTTCTAACTGAGGTGGCTTCTAGTATACACTGGTGGATTGTTTATGTTCATCATTTCTTAATGTTGTTTGTAAGTTTCTGTGGACACTGATGGAATGTTTATATCACTATTCCCAGTCTTTTATTATTAATATAATGTTAGTTGAGCGATCAGGTGCCTAAACATGCACCTATATTTGTAATATGATGAAGGAATCTTCCTGCATTTCGCTGAACGACAACCTTCAGCTCCCACTCCTTCAAGAATGATGGTGGTCTACAAGTTTCTCCGCAAAAGGCAAGACTGTGGCATGAATATATCGGCCCACTGTAGTCTGGCACCAGTCATTGACAGCAACCAAAAACCTCTGAAATCAGAAGGATATACCTCCTTCGTAATCACCAGCCTATACTAACATTCTACAACCAGTACAGGCACAGTACAAACAAACATGTAAGATCAGCTCTTTACGACAATTCATTTCACCAGTTTCATACGATGTGACCAGGTATACCAGTATTCCTCTCCCCTAATAGTTACAACTCCTCTGCAATTCCAGCAATAATCTGTTTTCCATACAATAGGATAGGTATTATGCTTCTGATGATAAGCATATATAATTTAGTTGGTCTACACCTCTCTGATAGTCTTTCATATGCTGGATCAATCTCTAGACTCAGTTTTTGAGTCTGCCATAGACTCACTTACTTACAGTCGTATGTTAGTATCTCACATTCAAATTTTATTTTAAATAAAATGTTAAGAAAATCAATCTTACCACAGATGCAAGGAAATAACACAAGTAAACGATGACTAGGCAATAGAATATGGCACATTTTCGATCTGCCCTATGTCCAGGCTTTTCCTATGTTAGAAAATTCTCCGCCTGTTCTCATCGATCTTGCTTTTCACAAAATTTTCTTGAAATGGCAGTGAACAGTCCCCGTTTCGTGCCAATATCTACTGCTTTGTCCAATCGGACCATGTTTACATTTATTTTTGAATCACTTTTTTCAAATAACAACTCCTACTATGTTTCCAAGGCAAATATATTTTTAGTTTTAGGTCAACCAATCATACTTCGCCTTCCTTTAAAATCCACCCAATCAAATATCCCGTACCTTTTAACCTCATTTACCCAAAGTCGTTTTTTCAAAACATGCCATAAAAATAAGCAGGCATGATCTCTCTCCTGACAGTCTGGTCGGATCCACTATAGTATTATGGCTATAATTAGTTAATTAATGAACTAATTGCGTAACTACTACCATATTCTTTGTCAGCAAGTCCTAAGGTTCACGAATATACAATTTATATGGGACTAGTTGGCTTGGTTCAGAAGTACACATTTGTGTTTTTCTATGTTAGTTTTTTTTATTTTTAGTCTACCACCCGTTCAATTCTTTTCCATGTGCTGTCCTCTCTATTTACGTGGTAATTACGTCGTTTGTAATAAGAGCTAAGGTCGTTTTAGTGACACGAGTTGTCTACATGTTCTAACTTTTCCCAAGTATTTTGGGAATCGCCCTAGGCAAGGTTTTGCGAGTTGGTTTTATTTTTAGAAACGATGTTAGACACGATTAGCATTTTGAGGCAATTTTTCACCCCCTCTCTCCCCCTTGTACTATATATTCTATCACCGAGGCAATTATTGTTTGAACCTTGGGAAAAAGTGTTAGGTTTTATCCAAGGTCAAATTTGAAAATACAGTACCCTCCATTCGGTTATAAGGCTTAGCAAAACCGGCATATTAACTGGCGTGGGCGAGCAAGACGCTGGACTCAATTTTTATTTCCTATCTTATTTTGACTTTACGCACTATCTTGTTATATTATAATTTAGATATTGTATTTAGAATTTCACTACAGCACCTCGTTTTCCGCTGATGAATTTAGTTATTTTGTATACGCTTTGTTCATTTCTCAGTGCTGCCTCTTCTGCCTGTCTTGCAAGATCGTCTAGTAAATTGCTTTTGTTGGCTCGGGTTTGGCGTTTAACTTCCTTGTCCAGCTGACTGTACTGATCGCTATATAGTTGCTTTAACCTGGGGGACTTCGCTTCTGTTTTCTTTCTTTTCATTTCCTTTCTCAGTGTTATGGTGTTTAATGTTTCTGGTGTTATCCAATCTTGCTTCTTCCTTTCCTGGAATCCCAAGCATGATTTCCTGCTTTCCTTATATATTGTTGAAATGGTGTTGAATTTCTGGTCTATATCATCAGTCAATATCTTTTCCTGACTTTTGGCAGATTGAAATCGTTTCTTTATGTCAGCCGCAAAAGCTTTTCTGGTAAGGGGGTCCTTCAATTTGCTGATGTCAAACCTTTTCTGTGTAGTTACAGTTGGCCCAGCCCTTCTTAGTTTCACTTTCAGTTTTGCTACTACTAAATGGTGATCACTTCCCACATCTGCACCCCTTCTTACCTTCACATCTTATAATTCATGTCTCCATCTACCGTTAATCGTGATGTGGTCTATCTGGTTTCTGTCCCGACCATTTGGTGATTCCCATGTTAATTTGTGAATTTCTTTATGTGGGAAAAGTGTTCCTCCAATGACCAGGTTATTAATACTACAGAAACTTATTAATTTATCCCCATTTTCGTTTGCCGTTCCGCTGCCGCATTTTCCCATTATTCTTTCATTATATGTATTGTGTGTATCAGCTTTCTCATTGAGGTCTCCCATTACTATAATAATATCAGATCTACGTGTGTCTTCCATTTCTTTCTGCAGTTGTCGATATAATTCATCCTTGACCTCTTCATCGCTGTCATTCGTTGGTGCGTAGCATTGTATTATTGTAGTATTAGTGAATCTACCTCTCAATCTTAATCTTATTAATCTGTTGTTGATGGGTTTCCATTCCAGTAATGTCCTTTCTATTCCTTTCTGTAGAATAATGCCTATACCTTCATTGTGCTGTCCATCCTCTCTTCCATAGTAAAGTACTATTTCTTCTGTGTCCCAAGTGTCTCAGCCTCCTGTTGTCTTGTGTAGAAAATGAACCCATTCCACATTTATTACAGCTTTAAAATCTACATTTCCGTCAGCAGGAGGCAACTGTGAAAGTAACAAAGAGAAGACACATTATTGCGGTCGTACTGTGAAACAACTCTGCCACACCTGCGTGAAGCCAACGATGCGTGAAGCCATTGCGAGCTGGTCGCTGAAATCTAACTATGGATGGGTGTGAAAAAAAAAGAAATCTAACTACAGCTGAAACCTCATAACATACATCAAGTGTTATCAGTGAAGCCGACGTTCTTTCACCAGTGAAACTCGATGTATTGCGGATTTAGAAGAGATGGTAAACTGCTACATGATTTACTCGGTTTCGGGGTGTGCTGACTTTCCAGCTCTCAGAAAGCATGTATTTGCGGTGCTATGCATTACTTTGCTATCCGCATTCGTCCGTGTCAGGTCTATTGTTGCAGCCAGCTCATTTAGCACTTTGTTGTGGCGCCATGTGTATCATCCTTGCCCTAATGACATCTTGCAAGCTGAGAGTACGTGTTCAAGTGTCTGCCTCTCCTGGCACAGGGGGCATTGCTCATCATCCGACTTTTTCCATCCCACAAGGTTTGTGGCCCATGGCAAGAGGTCATACATTGATCTAATAATGAATATGAGCCTAAGAGGTGCCATATGTTGCACACTTTCTTCTTTTCTTATGCGGGCTAATATTTTAATTTCGTACTTGAGTATCATGCAATGTTATTTCTTCACTTCTGTCTTTCACGAAGTATCGTTTTGTGCTGCAACGGTGGATTCATTCTATATTTTCAGATATTTGAGTATTTCTTTCAATTTCTTATTGATATGACAGTTGTATTATTATGACCAAAACGTTGAAGGTCAACGGTCAATATTCATATAACAGTCAGAACTGGAACTTTCTGAAAGACTGCATACAGTAAGTCTTGTTTGGATGACTTACACATCATTTAATAATTATCCATATTTACAGCATGAGTTATCGACAGTAACATCTTTTACACAATAGAGGAAACTTGGCACATCACAGTTCATAGTGTACAGTTCATAGTGTACAGTTCATAGTGTACAGTTCATTAGACATTGCACGTCTATTATTTTACCGTCATCATTTTATCTATTATCAGTATCCAAATACTTGGCACAGTTATCTTAGTTACGTACCATTAATACATTTTGCTAACTGTTCCATTATTAATTAGGATTACTGCCTAATATTCACGTCGAAACTCTGTGTACATAGTAAACTCAGTTTGGCATCACTAGCCAGGCTATAACAGCCATTATATATTAACTCCGCTTTCGTATTTCTCGAATATCGCGTAAAAGAATTATTGCTTTTAAATACATAATTCTGGACTCACTGGTCTTTAAACACATATTATTACGTTAGCTTTAAAAGCAACTACATTGACGGTTATACGCATTAGTTAGTTTTTCTACTACATAATTCAAAAACACTGTCATATGCCCAAAGGCTACACTAAGACTCTACTGCTACTAGGCCTAACGCGTCATCCGACGGTTTACGCGTACCATATTATTCTATTTAGTGGAGGTGTTGCAGGGTGCGACCATCAAATCAAGTTAAAACGAAAATGCTCACAAACCAGCAACAATCCTCAACACCATATGCCATACGAAACAAGTAGAAGTATAGACATAGAGACAGATACGAGAAACTAGGATATGAGAAATAAAGATCGAAGGGGTCAACGATCTGGGACAGTGCGAAGACGATGTGTGATGGCAAATAAGAATTCGTGTGTAATGTTTTTGTCACTCTCAATGGCCTACTTTCACACACGTTCGTCACTCTCTCTGGCCTACTTCACACACGTTCGTCACTCTCTCTGGCCTACTTCACACACGTTCGTCACTCTCTCTGGCCTACTTCACACACGTTCGTCACTCTCTCTGGCCTACTTCACACACGTTCGTCACTCTCTCTGGTCTACTTCACACACGTTCGTCACTCTCTCTGGCCTACTTCACACACGTTCGTCACTCTCTCTGGTCTACTTCACACACGTTCGTCACTCTCTCTGGCCTACTTCACACACGTTCGTCACTCTCTCTGGTCTACTTCACACACGTTCGTCACTCTCTCTGGCCTACTTCACACACGTTCGTCACTCTCTCTGGCCTACTTCACACACGTTCGTCATTCTCTCTGGCCTACTTCACACACGTTCGTCACCCTCTCTGGCCTACTTCACACACGTTCGTCACCCTCTCTGGCCTACTTCGCACACGTTCGTCACTCTCTCTGGCCTACTTCACACACGTTCGTCATTCTCTCTGGCCTACTTCACACACGTTCTTCACCCTCTCTGGCCTACTTCACACACGTTCGTCACCTTCTCTGGCCTACTTCACACACGTTCCGCAGTCACGGAAAAACTCTCTTGATGACACGGGTCCCATTTTTTTTTAATGAAACCTTATCAGGTATCATTTGAATCATACAGAAAACAATGTTGTCCACAAGTTTACTTTGTAGGTAATTCTTATACAACATCTTATAACTAAGCTATTTGGGTATTCACTACGTAACACCATATAACTCAGCACAGACTGCTGGATTTTCTGAAATAAAATGAAACAAAATAAACTAGCATCGTGTAATTTTTGACTGAGTAATAGTTGTCGATCTTGTCTACGGTGTATATTTGTGCTCATGCTGGCATTCTCACACGGCAATGGGCGATTTAAACAAAACACATATTTGCCATCCGCGAAGAAGACAGACGTGTGAGACGCAGAAGATGTAATGGGAGACAGGCCTCGGTTATTAGACATCCAGGCGCTGTCTGATAACACATCTTGTTGAGCACTAAACCGTAAGAGGTGTGACTCGGGCAACAGATATCGTGAGAGTGTTGCCACTAGTGGGCGGAACTTGAATTGTGGACATCTTTAAAGAGATGTGAACTCATGTCATCCAGACTGAGCATAGGACTCCTGATTTGCTCCCTAGAAGGATGGGAGGAGCTTGGCCCGACAATTTGACGGGGCTATCATATGGTACAGGAGTGGATATGGAGATTTAAACTCAAACAGTGAGAGAGTCGAGTCAGAGTTGAAAAGAAGCCAGATCGTCGTCTTGTGCGGTTTGCATCCTCGGTGCGATACACAAGTGAGGTAGAGGATGATATCATATATGTTGCGTCTGTGTTTAGAGAACTATCGACATAGAGGTATGCTTGCATTTGAGTACATTTTTAGAATACTTTAGATTTAGTAATAATAGACGTTTCAGATTTAGGATTTATTGCTTTTTAGAGTTTGTCTATCTATAACAGTTTGATATAAGCTGATTTGCGACGTGTGTGTTTTCTAGAGTAATTTCACATATATCTCATCGCAATTTTCAACTGTGAGACTGTGTTAAATGTGTAAAGTATTAGGTGCATTTATAAGAGGAATTCTAGTGTCGCACTGCGCTGTATACAAGTGTGTACGTATTACCATTATTATTATTTGTGTAGTGTTAAATAATAGTTATATTGCATTCTTGTGAGCGGTAAGTGTGGTTAATTTTACATCAGTGATTATTGTGAGAGAAAGATTAGCGTACGCTCTAGCTCCGTGAGTAGCCTATGCCTATTACGTTTAGTACAGAGCTGTAAGAATAGAGTATATATATTAACCTCTTTTAATTCTAAGGTGTAAAGGTGATGCTTGTAACGTGACTAAGTGTTTGTAAATTTTGTTTGTTTTCTGGTTAATAAAAATGTCGTGTCCTCTGATGGCTTGAATGCATGTCCTGTATAAGATGGTAGTGTGCAGTAATTGTGTGGGACATTGTTCTTTAGTGGTCTCAGTCTGGCAAGTCTTAGCCCTACATAGTAATGGGCTAATGTGTGTCGTTCTGGGTCTCTTATTATATTTCCTACATGTCTGATTCAAAGTGCCTTTATTTTTTGTCCCTATATTTTGGAGGGCAACTCCCGCGAATCTTTCTCTTGCATGAGTGTTTGATGTTTAATGCTAAATAAAGTGTGCCCAAAAACAAAACGCCTAATCTCCTTGTTTATCTCTGTCACCGTACGTTGTGTAGTGTCAAAGACTAGCAATGTAAATTCATTTTGGAATGATAAAGCAGTTCACTATTGCACTTCTGGACAAAATGGTTGCATTCTTGTATTTATAGCGGTGTAGCGTGTGTGTGATATGTGCGACAACGTTCTGCCATGTGATTTTGTGTGTGCGGTTTGGGTGAGATGGGAAGTATATATCGTACAGTTTCATGTTTGTTGTTGACGTTAAATGAAAGGGAAAATCCGCTTTGTTTTTCCACCTGCTTATACCCATAATTGTAAACATTTGGACGTTTAAATTTTGACCCCCTACCTTTACCAAAAAGCGTGATTGTGTCTAGAATATTTTGTATAGACCTATCATTTGGGGGAAAGAAGGTAGTATCGTCTGCGTAGGCAAGCAACTTTTGTTCCCCGTTACCCTGAATAAAAGTGCCTCTGATAGTACTGTCAAGTATAATTTTCTCTAGTAGTGGTTTTAGAGCGAGTACATAGAGTAGAGGAGAAACGGAACATCCCTGCCTAACAGATCTTGAAGGCCCCAGTAAATGAATGATTTAACAAAATATTTCTTTCAGGTTTTGTGTATATAATTTCAATCCACTTTCTAAAGTATTCACCAATGTTGCAGTGTAGTAAATTTTTATGGAGGTATGAGTGGGATATTTTGTCAAAGTTTTTTCTTGGTCTAGAGATATAATTGACGACTAGCAATCCTTCTAATGTGTGTAGGTGATGATGCCTCTTATGAAGTGTGCGTGCTAATGAATGTTTCTGTGCTGGTCACTACACTGTTGGCCTTCGTGTATGAGGGTAGCTATGAAAGGTTTGAGTTTGTTTGTTAGGGTTTTTGCTAAAAAATTTATAGTTTGTGTTTAGGAGTGATATTGATCTGTCGTTTTTAAGCTCTGTTTTGTCTGGATCGACCTTAGGGATTAGAGTGATGTATGACAGGTTGACATTAGATAGAAATTACTTTTTTTTCGAAAGATTCTGAAAATACCCTTAATATGAGATGGCCTAAAATGGGGAAGAAATGTTGGTAGAATTCCGCTGTCAGTTTGTCTGGTCCTGGTGACTTGCCTTTTTGCATTTCGTTTATTGCGCGTGTTATGTTTTCTAAGGTCAGTTCTGCATCAATAGATTGTTTATCTTTCTTGTTCAGTTTCTTGCATAAAATTGTCTTGTATATGTGGTTGTATTCCTTCTTCTGTGTAAGGATTTCTATAGTAGTCCTCAAAGGCTTGTGCTATAGCTTGTGCCTCCGTTTGTATGTCTCTATGTGTGTCAACTATTTGGCCTATTTGCTTGCTTCACTGTGTGTTTTGTTCTATTGCCATGTATTGTTTGCTGGGTATCTCTTGTGTGATTGTCTTCAGTTTTATCCGTAACAGGGCACTTCTTAAGCTATGGTGTTGATATTGTGCTAGTTCTTCCTGCAATGTAATGATATAAGGTGCTGTTTTATCAATTAGAGTTGCGAGTTTGATGGCTTGTTCTATTATCTTTCCTGTCGTATTTTGTCTCTATGAATCTTGGTTGCCAGTAGATGTGTTCTCTCGCGTATAGTATTCTTCAATAGCTCCCACTCTTCTTGTATGTTTTCAGTGGGGAAATCTGTTGTGTATGTCAGAATGAGATGCGTCATTTGCTCTACGTATGTTTTATTTTGCAGCAGTGTCTTGTTGAATTTCCAGTGAGGTGGGCATTAGTATGTGATATTTGTGAGTGTGGTGTTTACAGTAGCTGTTATGATTAAAATTCATAACGATTATGTAGGTATTAAAGTTAGCTCGACAGGGCTCCTTTTCTGATAAATTTATACGGACTTACTTACTAATAAAGAAAGTGACGTTACACCGATATGGTGAAGAAGTAGACGCGAAATTGTCAAGCAGAAATGGGTGATCCTTTGCTAAGAGAGTTGCGGCTTGTGTTTGAATGTGAGCGGACGTATGTGTATTGAGCTCCTGCAGTCTACTGTGTTTCCTGCATCATTCCATCACTAGGGCACCAAGATACTTTGGTGAGGTGTCCCTAGTTTATTCTATTCAGGAATCATATCTAGTTACGAAGATGTCAAGTGTACGATGAGAGTAAAGATTGTATGATTGCCATTGATCAGCGTTTGATAATGAACGGACCGGACGACTACCTATTACTGCTTTGTGCCATTGGGCCTATATTTAATGCCATGGAGCTTTGTGTCCAGTACAATAAACGGTGTATTGTAAATTGTGAAGGAGGTGTTTGTCAGCTCACTGAAGTATGCTGATACGTGTTTTTGGACTACCCCTTGTGTACTTTGGCCACAAAGACCTTCTCCGAACTTTATATCTATATTATGGCATGTATCAGTGTTTGGGGGCCAAGCCGGGATATGAACGTATAGTTTTGGACTGTTTCCAGTATGCTGACGTATTTTTCACGTCTGTGGACTAACTTTTCAAGAGAAAAAATTTCAAGATGGCGACTTTGGTCGGCTGCAAAAATGGTTGAATCCTAAGTCTAACCCTGGTCCCTGCATATTTGAATCGTTTTTCCCTGAGGCTCATAAGTTGGAACCAGGAGGAAGTTTTTTTCTAATAACAGATAAGTAAATTTATTGATTCATGCAGCGTGAGTTTTTAAAAATTTCATTTGACAGGATGCTTTGTATTAGATGTTTCATGTATATCTATATTTACATGTTTGTGTGCAAAGCGGGTTGGTTGGCGAGGGAACCATGAATTCACAATACCAATCCTATGGTCGGGCATTCTTGGTGGTTCTATAAGGTATTTGCATCTGATTGTTTTCAACTTAAGGGGCCGGCGAACATAACTGTGTGTTACTGCCTTGAGTGAATTAACCAGATTCATTATTTGTCTAGTGTTGAGTGTTTCTGGTAAGTGTTTGGACTCGATTGTACAGTGCGTTGATGGTGAATAAATTCTATCTAATCGTGCTGTTCTGCCTTGTGCGTTGTTTGTGTGTGTGGTGTCAGTGCCCTTGAGATATGTTTCTATGTAGGTGTCCTTTAAGCTGTGCATGTCTACTATAGTTTGAAGCATATCTAGCAGGTGAGTGCCCTCCCTGTTGCCATCCGAATTTGTGTTATGAAAACTCCGCCTACAACATCCATTTTTGTCAGTACTCGTATATAATTAAAATCTCCCCCTTCTATGATATTCTGCCCCCCTGTATGAATGCGTGAGTTTGGCTTTCTATGCTATCGTAAAAGAAAGGCTGGTGTCTGTAATCGGGTGGTGCATGTATGTTTACTATGGTGTAAGGTTTATGTGATGTTCCTTACCTGAACTATGGCTATTCTACCCTTACTATCTCTATTTGTCCTGATAATTTCCCACCTATCCGATGTCTGTACGGTAGCTACCACTGAACCTATATTCTGAATACTAATGCTAAAACATGAATGTCTAAGTCCTAATTGTGTCGTGATATGGGATGCATGTTCATCTGTGTGTATGTTGGTTTCTTGAACCAGTATAAAATTTGTACGGTATTTGTGTATGGATGTTATCACATTTAATTTTGTGCAAAGGCCACGGATATTAATACTAATTATTCTAATTTCTGCCGCCATTTCTGAAATGTGTTATTTGTTAGTAGTGTAATTACACAAAATTGGATTTTTGAGGTAGGGGAAAAGTCGTTACCGTGCGCTAACAGGGATATCCAGCACAATGACGAGTCTTGAGCTGGAGTATGACAGTGTTCTACGTCTGGGTGGTGTTTTCACATGTTGCTTGTTAGTCTTTTCTTTTTTGGGCTATTTTTTTATAAGCTTGCACTGGAGTAGGAAACAGCTTGGGGTCCATCATCGTAAAGTTTGGTGTGCCTTGTGTGGTGACGTTGTCCTCAGAGTGATGTCTTCTTCGTGACTATTCGGAACTCCTTTCTGTCAGCAGGCTGGAGGGGAAGTGGTATTTATTATGCATACTACCGGTGTGGGTCTTCAAAACGGTATATCGACGATATGCCATTGGGCATGACGCCGCACGGGCCCGTTAAAATACTAACTATTAGCGGGTAGAAGGCGCGCCCAGCCTGTGCTACAGAAATGGACAACAACATAGTGCCGCTTTGGTGCAAGTTACCTTCTTCAAAGTCCATGCTGGCATCGAGGCTCATTTTTGTCATCATTTTGATGTGACGATTTATTACAATTTTTAATGATCAAAGAAAGTGCATACGTCTACTTACGAAGCTTGGAAATATACAGTTGAATCGAGCAGGCTTTACTACACGTCCATAAAAACTTCGGAAATGCAAAGTTTGTGATATGGAATAAAGATATTTTTCCCAAAATTAAGCACTTGCCGAAACACAATTTGGAACACGTCAAGGCAGGAGAGTGTTTGAGGGAATGGAGATAACTCCGGAAATTCCTTTTTTGGGAGATGTATTTCGGTATTTTGGTTTAGTATTTCTTGTGAGTTCTCAATTATGGTGTAACTGATTTGCATAGTAATGCTTTAGTGATAGGGTTTAAGAAGGGTTTATGGGTTTTTAGCTTAATTAGCGAAGGGAGACGACTTTAAATTCATCATCATCATCAGTTGCCATCTCCACAACGAAGGTTGGCTGTAATTGATCTCCAACGTCTTCTGTCTCTTGTCTTGGTGGTGCACTCTGATAAACTCTTTCCTGTCCATCTCTTGATGTTATCTTCCCACTTATAGCGCTGTCTTCCCTTGCACGTTTGCCTTCAACTCTCCCTTCTGTTATGGTCTTCTGCAAGGTGTTATGCTTTTTTATGTGGCCAAAGTATTTTATCTGCCGAACTTTGACCTCCCTCATTAGTTCTCTTTTCATACCTAGATTTTCTAAGACCTCCTTATTTGTTTTCATCTCTTTCCATGAGATACGCCCCATTCTTCTATATATCCACATTTCAAGAGCCTCAATTCTTTCCTCCAAATGCTTATTCATCGTCCATGTTTCCGCACCATACAGAAATGCAGAATATATATAACACTTTATGATTCTCAGTTTTAATTAGTGAGATAACTGTTTAGATGTCAGTATATGTTTCATGTTGTTGAATGTAGCTTTGGCCATTCCTAAATTACATCCCTTGAAAGATTTGTGAGTGATCAAAATATATACACAAGAGAAAAAGTTTGCGAAATTAAACACTTTTAGCAGAGATTGAAAAATAATGTTAAAGGAGGAAAAATATTGGGCAGTCTGATTTTAGAGGGCGAACAAGGTAGACCAGCGAAAGTCATTGCTGCATTAAACTGTTGTGTAGTGGAGAACGCTAGCTTGGATGGTGCACTGGGGCGAATAGGCCACTAGAGGTGGTTGGCTTCTGCGTTACACAGAAAACTAAGTTGCCCAGCCATCGAGCCGATCCCAATCTAGCCACCTTGATAGATATAGGGCAGGTTTTCTGCTCGGGTGTTTGTTTTATTCATGAAGCAAGGAGAGCAGTGTTACCTGTCAAGTATTTTGATGGTCAGCCCAAGGCGAGGAACTACAGGTATGTCAAATAACTAGCAAGTAATATAAATCGAGTAGAATAAAGTGAACTTTGAGACAACACAGAAAAGAGACGGTAGTGATTTACAATAGAGAGAGAGACTTTGTATAAACTGTCCACCCTGGTATTAGACCAGTCTATATAGAAATCCCAAGCTACTCTAACAGGTGATTTACAATAGAGAAAGAGACTTTGTTTAAACTGTCAGCCCTGGTATTAGACCAGTCTATATAGATACCCCAAGCTACTCTAACAGAGAAAGAAGAAGATATAATTTTATGTCTGACAGGAATGAGATCAGAGGTAGAACAACAAATAATAACCACATGTTATATCTGACAGGAATGAGATCAGAGGTAGAACAACAAATAATAACCACATGTTATATCTGACAGGAATGAGATCAGAGGTAGAACAACAAATAATAACCACATGTTATATCTGACAGGAATGAGATCAGAGGTAGAACAACAAACAATAACCACATGTTATATCTGACAGGAATGAGATCAGAGGTAGAACAACAAACAATAACCACATGTTATATCTGACAGGAATGAGATCAGAGGTAGAACAACAAACAATAACCACATGTTATATCTGACAGGAATGAGATCAGAGGTAGAACAACAAATAATAACCACATGTTTTATCTGACAGGAATGAGATCAGAGGTAGAACAACAAATAATAACCACATGTTATATCTGACAGGAATGAGATCAGAGGTAGAACAACAAACAATAACCACATGTTATATCTGACAGGAATGAGATCAGAGGTAGAACAACAAACAATAACCACATGTTATATCTGACAGGAATGAGATCAGAGGTAGAACAACAAACAATAACCACATGTTATATCTGACAGGAATGAGATCAGAGGTAGAACAACGAACAATAACCACATGTTAGATCAAGCAGTAGCGACAGATGACGTCATTGAGAGAAAAGAAAATGCCAGTATCATTATGTACAGCCGCCATTATTGTAGAAAGGTGCCACTAAGTGAAGATCGGCCACCCAGTGTTGGAGTAAATTGACTTGTGATGTAAATAAAGCTTGATTTTCGTTCAGCCGATGTTAGCGTGAGGTCTATACATCTGAATGTAACATCATCATCATCCTATATGTTTGTCAGCACTGTGGAGAATCATTAAGTGGTTAAGTTAACTATACATGATCTAACTGACTGCCTACTGTAGGGTGGAGAAAAAAACTATACGATAATACAACATTTCTCTCTCAAATATTTGCACTTCGTTGGTACGGCCACAGTATGATGAACAAGAATGGAGAACTATTAGCTAACTTCTGTGCTTCAAATCAACTAGCTATAGGAGGAAGCATATTTCCACATACAAGAAGACATAAAGCAACATGGATATCGCAAGACCACAGAACTGAGAATTAGATTGATCACATATGCATAAGCAAGAAGTTTAGGTCATCATTGCATGATATAAAAGTATGTAGAGGAGCAGATGTGGTATCAGACCCCCATTTTCTGATGCTGAAACAAAAATTAAAACTCAATAAATGTACAACAGTATATAGCTCTAGACAACAGTATAATGTGGGATATCTAAGACACACACACAAAATGACACAAAGAAACAACAATAACTGCTTAGACAAGATAAAACACACATACAAAATGACACACAAAAACAACAATAACTGCTTAGACAAGATAAAACACACACACACACACACACACACACACACAAAATGACACAAAAAAACTACAATAACTGCTTAGACAAGATTTTAAAAAAACACACATACACACAATGACACAAAGAAATAATAATTCCTGTTTAGACAAGAGAAACACACGCACACACAAAACATGGCACAAAGAAACAGTATTAACTGTTTAGATCAGAGACAAAAACACACACACACAGTCAAAATGACACAAAGAAACACACAAAAACTGTTTAGACAAGAGAAAACACACACACAAAACATGGCACAAAGAAACAGTATTAACCGTTTAGACAAGAGAAACACTCACACACACACAATGACACGAAGGAAAAAAAACTGTTTAGACAAGAGAAACACACACACACAAAATGACAAGAAGAAACAATAATAACTACTTATACGAGAGAAAACACACTCACTGTGACAAAACGGGGCGAACCCTATCGATTATTGTTTCACTCCGGCAGTATCGGTACATTTGTGGTACTGATTTTTATTATTTGCTCTCAATTGCCACACAGTTCTTTCTTTCTCGTTATTTTTCTGCTAAGTAGCAGATATTTGAGCATTGTCGAATTGCTTAACACTCCCTGAAGGTGATAATAACCACATTTGCTTGACGCTACCCATATTTGCTGAGACAATTACTCGCAGTCGCGAGGGAGCGGTATAGCTTGGCTAAGATTGGCACAAGATCTCGTGTACCGGCGGAGACTTATGACATAAGCGTTTCCTGTTCTACTTGTTATGACAAAAGTACTTTTTGATAAAGTAATGATGGTTACATTTTGAACACGCCGTTGTATGAGTTGACCGATCTGTCTGTAAATTTGTGCACAAGGGCATCGGACATCGTATTACCATATATGGGAGAGTTTACCTCTACCATACGTTCAAAATTATCGATGTCGGATTTTGTTGAATTTACCCCATAACCCGCTTGTTTGAATATGATTGGAGTTTGTTTGATAGCTCATAACAAACGAAGGCGTGGGAAGGCAGGGAATATAATCTGACCATTTTCTCAAGCTATTTCTCTTGAGAAATTGCTCGCCAAGACACCAGACTGCTACAGTAAAGAATTTGAATTCAGAATTCTTTCCTAAAATACAGGACACCTTTTATTGGAGTATTCATCAGGACTTACAATATAACCCAGGAAATCTCTAACATTTTAAATAAGGAAACCGGGACTAAGGAAACTAAAGAACCACACACGAAGTCAGAGAGTGAACGTATTAAATTAACGACATCCCAGACGCGTGTAAGAGGCCGATTCAAGACTCTTTTATTCATCTGAACAAAAAGTCTGTTGGTTACTCGAAGCAAGCAAGAGGAAATGCACACCATCATAGCTGGCAGACGCTGGAGCTGGGTTAGCCACGTCCTCAGAAGAGACCCCAATGCCATCACAAAACAGCTATGCTATGGACCCCTGAAGGAAAACGAAAGAGAGGCCGACCAAAAACAACTTGGAGGAGGACTCTGGAGGCTGAGATGCAAATAATGAACCAGAGTTGGAGCACTGTACAAAGAGTGGCCGCCGACCGAGAAAAGTGGAATCAATTTGTTGTGGCCCTACAAGACGCCACCAGGCGTGCTGGCCACTGACTGCTTTGACGGTCGGCGGCTAAGGATCAAAGAAGAAGAAGAAGAACAATTTCTGGTTTTCTTGCGCATTTTTTCTAGCTTTTCTGCAAATTCTTCCCAGGACTTCTGTTTTGCTGCTAGCACCTTGTTCTTTGCTTTTTATCTGAGAGTCAAATATTCTATATATTTCTTCGTTTGTCCAGCTGTGTTTTTAGCTCCTAAGTATTGTTTCCATGTCATTTCCTTCTCTCTTATTTTCACGGAGTTTTGAGTACTCATACGACAGATAACAAGATTACTGTCTGTGTGACTCATGTGGGCAGGCAAGTGTGACATAATCGCTTCTGGGCCAATTTGTTATGATAAAATTACTTTCTAATAAAGTTGTAAGTATTAACGCTTACCATGTTGTCATGTGTGTCTACTTATATGTCTGTAAGTTTGTACACAAGTACATTGGACACCATATTGTCATATATGGGAGACAGGACCGTTGCAACATTTTTTCACGTCGGAAATCTTTTAAAAGTACCACACCCGACCTGTTTGAATATGATTGGAGCGTTTATTTAACTCCATAACAAATGAAGGCGTGGGAAGATAGGAATATAGTCTGACCATTTTGTAGTTTTATTTCACTGTGAATTTCACGCTCGTTTAGACAACATCAGACCTCGCTAGAGTGAAGACTAGATTCATAATTCCTTTTTTAACCGGACCTTTTATTGGAGAACCAAATAAGACTTAAAAAGCACAGGAAATCTCTACATTTTAATAAGGAACACCGGGACTAGGAAACTGAAAAAACACACGGAGTCAGCGAGGGAATCTATTGTCAAATTAAAGACACCCCAGACGCGTAAGAGACCGACTCATCTCTTTTAATTATCCGATCAACAAGTCTGTAGCCAGGATTGGTTTATTGGTGGTACCAGCAAAAAGTGTTATCTCTGGAACAAGAAGGGAACCGTGGCTTAAGCTTTAAGCTAATTACGCACGTTGTAGGCCCTCCTTAGCGTTTCTGGGAAACGAGCTACCCCCAACATCATTGATCAGAGACGAGCGCGAGCCGAGTGAAAAGAACCAACCAATAAGAAAGAGCAGAACCGTCATTGGCAGCCAGGTTCACATATATGCTAACTATTGAACTCCTTGTAAAATCTCACATTCCCTAAAGACTTTGAGGATAACTTTTCTTGATCCATAATTATTCAATATATTTTGCAATTGTTAAAAACTAATGTGATTATTAAACTTTGTTATTTGTAATGTTAAAATTTAACTTCGATTTAATCATTTTAAAGTTACTGCATGTTTGTCTCAGTCAAATTACTACACACACTCTAAACAGAGCTTTACTAGAATAATAAAATTGCACTGAGTAAATCAAGGGTGGTGGCTTAAACGAGCTGAAAGAAATAAGTGTTTAAATCCTTCACAAAAGAAGTCGGCAGATTACAGAATTAACGTGCTCTGCTACAGCCAGCATTGTTTTCGCTTATCTGAATTTCTTGTGAAGACTCCCATGGGATAGAATCTTTACTACTCTTGTATCTACATTTCTGTCAAGAGTAATCTTGTGTAAAGATAGACTCCATTGAAGACTATAATAGATACTCTTGAGTTTTGGCCACTGTTGGACCACTACTGCAAAGCAGGGGAGGCAATACGTACCAAAAGGAGTATTATTAAAATTTACAGAATATGTGTGGAAAACGTTTTAAGTAGATCAATATGGATGTTTGTTTTTTTAAATGGGGGTCTATCAGAATCTTTGTTTGCCATAAAATACATTAACAGCTAGTGGAGTGAGATACTTAATATAACATCAAATACAATAGTAGTTTGGTATATTAAACAGACCATAATTGAGATTAGCCTTTATAGAAGTGTGGAAAATATCTCCAGCAATTTAAAATGTGTGTTTTTACATGGAAGTTTCCATATTCTGTAAGATCCTATATTTGCACTAATGCAACTAACATAGTTACATAAAATTCCGACTTCAAATTTCAACAGCCACAGCGACATCAATCCACCTACACGTGTTGCATGTACATGTCCCAAACGACCAATTACCAGTATGATAACATGTGTACGATAGCCTAATTCACTAATTGCTGCAGTCAGTGGATAGTACTTTTTAAATTTATGTTCTTAACATTTATCAAAATGGGCATCGTATGGTATTGCTGCTTCTACTATAAAAGCTGTTTTGTTCCGTCGATTGATTATAATTATTGTTAAATCAGGTTTTACGGCACGTGATTTAAATGAATTATTACTGCCGCCGAAAAGAGATGGTTTAACTATTATTTCTTTGTTTATTGTTATGTCACTATTATTACTGCAAGTAGATTTCACTTTCTCATAAATAATGTCTACAACTCTGTTGTGAACGTGTTGACTTAAGGTTTGAAATTTGGTACATCGATTACTTATTTATTGCCTTTTCTACTTACTCTCCAGTAATTTGGGAGTTTAGATAAGATTTAATCCCCTACATTATTTATCTCGTTTTTCCTTAGTTCTGTTATGAGGTTTTCTCTTCTCCCTGTTTCTTTGTAAACAGGCTTTCCCTAGCACTTACATTATAGAAGTACTTTGCTAGGGTATTTGCTTGTTGTTTGTCTGATTCTGCCCGTTCTGGAATTTTGATAGTAGGCATGACTGTTCGTTTTGGGTTCTTTTTAACACCTTAATCTTTTTTTTAAATCTTTTCCACACCTCTGTAACTGAGTGAGTGCTTGGATTGAGTGTTTGTTTCAGCACGTTTCCTTTTCCTGTAATATTATTTTATTTGTTTCAGTTCTTATCCTCTTATACTGTTCATAGTTAACTTGGGTCCTATTTCTTCTATATTTTTGTAGGGCTTGTTTTCTTTCTTTAGTTTTTTTCTGTACATTTTCTTGTCCACAAAGGAGTTGTGTTTATTCCAGTGTTCTGTTTTCTCTTTTCTGTTATTCTGCTTTAGAGATATGTGTGGCGGCATATTGGAGAGTGGTATGTGTTTGGCGGCAATTTTTAGTATTTTTAGTGTAAGATTTTTCGCATATGTATCTATATCTTTACTAATTATTTTGTCTAGTTTCATTCCTTCCATTTTGGATTCAAGACGCAGCAAAGGAGATGAATGCAGTCAGTGACTCAAAGCTTGATTGCTTGCGTCAGGGTCAGCAAACCAGAGCTGACCAAGACCCTACTCCACCTCCGAGTGGTGGTCCTGGAAACAGGCTGCATCACTGCAGTCTGGCCGATAGAGTAGGAATCGAAGAGGGAAGGCAAACCTGGTACCAAAATATGCCCAAAGTTAGTCGGAGATATCGGGCCGAAAGGCGCAAATATCGCAGCTGCGCTGTAAACGGCGACACAACGCCACCAACGTCCTTTTCAGGACAAACGAGGAAGAAGAAGAATCCTTCCATTTCAGTTCGGAAAGCTATCCAATCAGCTTTTTTATAGTGGAATATTAGTTTTTCTACTCCTTTGTTTACTGTATACTTTTGTTTGATTGTTATCTCTGTGGGTATGTGATCTGAGTTAGTATCATTCAATGTTTCCCATTTTGCTTTGGCTAAGTTGGCTGTTACTATGCTGATGTTTATTGACGAGTCGGGTTGATCTACACTTGGGTTGATTCTTGTTGCTGATCAATCATTCAGTAATATTAGTTCTCTATTTTCTATGAAGTCCAGTAATAATGTCCGTAATGTATCTATGGTGTTACCTCCCAATACTTTGTGGTGTGCATTAAAGTCTCCTACTTTGTGGCGTGCGTTAACGTCCCCTACTTTGTGGTGTGCGTTAACGTCCCCTACTTTGTGGTGTGCATTAAAGTCCCCTACTATTATAGTTTTGATCTGTATTCTTTATCTACTTACTTTGATGTCCTTTTCTTGTATGTTGCCGCTGGGGCAGTCTATGTTCATTATTTTCAGTGCTTCTCTGTCACTATTTATAGTTCACTTATTTCTAGTAACTTTTCTGAATGGAAAGTTTCCCAGTCTGTTATTTCTTATATTTTATGAACCAAGAATGCTACCCCTCCACCTTTATTTTTTCGTCTGTCATTTCTAAGAGTGATGCATGCTGGGTTGTTAAATCTGTTTGTGTGATTGAGGTGTGTTTCTTGAACAGTAAAAATTCCTTGCGTATTTTTGAACTGGCCAAATAACGGAGCGAGGTTCTTTTTTGCACTACGGCAATTCCATTGTATTATTTTGATGTTCCTGTTCTCCATTTCCTTATATTTTTTAGAGTTAATTTGGTGTAAGGTGTTTTTATTTGGTCTTAGCTGGGTTTTAAACTGTATTTCCTCTGGTGTTTGGCAGTTTATGCAATCTTCCCTTGACTTTTCTTGGCTTCTATTCTTACTATTTCTTCTACATCTTTTCTTATCAGCTGCCACAAAGTTAGTTTGAACTGGTTTAATGAATCAAGGAACTGCCTGAATTCATCAATGTTTTTATCAACTTGTTCTTTCCATGTGTCCTTTTGATGAAGGACTTCAAATATTTCATTTTTTCCTTGTTTTTAATTTGTATTCTTGACCTGTTCCTCTCTATTAGCTCTTTATGTACTGCTTTTTGTTCAGTTATTTTGGTGATATCTTGTTTAATTTCTTGTTGGGCTTTTTTGATGCATTTTACTATTTCTTTTGCTTTTTTAAATTACCCTTTCTATTTCTCTTGCTTGTTTTTCCTGCCGCTGTGTTGTTGTAGCTTCCTTTGTTGCCTTTGTGTGCATAGATGACCTTATTTGGTGTGTGGCATTTTGTGGGCCTATTTGAGAGTTTAAGGGAGTACTTCTGCCTTCTGTTGCTCTAGTGCAATTTTAAATGGCAATAAATGAGAAATCGAACTCAGCATTAGGACACGACATTCTAAGCTACGAAATATTAAAAAAGATACCAAAATATACCACAGAAGTAATAACCTCTTTATACATTATATGGAAAACAGGTAAAATACCAAAGGCATGGAAAGTAGCAGTAGTCATACCAATACCAAAACCAGATAAAGAGGCCCATGACGCGAGCTCTTACAGACCAATAGCTTTGACATTTCACATAGGGAAAATAATGGAAACTGTGGTGAACAATAGATTAAAATACCACACGGAAAAGAACACTCTTTACAGCCCAACCCAATCAGGGTTTATGGAAAACAGAAGCACTATGGGCCAGCTTATCAGACTAGAACATGGACCAGTTTATCAGACTAGAACATGGACCAGTTTATCAGACTAGAACATGGACCAGTTTATCAGACTAGAACATGGACCAGTTTATCAGACTAGAACATGGACCAGTTTATCAGACTAGAAAATGGACCAGCTTATCAGACTAGAACATGGACCAGCTTATCAGACTAGAACATGGACCAGTTTATCAGACTAGAACATGGACCAGCTTATCAGACTAGAATATGGACCAGCTTATCAGACTAGAACATGGACCAGCTTATCAGACTAAAACACGGACCAGTTTATCAGACTAGAACATGGACCAGTTTATCAGACTAGAACATGGACCAGTTCATCAGACTAGAACATGGACCAGTTTATCAGACTAGAACATGGACCAGTTTATCAGACTAGAACATGGACCAGCTTATCAGACTAGAACATGGACCAGTTTATCAGACTAGAACATGGACCAGTTTATCAGACTAGAACATGGACCAGTTTATCAGACTAGAACATGGACCAGTTTATCAGACTAGAACATGGACCAGTTTATCAGACTAGAACATGAGGTAATATTAGAATTTAAAAAAAATACAAAAACAGTAGCCGTAAACTTAGATGTATCAAGGGCATACCATGAATGCTGGAGAGAAGGCATGTTATATAAGATTAACAAGATAGGCATAACTGGAAACATACACAACTACATAGAAAACTTCTTGGATTACAGATAATTTACAGTACATGAAATAATGACATATCAGAGCTTTACGAGCAACAGAACGGCATCCCTCAAGGCTCAGTATTATCTCTTTCCCTATTTTCTATTTTGGTTAATGACTCAGGAGAGGAATTCAGCAAGAGAAGAAACAAACTGTCACAATTTGCAGATGATGCAGTTATTTGGAGGACGGGTGAAATCTTTCCCAGAATATATGCAGATCTGCAAGCCAAAATTAACAAGATCGCAGAATGGATGGCCAAGTGGGGCTTCCAACTAAACGCTAAAAAGACTGCCGGAATGATATTCAGAAGAAGTAGAATTATAACAAATAAAACAATTGACATAAAATCCAAGGGCACCAAATTAAAACAGTAGTAACAACCAAATATTTAGGCATAACTTTAGATCAACAACTAAACTGGAAAAAACAAACAGACAAGCTGGTTGAGAGCTGCAGAGGAGTAACTAATATGATGAGATACCTAAAAGGTAGTGGATGGGGAGCAAGCATCAAGTCACTTCTCATGTTCTAAATGTCAATTGTAATGGCAAAAATGGACTATGCAAGCTTAGTATATGTCGCTCACCCCTGACATGAGACGGTTTTTAGTGGAGCACGGGGCCGAAACTCTTGATCATGTAGTACTGTTTGCTGATCGGTACCAGAACGCCCAGTCGGAAGTAAACACGGCAAAAAGGCACACACATGATAGTCACACCAAACGAGAGGAGCGCCCCGTCACGAAATCCAAAAGTACCAAAACACACAACAAGGCTTCACAACAATTGCAGGACAGCACACGTGTGTTGCGAAACAAAGAATAGTAACAACCACATGTCAAAAAGCGACTAAGCAGCACATGTATGTCGCACAGATCAGCTTGCCAACCAAGAGGAAACAACGATAGATTGTTTGGTCTGTTTTTGTTCCACAAAGACGCCACTAGGCGTGGTGGAAACGGCAATAGATTGATCAATTTGTTGTTGCCCTAAGACGCCACTAGGCGTACTGGCCACATACTGCTTTGCCGGTTGGTGGCTAAGGATGGAAGAAGAAGAAGAGACAAGATAGAAACAGAGCAATTCAGCACTGGGAACGGGAAAATGATGGTGTAAGTTGTGCAAAAAAGCACACATTTCTCATGGGAGTGTAAGATGTCTAGAACAGACACTTATAATGTTGTACGTCTGCTCACGAGGCCAACGGGGAACCATGACTTCCAGGCATACGAACAAAACCCCAGCCATACCACTATTACTGAGCAAGTAACCGTTGGTAACCAAACAAGACGGTGCTTATATGATTCGGGCTTAGAATATTCAGCTCTAGTTTCCCCATCTTTGGTGAAGGCCCACCAATACACTGGTGAAACTCTAGAAATACAAGGGCCCCGGAAGAATATAGAGTCTATGATTCTTCCGATTGCGGATATTGATGTTTCAACCCGGTATGTACGGGTGAAAATCAATGCCGCAGTAGTAAACCCATCATTTTAGGGAGGAAATATATGTTTTTTGGAAATCCCTCACGTGATTCAAGGTCGACACGAGAGAACGAACGAACGAACGAACTTCATTTTCAAAGGGTTGAGAATTGGGCACGAAGGCCCGTCTGACATTCTGCCCTTCCTTTCTCTCGTCTTTTATACTGATTTCATTTATTCTTACTTACATTTTACCCATCAATTCAATGAATTAACGTTGTAAACGTAAAATAATAGCATACTCACATTCACAGTATCTAGTTATAAACATGAAATAAAATATGTTGAAAAGTACAAACTAAGTATTACCATGACACAAAATATGTTGAAAAGCACTAACATCCTCATTAAACCTACATTCGATATTATATCATTTGTTCGGAAAAATAATTACATTAGGGGGGCAGATAATCAGAACTCATAAAGTATTCAAAAAGTTTACGATTGTATGAATAGGGACTGAGGTTGTTATCTTTTAGATAATGTGGAAGATAGTTCCAAAGATGAGCAGCAGAGTAAGCTAAGCTTTTTTTGAATAAGTCAAGACTAGGCTTGGGCACTTGTATTTTGTTAAAGCGTTGACTGCGACTTTCATTGTATGTGAACATTGGCCACAGATATGTTGGAGCATTCTGTGATAGAATTTTGTGAACAAATTTAGCTTTGTTGAACAGAAAGCGCTTTCTTAGAGGCAGTATGTTGAGATCTTTATATAGATCTAAACACTGTGTTTGGCAGTTGTCATAAACTAGGCGCACTGCACGCTTTTGTAGTGAATGGAGTCTTTTAGTGTTGGACATAGAACTACCATCCCAGATTGTGGAGCAATAGTCAAGGTTTGTATGTGAGACATATAGAACTATTTTCGTGCATCTTCGTCTAGGAAATGTTTGATTTTAGCTAACTGGTAAAATTTCTGTGCCGTTTGCTTGGTCAGTGCATGAACATGTGAGCTCCAATTTATATGCTGGTCAACGACTATTCCTAGAGTTTTATGTTCATTAACTTTTCAATTGGTGAGGTACCAATATAGATCTGAAGTGTTGTTTTCTCTAAATTTTGTAATTTTTGTCTAGTTGATATTAACTTGCACTTTGTTTTAATTAAATTAATTAGCATGCGATTTCTGATGCTCCACTTAATCAGATTGTCTGTATCTTTTTGTAGCGATAGTTCGAGTGTATTACAACTTGCATCACTCGTGTATACAGTACAGTCACCAGCAAATAGGTCACAGGATGCGTGCTCGACGTGTAGTGGAAGGTCATTAATGTATATGGCAAAAGGTAGAGGCTCAAGAATATAGCCCTGAGGAACGCCGGTATTTATTACGGTTGGGTTTGAGCAAGAGTTGTTGTAAGAAACTACATGTTTTCTGTCTGACAGGAATGATTTAATTATCGTCACTAGTTGAAGGTTTACTTTTGATGTTTCTAGTTTTCTAATTAAAATAGCGTGATCTATCATATCAAATGCTTTTTTAAAGTCTACAAAAACTTCCCCACATATGTTATCGTTATTAATATTTAAGTGCCAGTTGTCAATCATCTTAGTTAGAGCTGTGTGACATGAATGTTTAGGTCTAAACCCCGACTGACTATAAATTAGCAAGCTTTTGTTAACTAGGTGTTGTAGTGTTATTTTATGTAAGTGTTATTCTAGTTGTTTGGATAGCTATGATATTAAGGAGATTGGCCTATAGTTACGAAGGTTATTATTGTCGGAAGAGCCAGGCTTTAAGAGAGGATATACCTTACCGACTTTAAAGTGCCACGGAAAGTAACAACTTGCGATACATTGATTGTACTCATATATGTATATAAGCGAATCACTAATAGCTGGTCTAAACAACCTTAAATATGCAGATGATACCATGTTGTTAGCTGAAAGCGAACAGGAATTACAAGAACTAGTGAAGCAAGTGAACAGTATAAGTCATAAATATGGATTCGACATTAATATTGAGAAAACAAAAACTATGATAATTAGCAAAATAAACGATAAACCCACATTAAAGATAAGCGTAAATGAGAAAATCCTTGAACACCTCAAAAGATATGTATATCTTGGTCATATAATAACAGAAGATGGCAGATGTGAAACAGAAATCAAGAGGAGAATAGGAATGGCCAAAGCTACATTCAACAACATGAAACATATACTGACATCTGTTTAGTTACCTCACAAATTAAAACTGAGAATCATAAAGTGTTATATATATTCTTCATTTCTGTATGGCGCGGAAACCTGTTCGATGAATAAGCATTTGGAAGAAAGAATTGAGGCTCTTGAAGTGTGGATATATAGAAGAATGGGGCGTATCTCATGGAAAGAGATGAAAACAAATAATGAGGACCTACAAAATCTAGGTATGAAAAGAGAACTAATGAGGGAGATCAAGGTTCGGCAGCTAAAATACTTGGCAACATAAAAAGGCATAACACCTTGCAGAAGACCATAACAGAAGGGAGAGCTGAAGGTAAACGTGCAAGGGGAAGACAGTACTATAAGTGGGAAGATAACATCAAGAGATGGACAGGAAAGAGTCTATTAGAGTGCACCACCAAAACAAGAGACAGAAGACGTTGGAGATCCATTACAGCCAACCTTCGTTGTGGAGATGGCAGCTGATGATGATGATGAATAGCTGGAGCCGCATAACGCAGGATTCGATTACTGACTCCGTCAAGTCCTGATGAGTTATTATCTTTAAGTCCTAGAAGATAGTTATACACTTCATTAACTGTCATAAACGGAATGTTGGATTGGATTGTGTTGGTGCATGTGTTCTCACAAAACACTGACAGCCTGCCTAAGTCACAAGGCGAATTTTGTATCGTAGATTTAAGACTGTTTATTTCTGCCTGAAGATAATTGCTAAGTCTGTGCAAGTAAATGAAGTATTAGGGGTTGACGAGACTGACAGATTTCGCTTGTTCGCTAAGGTGTTGATTGTTTTCCATATATCTTTACAGTTTGTTTTGTTCTGAACCAAATTTTTAAAGTAATTTCTTTTTTTCTCTACGAATTAAATATTGCATGTTGTTCCTCTGTGCTCTGTATGTGTTAAAGTCCTTGTTTTTGTGAGCTTGATCTCTCTGCCTCATGGCATCTAGCACTGCTTGTGTGATCCAAGGAGATTTGGCCTGTCGTTTCGCACGAACTTCTTTAGTTGGTGCGTGGTTATCAAACACACAAAGAAACATACGTGTCCAATGGGCAATGGCGTCATCAGGATCAGAAAGCTGGTAAACACTGGCAAGAGGGGAAGCTCGCAAATCATGTAAAAATAGTTCACGGTTGAAATTTTTAAAACTTCTAAATTTATCACTGATATGTTTATTTCTTGGAGGTTTATATTTATTCTTTGACCACGTGCAACATATAGGATAGTGGTCACTCATCGCGACAGAGCATTCTATAATGTTTTCTGCACAGGTGACGTAGATGTGGTCAATTGTTGTGGATGATGCATTTGTTACCCTGGTAGGCTGGTTGACTATTTGTTTTAGGTTGTAAGATAGTATGAAGTTTTCCCACTTTTGGTTTTTGTTGTGCTTGTCGATGTTGAAATCGCTTAGAAGAATAATTTCTTTGGCAGTGGTAAATACTTTATCCATCGTAGTGGTGAAATCGTCATACCAGATGGCTCCTGCACTGGGATTTATATAAAGATACCCGAATAGAAATTGTTCCTGAGTCGGTAGTTTTATTTCTAACCATATGCACTCGGTCTCTGCTGTCACTAAATCGCTTCTGCGGCGATAAAAACTAATAGAAGTGGAAATATATACTACTATACCTGTTTCTACCTTTCTACTTGAGTCTCGCCGAACTGTTTTAAAGCTATTTAGGGCAATGTCACCATCTGATATTTTGTCGTTTAAACGACTTTCGGAAAGTCCTAAAACATGAAAATGTTTATTCAGAATTTGTGTAAGCTCAGGAAGTTAGCATAATAAATGGTAAATGTTCAGGTGACCCAGCCATAGACCATCCTTAATTAGCCATTGTGTCTGATAGGTATGCATTTTATTTTGGCGAGTGTTTAAAAAGGAAAGCAACAAAAGCAATTTTAAATACGAAACTCACGATAATTTAAACTAATTAACGTCACCAAGTAAGTGAAAATACAATTGTTAGTACTTAACGTACGAACACTTGGTACAAGTATTGCTTTAAAAATTACAATTAACTGAAATGGTTAGTAGTATATTAAAATAGTCACACAACAGTAGGCCCGCACGTTTTCATACCACAACACTAAAATTCTAACAAAGTAATAAAGAAACACTGAGAGAGTACGAATTAAAAAAGTAAATAAAATAAAATAAAATCTTGCAAATTATGAAAAACACTGTCGAAGGCCTGTAGCCAGTGAAATTAGAGTGTTTTGAGAAAGTAACAAAGTACTTATTACTTTATTCGTTACTGTAATAAACTAATTTTTCAGGGGAGAGACGGATTTGGTCGCCGGGATAAAGTCAATTAAAAAAAATGGTCACTGCAGAATCTAAGGAGTCGCTTTCTATTGTCATTGAGAGTATCTTCTCCATATCTTCCAATTAATCCACCCCATTTAGCATGGTCATTTCCAACTCTGGCATTGAAATCTCCGAGAATGATAATTTCATCTAGGCAGTCATCCACTGTCTTTTGAAGCAGTTCGAAGAATTCATCCTTGACCTCTGCTCTCTCATCCTCATTTGGCCCATAAACTATGACCAGGTTGGCTATGGTTTCTCCTTCTTTTAGTTGTACAACCATAATCCGCTCCGAGACAAATTTTCATCCCTTGATACTATCTTTTTGGTTATTGACCACAATGCAACCCACGTCCGCTTTAGCTCTTTTAGATGTGGGTACACCATTGTAGAGCAGCGTGTTGCCATTGAGATCCATGATTCCTTGTCCGTTTTTCTTCGTTTCCGTTATAGCCAGGATTTCTAGTTTTGCTTTCCTCATCTCTTCCACCAGTTCTTCTTCTTTCCCATTTATACTTCTTGTGTTCCAAGTTCCATAAGTCGTAGTCCGTAGTCCGTTCCAGTTCGTCGCCTTTAGAATCAGTCCGGTTTTCTCTCTTGCGTTTCGCATAATCGTGATTTAAAGCAAACAGGTGATTGGTCTATTGTGCCTTTGCATGGTGGAGTGGCTGCCTCCTTACGGCCTCCATGCAGGCCGCCGTCCTCTTTTTTCAGCCGGGCTTGGGACCGGCCTAGGCGGAGTTATTATACGTCACACTTACACAATTTCAGAAGATACACCTATTTTTAGGACCGGGAAAATCCTTCACGGATTATACACACGTCTAAGGTCAAGGTCGTCACAAAGTAGATACAGCCGTAAGGGAGTGGAAGGGGACTTCACCGTGCTAGACGTAACATCGAAATGTGATGAGACCAGTTCCCTTTCTCGCTGCCTTTTCCTTACCTTACTGGTCAGGTACCCAACAGCTGAGTAGACTGAAGCATGTCGTTACTGTGATTCGAACCCGGCACTTTTGCCGCGATAGACCAGTTCTCTAAATCATTCTGTCAATCAGACGCTCATACACATCTATAGACTCACATAAACACGATAGCAGAGTACATGGCTAAGTAGGGCCTCCAACTGAACGCTCATACATATCGATAATCCCAAATAAACAAGATAGCAGAGTGTAGGCTAAGTAGGGCCTCTATCTGAACGCTCATACATATCGATAAGCCCAAATAAACACGATAGCACAGTACATGGCTATGTAAGGCCTCCAGCTGAACGCTCATACATATCGATAAGCCCAAATAAACACGATAGCAGAGTACATGGCTATGTAGGGCCTCCAACTGAACGCTCATACATATCGATAAGCCCAAATAAACAACATAGCAGAGTGCATGGCTATGTAGGGCCTCCAGCTGAACGCTAAAATAGACGCGCGAAAGATATTCAGTAGAGGCATAATTATAAGAATAAAGCAAGCTACAGGCATAAAAATCACACGGCACAAAATAAAAATAGAAGGAACAATGAAATATTTAGGCATGACTTTAGACTAAAGACTGAACTGGAAAAACATAAAGACAATCTGGAATAGAGATGCGGAGGACTCACAAATATGATGAGATACGGTACCTAAAAGGCAGTGGATGGGAAGCAAGCATCAAATCACAAGTACTGAGGCAAGAAACTATAGACAATCAGCACCGACGTCTAACTGCTGACATCAACAGAATATAAATATAAGTCAAATCCGACATACCAACAACTCAACAATCAGTTTCAATCCTAGGTCTTCAGACTCCTACAACCACAGCTACCGTTTAGTAAAGGAGTTTATGATTATATCTGGATCTTGAAGAAATAGTTTTGAGTAATTGTCGTGGGTTAAGCTGACATTTTGATTTTTGTAGTTTCTTTATTCGTTTACTTGGACCATCTCGTTCTTTACATTCCTACGTATACAAGTTTTAGAAAATACAATTATTTACCATGACCTTTTGACAGTTGACCTTGCTCACCTTTCACCTTACATCTGCCAGAATTTTAATTCATGCCTTAGTGACCAAGAGGGAGGGGTGGGAGACTCAATGTTTTCGACCTTTCTCATCTTTAATACGGTGGTCAGTGATGACTTTAGTATTCAAGTACGCCTATACTAAAAATATTAGCAGATCCAAGATTACTCACTTTCTTCAACCACTGACGTCAGAAACTGAAGTCAGGACTAATTATTGTTGGCATATCTGTGCTTAAAAACTAGATGAACCTAAATAACTAAAAGAAAAATGTTAATAACAGGTTATCATTATAATGAAATTAAAATACTTTCCTTCTGTGTAAATTATTGATTATTTTATGATTTCGTGTTTATTATTTTTTTTTTGGTATAAGATACTTACTTACTTAGTCATTCCCCTTCTACCGTGAGATGTAGAGGTTTGGAAGAGAGAGCGCCAGACTTTCCTATCGGCTGTCTTCCTCCTGGCCTGGTTCCATTCTAGTCCTCGGTCCTTCAAAGTTTGTCTAATGTTGTCCTCCCAGCGGACTCTGGGTCGTCCTGCTGGTCTGGATCCCTAGCTCTTTCTTTCCCATGCTTGTCGTGGTAGCCGATCTTCTCCTATTCTGCAGACATGACCAAAACATCTTAGTTGGGACTGTTCTACTTGGGGCTGAAGGGGGTGTGATTTTAAGCCTTGACGTATCGTCTGGTTGCGGACCATGATTCTTCTTGTTACTTTAACCACCTTCCTCGGATACCTCATTTCTGAGGTTTGGATCTGGCTTTTGTGGGTTGTAGTCATTGCCCATGACTCGCATTCATACATAAAGACTAAGTGGAGCGGTATACAGCCATATTCGTTTTCTTACCAACCTCTCAATTAATAGCAGAGTTTTAAAGAAACAAGCTATTATTTCTGAGTAACTACAGCACGACAAGGAAACTGGACACTTAAGCTATGGTGTCTGGCTTTATTCTACGTCAGGACTATCTGGATATTGATGGTTGCCTGGGGCAGTGGCACTCTGGCTTTGATGAATGGTTGTGTTAAGTGTCTTTACCTTCCGGCTAGTGCTCGGACTATTGTTGAATACTTATGCCTATTGCCAAGGAGTGTGCCTGGCGTGGTATAGTGAAAGACAGAGATGTCTTTAAAACCATCAAGATATTGTGGACACTCTGTGACATACGTGGATGCACGGCGGTCAGGATTACAAGCAATCTATCGAGAGAAGTAGGGAAACCATTTCTCTCTCTCTCACTCTCTCTCCGTTGACGTCTGTAGTTCTCGCCTATGCAATAGCTGTCAGCACCGATGCCTATCAGATATTACGCAATAAAAATTCATAATTCCTACCTTAACATGTAGTTGTTTTTTGTGATTGTATTAGAAGTGTTATGACTGTGTACATTAGCAAGTCGTGTGCACGTTTAGCTGTTATAGACATTACTGTTAGTAATTTCAGTATATTTATCACACAATCGATGATTGATTAGTAGGGGTATTATTTTATTATTATATGTTTACGAGGAATTGGTACATTTTTCATTACGGAGATCAGTTAAATTTATTTTACAGATTGCCTTTGTATATAAATATACAGATTCCGCTGCGAGGACAACATTAGACAATCTTTGAAGGACCGAGGACTTGAATGGAACCAAGCCAGTAGGAAGACAGCAAATAGGATAGTTTGGCGCTCTCTCTTCCAAACCTCTACACCCCACGGTAGAAGAGGAACGACTAAGTAAGTAAGTATTGTGTATAAATATACAAAATATCTATGCCAGTTGATTACAAAATATCAGCTGCGGCGAAACATGAAATACAAACAGCTTGACACTGCGAACCTTCCAAAAATTGAGACTATGAGAAGAAGTGAATTGTATGTCCCTGGTTAGTATGAGAATGAGACTGTCCTGCGTGTTGGGTGGGATGATTGTAATTTGAATGGACTCTGTGGGAGCTGTTCCTACTATAATGTGGTCTCGAGTGGCGAATTTCCATCGGCTCGTGGTATTCTTCGGAATAGTCTAGTTTTGGTTCCTGCGTGCCCAATTCTTAACCCTTTGAAAATAAAGTTCGTTCGTTCGTTCCCTGCCAATTCGTTGCTGGAACCTTTTACAAACATTTTCTTCAGTCACCACTAGTTGAATGGTCTCTGTAATGGTCTTTGTATCCTTTCTAAGAAGATGGAGTTTAAGGTTATCTGCGTGTAATCCGTCAATAAAAATGCCAACTAAATGTCTTTCAAGCTCTTGGGAAGGGATGTTCCCGTCTAGAAAAGCATCCTCAGCCAAGTTGAGTAATCGATCAGCATAGAATTGTACTGGTTCGTGTCTGTCTTGGTGTATTTTGCGAAGTAAAGTCCAAGCATGTTGTCCATCGGTTATATCACTATAGCGTTGTACAAGCTCTTTTCTCAGTGAATCAAAGGTCTCATTGGGATATGTTTTAGATCTACGACGGAGAAAATCGGTCACCAAAGAATCTGAAGAAAGGTAAGCTATTCTTTTGCGGTCCTCATCACATGCAGCGTTTATAAGAGAAGCAAATTTGTCAGTGTCCACTAGCCACTTCCTGAAAGACTTAGCATCCCCAGCAAATGGAGTTATGACAGTTCGGACCTGTTGGTACTTGGCGAAATGGTCTATATTACCGAAAGTTTCCATAGTTTTCTGTAGAGCAATCATAGCTGGCTCTGCGTCGTCTGGAAGGTGTGTGTGACTTGGTAGAGCTGATTGGTGCTGTTGCTGTTGCTGGATATTAATGAAATGTTGTTGTTGCTGTTGGAGCAGTAATTGTTGCTGATCAAGCTGTGGTTGCAACGTTTGTGGATCCATGATAGTGATTAGTGATTAGGAATGTCTGCTATCACTAAAAAAGTGGCTGTTCGCGCTCCAAAATGAGTATGCTTTCATAAAAGAAAAAGGGCTGGTCGCGGCATCAGTGTTTGAAGTATGTTTTTACTAAAGAAAAGGGCTGGTCACGGCGCCAATATAAAGACGTGTGTGTGGCCGTGCTGGTTACAACATGAATGTAAGAATGTGTACGACCGGGTCAGCTGGCCAGTCAATTGTGTTGTGCGTAGGTAAATATATTGACGAGAGCTAATCCTTTATAAACAACTATGTCACCAGCCTACTGCTATGGAAACACCTGTTAAAGGTAAATTAGGGAATTCAATACCAACAGAAAAAGAGCAAATGAAGAGATGGGCTGAGCACTTCATGGAGGTGCTAAACAGACCACCACCAACAATAACACCTGATTTTAATAATGAAACACCCACAACCACTGTAGTGGTTTTGATGGTACTGTATGGTTGTTGTGTTACCTAGTGTAATGTATGAGGTCAGCTGTGAAGGCTCCTGAGATAAATGTAGATGTGAATTACAGAAGGCCCTTCTTACTACCACTTACGACTTCAAACATATATCTTTTACTATTATGAATGTAGCTACGTTAAAAGTCTAGGGTACTGAAATGTAATGTGTTGTAGTAGAATATACAAACACACACAGATAATTAATAAGTCTAATAATATTAATAAAATTCTATAACACACTGAACTAACTCAGACTGTTTTAGTTTCAATATTAAAATTTTTTCTAAATTTATTTGTTCTGAACCAAGGTTTTATTTTGGTCAGAACATATGAAATGTTATGGAGTTATAAATGGAATGCATAAATATATGGCATAATAAAATGGAATGTGTGTACATAGGTATTTTATAAGACTGGTTAATATTAATTATATTTATAATGTCTCTGGGAGAACTATTACTGGATGTGCTGTTGGGGTGGTGTCATCACACCCACTCTGTGACTAGAACTAGCTTTGTCCATTGTCTTATAGACTTTAGAAAATGTTCTATTTCCCAAAATTCAGTATATTGTGATGGGGACATATTTATAAATAGTTAAGAGTTCTGGTGAATCCTCAGCAGGCCACTAATACACTCATCTTGTCAGTGAAGATCTGATGCTGGATTCTGGTGGCCCACTCCTCTCGGTAGCTAGAATACAATGCTAGACTGCACCGACACCACTGTTAGGCACACACATCTGCTTGTATAATCTTGATTACTTATGTGGCACTACCCTAGTACCACAACAGAAACTCACAATTCTGAAACAAAATTTTTGCTATGTGTCAGTACTCTATTTACTGCACCACTCTTACACACAGCACAACACATCAACATTACACAGAGGGGTCAGATCTCTCTGACCAACGCAGCACATCTTACCCAGTTGTTTTCATATAGTATCAGTTCCCCCAAGACTGCATTGCATCTGTGATATGTTCAATAGTTTCCTTTTATTCAATAAGATAGGTGATATGTTCCCACTGATCTCAATAGTAGATCCGCCTTCCATAGTCTTAGTTAGGCGTCCATATATTTTGTTTGTCTCTAGACCCTGAACTTGGGCTGGGGACCTAGAGCGAGCACTTACCTGTCGTAATCATTTTATATGATATGGTAGTATCAATCACTCGAAATATTAAAATATATAAAATAAATGCTTTCATTCTTACCAGAATTCAGAATTGAGAACACAGTTAATTTCTAGCAAAACTCAGCTGAGCTGCTGGCTATATGATGGCGTCCCACTAAATGTATGTGATATCTTCTGGGGAAAACACCACAGGCAATAACCGACTGTGTCCCTGGACAGAATTGTATCAAATGGCAAAAATGCGCTTCTCTGTCCCGCTAATATGATTACATTTGCCCAATCACAGACTTCCCCCCTAACTTTTCAAATCTACAACCAAAAGTCACATTTTAGTCAGATCTCAGTCAAGTGTGTATTATTGTCTGTTGGTCCGTCTGTCTCTACTTGTTTTTTCATTAAAAAACACGCTTGGTTCTTGGACCAACTTCATGCAATACCCTGCACAAATCTGCCTCCTAAGTTATTTTTAGCCACAATTCTCCACCTTCCCCCTCTCTTTCATTACAGCTTGATTTTTGCATTTGCGTGTCTCAAGGCCGAAAATTTGAAACTTTAGTGAAAGTATGAACAGTACAGTCGCTAGTCTGATATGAACAACACAGTCTTTTGTCAATATCGTCCTTGTTATCTATCCGTCTGTATAATTTAAAGTATATTAGTTCTCTGCTTAAGATGGGCTATCAAACTAGCTAGGTTTTATATTCATAACTCTACTATTAAGAAAAAACATATTTTTTCTCAAGTTTAGTTTTTTGAAATTTGTTCGCGAACCTTCTCTACGGCGTTTGCCGCTGAATTCAAATAAAACAACCAAGTATCGTAAAACGTCCAAGAAATGACTGTTGCGAATAAGAGCTAAGGTCTTTTTTTGTCCATTTCCTTACATTGTGTCAACTATTGACGTGAATTTTTTTTTTCTTTTACTACCAATTGCGTCTTTTAGCCTTGCTAGATTCAAACACGTGTTCAGTCATATTTTTCCTTTTTTTTGATCTCCGTTTCCCTCCCGTCTACAAAGGGTAAACCGTTTCGACTGCACGTCTAACTAGTTAGTTTGACTGGGGGTAGGAAATGCGGGCATGGGCGAGCATGTCTCCTAGTATCTTACGCATTAATTTTATCCCTACATTCTATCCTTATATTTGGAGATATTTTAACGTTGCATCAAGGTAAATTCATCACAACCACCTTGCCAATAACTTGCGATGAATTCACGCTGGACGAGATCAAACAAGCCGTTAAAAGATTAAAAAATTTTAAAGCTGCTGGAGTTGACGAAATTTCAGGGGAAATGATTAAAGCAGTTAATGACAACAACCTCTTGAGAATTTTAGATATTATAAATGAAGTATGGAGAGAAAAACAACCACCACAACAATGGAAAGACAGTATTATTGTAAAGTTACCGAAGAAAGGTGATCTATCAGACTGTAATAACTGGCGTGGTATATCTCTATTATCAGTACCTGGAAAATTATTATGTTGCATGATGTTAGAAAGACTTAAATTGCATGCTGACGAAAAGATCAGAGAAGAACAAGCGGATCATATCTGAGTATATGTTACTGAACAAAACGTATTACTTATTGTATATTAAAATAGCATTTGAAAAATTGTGTTTATTATTTCAGTTATATATAAAATAAATATTATTGAATAAGGGATGTCATGTGATTGTCTTGTCTTGCGGCTCTTCGCTTTTTTCAAATGGAGACAACATTAAATATTTGTCTCTTTGTCATTGAAAAGTTCCCGACCCCTGTTTTAGAGTGAAAGAAACACACACAACACATTCTCAGACCCTCATCCTTCACATATATACACCACAACAACATGTACCCACAATATACTCACACATACCTAATATGCTGACGATTCCATACCAGTCGTTTATTGAAAGTCATAAAGTCCCTGACTAAAATAATGACTCACTAACAACAATGTGGCACACCCACACACTAAGATACGCCATAATACTCACACAAAACTGTAAATGGCTTGACAAGAGATATATAGTTTTACATATAACTAGAACAGTTTATTTGTTGTTGGGCATACTAAATTTATTGTCTACAATCAAGTAAAACGTTAAAACCGTCTCACTTAATTGATTCGCTATTGAGTACTCGGAGAAATATATTTTAAATGTTTTGTTTAATTCTTACTATCAGTGGCGGCTCTGTCTTTACGGATTGTGGGGTCTACACCTATCATAACATTCAACTTTGTCATGTATTAATAACGATAAATAACTAATCTACGTTGATATCTGGGATAAGATAACCATCTCTAAGAATGTGAAAGAAATGTTTCACCAATTTTGGTTTGGGTTTTTAATGGACTGTGGTAGGGTCAATTTAAGCTCCGGTGCAGTGTTTCGGTAATTTGTTCGTTTCTAGTGGGCCCGGGCTTGTAGGCTTGAACCTTACACTCAGTAAATGGCTCCAAACTGCCCAACATTATAAACTTGACCAGAACGACAGATTCACACATAGCCACATTTATTAATTCACTTTCAAACATGTAGGCGATACATTCATGACATCCTTTTTATAATACATATTTATCCATTTTAAGGTACTCTTAATAAACGGTGAATATCCATTCAAGGATTATATTCCATATCCAAACAGTTTCCATAGGAACACAGTTACATACTTTCACTCAGTCTGTAAGAGTGTAAACAATTTTTTTTTTTTTAATTAATGAAAAAAAAGATATCCCGTTCAACCTCTGATGGGTTATAATTAGGATATATATTGTTTTCATTTCCAAATAATATGAACAACCGCCGAAATGAGAAAGTGGCATTATATCTGTCAAATCATTGTAAATATGGATAATCACAATTGTGCTTATACGTTAAATAAATAGAAAACAAAAATAAATATTTAAAAAAAAAAATCAAGAATAAACTCTGAACAAGAATAATATTAAAGTGGAGGGGGTGTAAAGGTCTGGTGGTTCTGGTTATATAACGGACTTTAACAGATATTTAATTGGCTTTCATCTGTTAAAAGTCATATGCATTGTAAAAACAGCATCAGAATGTCACATTCCCAGCCATTATGTATTAACATTTGTTCGTGTTAAATATTGTTTAAATATATTATGCAGTTCCCTAGGTCTGTCTATTCTCAACACCTCTTCTATATTTATTGGTAAGTTGGATGCTTGCAAATAATCTAATATTGGTATTCTCATTTGTTCATACCTCTTACATTTTAACAAGAAATGTTCTATATTATTGTCTTGAAGACATCCTGCACAGTAAGGTTCTTCTATTCTGAAATAGCCTTTTCCCAGCTGTAGTCTGAGAAGTTTCTTATTACTGGGAATTTTCAATTCCCTAGATATCTGTCATTTTCTTGTTGGAGCCTTGAACATCTTATATGCATGTCTTCCTTTCAGATTTTTATCCCACTCTGCTCTCCATTCATCTGTTATTAAATCTTTAATTAAACTCTTAATCTCTAATTTACTCATCCCTACAATTATTAGATTTTTATCAGATCTACCTTTCTTGGCTTCTTTATCTGCCTTTTCATTTCCTTCTGTGCCAACATGTGAAGGTATCCAAGCAATTAAGACTGAACATCCTCTGGAATATAAGTATGTAGTAGCCAGAAATATCTCCTTTGCTATATCAGGTCTACTTCATTCTCGTAAGTTTCTAAGTGCTTTAATTGTTGAAAGAGAGTCAGTTAAAACTGTTAAATTTTTGGGAGGGTTATTAGAGAATATTTCTAGTGCTTTTAGTATTGCCACCATCTCTGTAAACAAATGCCCAAGTCACGAAGTCAAACAATGATACATCACATGTATGGTACGCATAGCAACAATCTAGTAGTGCCACACTTGCTTGCACTACAATCATCATCATTCTTACTCACATTTGACGTGCAAAAGCCTACACCACAAGAACCTCTGCTGTCTGTTTTCTGTACGACTAGCAAGAAGACCTGTCAAACTCACATTTGTAAAATAAACGTTTACCTTATTCCAAACCGGGTTATACAAAATCTCCTGGCAAAGCTTAGAATGGACACAACAACTTAGGTTAGATGCTTTATATTCACTTGGTCTGGGAAATTTTAGTATTCCTCTTATGACGGGTGATCTGAACCCATAAGTCTCCAGTCGTTGTATTTTAAAAAAGGCGGGTTTACTTTTAAGTTTCTAAGTTGCACTAATACTCTATCTTGGTCCTTTAAGTTTCCAGTCTTTGTATATAAAGCATGCGAGTTTACTTTTTAAGTTTCAAAGTTTAACAAACTCTTCAATCTGTCACTTATAACTTTGGAATTCTTAGTCCGATCCTTCTCTTGGCTTCTAGAAGTTGATAATTTGACGTTGCGATGCCCGTCTGATCTGTGACTAAGATTTCGCTAGATTATATTTCCATTTCCCAGGTCAAGTCCCAGATTGTACTTTAGACAAACGTGCCAATGAAAGTTAAAGTATATTTCGGCTCTCTAATCAAGCCAATTGTGAGCTCTTTAGAACTAAATTGGTAGAGGTGTTAAATGATAATATCCCCCGCGTGTTTTAAGATATCAAATTTTTAAATTCCAACTCGTGACTTTTTTTCTAGTAAGGCAGTTGTGGTGGTTTTTGATGTTATGTAATGTTGTTGCTCTGTATTTCTATTGTCCTGAATGAGGCCAGCTGTGAAGGTTCCTGATTATAACAAATTATGGGTTGAGTTATCAGGAGACCTTTCTGCTACCACCTTATGGCCTGAAACAGACTTATTCTTGACTAGTATGTCTGATAGCTACGTATAATGTCTAGGGTTATGACAGTGTGGTGTGATGGTATTTTAACTCTAACACACACACACACATATAAACAAATATTAAAGTCTATGATCAACTAAAGTGACACCTGGGTTAAATTTTCACATGTAACTCTTTTCTATACAATATTTATTTGTCCTGAACCTAGTATTTTTCTGGTCAGGACTTTCAAAATCAAAAGAACTCAAGATATATTTACACAAAATACTTTTAACCCAAAGGGACAACTTGTCCAAACATATATATTTCAAATATACTAATATGATTCCTAAAGTGTTTCTATTAATGGCTTCTAACACTGAATGGCTGTTTGGGATTCTTTAATCATGCCCAGTTATGTTCTACACCACTGTCCGTGTTAACTCTTTGGGAGTATAAGTATAATGTTATTAAAGTTCACAAGGGTGCCCTATTCTCTGAAGCTGATGAAGGGTTGTGTGCCAGATATCATTCTTAACTGGCACAACGGGAACTGTCCGTGTTCTTGCTGAAAACAATCAATTTGATGATGGCCCAAAAGTAACAGGGTGGACTCTGCAGATCCCTGTCACTACTGGAAATAAAAAGACTTCTCAACTGCTTTTTCAGACATCTGACACCGGACTAGTGCCAGATAAGACCCAGCAATTCAATGAATAAACACAGGTACGTGGATTAGCAGACTCCAGATGTACTGCCGGCTGACTGTGAAGCCTAATTGGTTTAGTTTTATAAGTATTTCTAAGGCAGATCACATCAGACTATCACACGCCCTGCTTAAGGGACTATAATACACAAATGGTGACCTCCTATCTAAGTTTCCCCATAATATCAAACGCATGGGCCAATCAGATTGGCAGACCAAGCTTTTTGTTTGAATTTTGAAAATAGTCAAAATTACATCTCAATTTTTCAAATGTACGTCGGTCACATTTTAGCATAAAAGTTAAAAACAGTCTTGGTTTTAGACCATAACAAGTTTTCTCCTCACACTTTTTAACTTTTTACGGCCAAAATATATTTTTGGTGTTAAGCCATCTCATAATTTTCTCCCCTTTCTAATAGAATACTTGTACTTTTTCCCAAGGACGCGTCAAAATGTTACCGTTAGCGAGAGTAGAGACGATCATGTTTTGGTTGGTCTGTCATAACCAATACAGTCTTTTGTCAATAACTTCCTTATCTACTGTTAGATTTTCTATTTGAAAGCATATTATTTATTAGAAGACCATAAGCCATCAAACTAAGTTTTGTGTTAATACTCCTATTAATAAAGAATTCCATATTTTTCTCATATCAGTTTCAATTTCTAACATTACATTAACTCTCCATCTCGTCCCCTCTTTTGCGTTTCTCAAACTGAAACTATTAGTCTGATACCCTATAAAATTTGACTCTTTTCTGCGAAAGCGCTATCTGTGTGTGTATATATTTTATCAGTGTGCCTATCGTCCAAAAAAGTAGTGGGTTTTTGCGGCATTTTAAAATTCTATCAAGCTTGCGGACACCCTTTTCGAACACAAACTAACGGCATCGTCTCGCACTGTCGTCTTGATTAGCTACTTCAAGCATCTAAACACTTGACAAGCCGACAGCATGTATTCGCTCTTTCACTTTTTATGCGTTCGTTTATGCTTCCACTGCTTTTAATCGTACTCTCTTTCCTGGAACAACTAAACTTGTGGTTTTCAAAATTTTACCGTTAACCCTTGACGGGCGCGTATATAAGTTCAATACTACTGGCGCGGGTAATGAAGACGCGTTACAACTTTAGTATGTCTAATTCTACACATGTTATAATTTTATTGTTGTATTAATGTACTTTATCACAGCAGTAATACTTCTGATTGCATCTTTAAGCAAACTCACAAGCAAATATGTGAACTTATTCCAGGCTAATGCTCTCCGCCCACATTGTCTCATATGTCATGTTTTCTGCAATATTGATACAAAGATGCCCAGCGGAAACGATTACGTATTATCACCTGTGTTTTTGGAAATACCTCAGACAGATTTCTCAGACAGCCAATTTGGTTTACGTAAACAATTCTGGGGAGAAGTCAGAGCAAACATGAATGTAGATGCATAAAATATGCTAAATAATAAGCGGATGAAGGAGAGAGATAAGGGCGCAAAAAGAAAATGATGTCACAATAACCAAAGACTGTAAATATCTCTTTTGTGCAATCTGTGCTGTAAATTTTTCTCCATTTTATAACAGTGATTTTATTTGGAAATATTAAGTTAAGTAATAAATGTTTGGATTTGATTTTACAACTAAAGTTATTGAATTATTTTCATTGATACTTGTCTTGTTTTCTGTGTTAAGATAATTGTAAGCTAAAAGGATATTTTGGAGCCAATTATCTTTTCCCTAGAAGTAAAGGATAAGTCCAGCGAGAAGGCAAAGTAGCCAATTGTTCATTACTTCTGGAATATCTGAACTGTGAGCTTAACAGCCCGACTTTATTCTGTCATCCCTTCACCAGTTCTATTTTCTGGGTCTGGATACTATCTTTATCCTTATCATCTGAACATCTTGCCACACTGGTAAAGATTCCACATTGCTCAGCAACTATCGAATCATCACCCTGCAGAATGTCTATGGTAAAGTACTTGAAAAGATGGTTGTGCGAGTAATGAACCACCTTATAAATGTCTATATTCTCTCTGATACCCTGGGTAGCTCTAGGCCCTTGAAAGCAACATGAGAAAATCCTTATATTTTATCTGATACGCTGGGTAGCTATAGGCCCATGAATGCAACATGAGAAAATGCTTATATTCTTCCTGATACCCTGGGTAGCTATGGGCCTATGAAAGTAACATGAGAAAATGTGGGACCATTTGTGTGTTATGTGTATAAGGGATTCCAAGGTAAACGAGAAACGACTGCTGTAGCATATGACCTCGAGGATGCTTATAACAGTGACAACTTTGAACCATTAATGAACTGTTTAACTCTTTAAGGACGAGCCCCCAGTTTTTAGGGTAAAAATCTGGGCTCAGAAGACGGGAGGCCAGTTTTCTTCGTCGCTCTCTTTGAACTAAGTTTTTGTGTCGTTTCATCTCAGTTAGAAGTTTTACAAGACTGGTAAGCGGAAGTATACCCTTGTTTATTATTATTTCTAACACGGGAAAGTTCTAGCGTCACTCTGTCGAGTTCTTTCAACACGTTTATATCAGCCAACTCGTGAAAATTTTACAAAATTTGTGTTACCTATTTTTGATGGCGTCTAGTTCATCTTCTACCAGACGACCTACTCGTCTTAGTGCTCAGCAGGCTCTTAGATTGATAGAAAATTTAGGCGAAGATGAAGACGGGTACAGCAGTATTGATTTTAGTGTTAATAATTCTAGGTCTAGTTCATCTTCCAGATGTGGATTCTGAGAATGAAGATGTTATGTCAGTAAGAGTGGGCGTAGTTCCATCATCTAACAATGATTCTTCAACATCAGACACAGTAAGACCTAATTTAGTTTTACAAAAGGGCATAAGCGAAAACTGGAGTTTGCTGAAAATATAGAATGGTAAGAGGACAATGTGGGTGCATTAACAAGGAACAGCTTTAGATTCCAACCAAAAAATGGAAGAGCAGTGGGTGTGTCAGCAAATCTAGCCCTAAATTAATCATCTACCCCAGTCAAGTGTTTTGAAAGCCTTGTATCATCAGCGGTAACGGAGGAAATTTCAAAAAGCATAAACCGCTTTGCAAAAATTGAAGTGCAGAAGCATACACCTTAACTGAAACGATCAATATATAATAGGTGGAACTCAGTAAGAGAAATTATGTGAGTACAGCACACTATAAGTCAGAAGAGCTCAGGACCACCACTAGTGTAGGACAAGGTGATATCCTGTCACCTTATCTTTTCATACTCCTCATGGACAAGGTCATCAAGGCATGTAAGGAGAGAACAAGAAAGTATTCAGTGGGATACTGGAAGATGAGACAGGTCTGTATTTCAGAGCTGGCATTTGTTGATGATATTGTTCTGATTGCTAAATCAGAGGCACATCTCCAATCCAACCTGCAAGTCTGGAAGGAAGAGCTGGAGAAGAGTGGGATGGTCATAAGCAGCTCTAAAACAAAATCCTTGGTGATATCATGAGAAGAAAGAAGAGATCAGATTAAGCTGGGAGAACAGGTCCTGGAGCAGTTCGACCATTTTAAATATCTCGGAGCTATTATAGACCGAAAGAGAGGCATCGGAGAAGAGGTAGCCACTCAAAAAGCAGCAGCTGGGAGACGTTTTCAGGCCATAAATCGAGGATTCCTCAGCAAGAAAGAGGTTGGTAAGAAACCTAAGATGGCTATATACCGCTCCACCTATGTACCAGTCTTGACATATGGATGCGAGTCATGGACAATGACCACAACCCACAAAAGCCAGATCCAAACCTCAGAAATGAGGTATCTGAGAAAGGTGGTTGAAGTAACAAGAAGAGACATGGTCCGCAACCAGACGATACGTCAAGCCTAAAATCTCCTGCAGACCCAAGTAGAACAACCCCAACTAAGATGCTTTGGCCATGTCTGCAGAATGGGAGAAGATTGGCTACCACGACAAGCATGGGAATCAAAGAGCCAGGGATCCAGACCTCCAGCACGACCCAGAATACACTGCGAAGACAACATTAGACAATCTTTGAAGGACCGAGGACTAGAATGGAACCACGCCAGGAGGAAGACAGTCGATAGGATAGTCTGGCCCTCTCTCTTCCAAACCTCTACACCTCACGGTAGAAGGGGAATGACTAAGTAAGTAATTAAGGAACCTAGTAAGTGAACATGAGCTTCTATAATGTTTTGCTCTGCTTCAAGCAATGGGTATCGAAACAAGGTCAAGTATTACAGATTATTTTTCCTCACAAGAGCCTGTTTCACACTCCATTTTAATCCCAAATGATGAAGAGACAGATTTGTGTCTATATTTCCAACTATGCTGCATATTTGTGAGCCTTTTGCAGAACGGAAAACAAAATAGAGCACTTCGTTCAAATGTTATACTCTAAATGTTGTGCGGCATAGACAGTAGAGTGTATTTCATTTTCTGGATGACACATGGAAAGTATTTGGAGTTTAAACTTATTGTGTAATTTATTTCCAAAATGGATGTAGTTTACAGTGATCTATATCTTGGATAACACAACTGATGGATTAGCTTCTTCAACTGGTAAGTCTGATATGTTTTTGTTTTGTTTTTGTTTAGTAAAATTGTTTTCTGTTTCGTTTCTAATTACTTTATATTCATTAAAAATTTTAATTTATAAACTCAACATATTCAGAATCCTCATTCAATTTTTTTTTCAAATATACTTGTATATAACATGACTATATTTCTTAACAACTTTGAAATAACACTTACATGGTAACACTATATGAAAAACTTAAGTCGCAGACAATTTGTGACAAAAGAGTGTCTTTTCGTTTCTTGATGCCAAATGAAAAGTAGTTAGAGTATAAACTTGAACTATATGTGTTTTAGTCTCCTAATCTCCAACTACTTTATACTCATTAAAAATAAATGTGTAAATCTATAAACTGATCATTTTCACAATCCAAATTCAATTTCCTTTTAAGTATATGTAACATGACCACATTTGTTAAAAACTTTCAAATAACTGACACTTTCATGTTAATACTATATGAACAAGTTTAGTCGCAGAAAAAATGTGACAATAGAGTGTCTTTCCTGTTCTTGATGCCAAATAAAACGTAGTTATAGTACGTATAAACTTGAACCATATGCGTTTTATTTCCAAAATGGATGTAGTTTACAAAACTTGTACCTTAGATAACACAACTGATGGATTAGATGTCTTCATTAGATAACACAACTGATGGATTAGATGTCTTCATTAGATAACACAACTGATGGATTAGATGTCTTCATTAGATAACACAACTGATGGATTAGATGTCTTCATTAGATAACACAACTGATGGATTAGATGTCTTCATTAGCTAACACAACTGATGGATTAGATGTCTTCATTAGCTAACACAACTGATGGATTAGATGTCTTCATTAGCTAACACAACTGATGGATTAGATGTCTTCATTAGATAACACAACTGATGGATTAGATGTCTTCATTAGCTAACACAACTGATGGATTAGATGTCTTCATTAGCTAACACAACTGATGGATTAGATGTCTTCATTGGGTAATTCCGAACTGTTTTGGTTTTTTTGTTTAATATTTTTCTTCCTAGTCTCCAAACATTTTATACTCATAAATAGTTTGTAAATTTATAACCTGAATATATTCAAAATCCTCATTCTATCTTCTTTTCAGATATATATATATATATATATATATATATATATATATATATATATATATATATATATATATATATATATATATATATATATATATATATATATATATATATATATATATATATATAACATGACTGTATTTGTTAAAAACTGTGAAATAACACTTACATGGTAACACAATATGAAAATTTGTGACAGTAGAGTGTCATTCCTTTTCTTCAAGTCAAATTAAAAGTAGTTAGAATATATAGTTGAACTATATTTTTGTTATTTTCAAAATGGATGTAGTTTTAAAAAACTTGTATCTTGGATAACACAACAGATGGAGTAGCTGTCTTCAGTGGGTAATTCTGATACGTTTTTTTTTTGTTGGTTTTATTTGTCAATTATTTTCTTCCCACTCACCAACTACTTTATACACATGAAGATAAATTGTAAATTTATAAACCGAACATATTCAGAATTCTCATTCAATGTCCGTTCCAAATATATATAACATGACTTTTTTGTTAAAAACTTTGAAAGAACGGACCTTTACATTGTAACACTTTATGAAAAACCAGAGTCGCAAACCATTCCTTGCGTAAAACATGGGAAAACCCCTACGTCCTCAAAGAGTTAATGGCTTGCAGTGTTGACCCTTGGCTAACTAGATGGACCTACATGAGGTAGGTAAATGGTGTGAGGATACCAGATCCAAGATCAATCTCATCAAAACCTATTAGTTAAAGTGCTCCATGAAAAGCTCTATATTGAAAGCAGGTCTTCCAGACATTACTTTCAGTCGGCAGAAAATTGAAAGGCAAGACAAGCTGAAATACCTCGAAATAATACTTCATTGCGTGTTATAATACAAGTACTATGGTGATCTAATCGTACAACAGAATAACAAAGGTCTGGCAGTTTTAAAAACATTTGTCAAAAACCAACCAAGTGTATGGGACGTCCCTTTAAATAAAGATAGATATCCAACAAAGAGAAGAACTGTAGAACATCTAACGCAGTTCAAAGAACTGTCAAACACAATTGAAAATAGTAATAAATATAGAAGCAAACTACCACTCTGGTCCTAAAAACACCAATCAATAGACTACTCACTTACTGAAAAAATCAAACAAAACATAGAAGATAAGGAAGCCAAAATGATAAGTAGAAGGTTCATAGATCAACTAACAAAACTGTTGATATTTACCGTCGTGTGTAGTAAATATTGTTAAATGAAATGAGACGTGGCTGGCTGTCATACATTACATATTATGAAGCATAATGACGAAGCTTGAACACACACTGGATATGACTCGACATGTTTAATCAACCATCTTAGAAGACAGGAAGTAGTAGAAGGTAAGCAGAAGAGTTCCCGATAAGGGCAAGTAACTCTACAAGATTATATATACAAAGACCATATCAACTTCCCCCCTTCTCTATGAGCGGACAAAGTCCTTCATCCAAGAGGGTCTCTTGCGATCTCTTTGCGGTCTCCCAGGGCTAGATTTCCCAGGACTAGAAGTAGCTGGAGCTGAAGGATCAACTTCTGGAGGATTGGAAATGTTCGCTTCACCAGTGTTCTCCATGTCTTGCAAAACAAACTGCTGCTCGGGTAGAACTGGAGAGGAGACATCAATTTCCAGGTCTTCGGGATCAGATGTGGAAAGTGTTGCTCTTTCAGAGAGCCTCTTATCAATCCTTCCAGGTTTCCAGTTTGGTTGTTCAGGGTCTTGATAGTAGACTGGCTGGTGAGACAACTTGGGCAGATCATGAGCCGTTTTGTCATAATACTTCTTCACTGATCTGTCTCTCTTGCATCTACTTTCAGTAACTCTACTGTGAGGTGTGTCGTGAGAAATTCTAATCCACATAAATAAATTAAAAAGTAAATGTAAAGCCTAACAAATAAATTTAATAAAAGGAAAGAAGTATGGTAAAGACCAGTGCTGTCACAATGACTGTACTCGAAATCCCCCTTGTTTTCTCCTTCGTCTGCAAATTGTAACGTTTCACGTTGATAGTAAAAGCCTACTGCTTCAATACCCGCTTTCTACGATAAAACGTGTACTGCCTTTCTAAGAAAAACCTTGAGATACGCAAGCTGACCTATATTTAATATTCCATTCATGTCATTTTATACACTAAGTTACCATAAACGAAAGACAGATGGACTAAGGATAGAAAGAAAGGGAGGGGCTGAAAGCCAGAACGCAGGCAATACTACCACAGTCTCGCGATACACAATTAATGCCACCCCTAACACGCGTGTAAGGCCACAAGCACTAACTTTTTTTCAAATCGACAGTGATAAAAACACTCCCCATACGAGAGTTAGGTTTAAAAAACTTACAAAACGCTTATTAGGAAACATGACATTCTACTGCTTTATGTCTAAAATCCTGACATTAGTCTGACAGTACAGCAGGACAGGTGGCGGTTCTAAACATAAAAAATAAAAAAGCAGCACGACTATCCTAGAAGAAAATACATATTTAGCCCCATTAAATTTATATATTTGGGTTACTTAGGACTTGCTGACAAAGAATATGTTAAACGTTACGCAAATAGTCTAGGAATTAACAAATTATAGCCAAAAGAAATAGTGAGGGATGTCAGACAACACCAAAATCAGAATCGCTCAGTGGCAGATTTTCACACCACCATTGTACGGGAAATAGGTCCCCATGTTACCTCCTATTTGATTGGCGGAAAGTAAATGTAAGGCTAAACACGATTAGTCGGGCTATAAATACTATCTTTTGTTGTTAGGGGAGACGGAAGGAAGGGTACTTTTTTTTGAAAAGCTGTGTAAACATGGCACGATTGGTTAGACCCGCCAATATAGTCAGGTCAGCACCACATTTTCGAATAAACTTACTAAAGAACCAGTGCGTTGAGCGCCAGTGCATATTTTTCTAAATAAAAGCCTGGGACATCGGCAGATCGAAATTGTGCTATATTCATTGCCAGTCAACGTAACTGTGTATTATTCCATGAATTGTGGTAAGCTTGAAATATTTGATATCTTTTTAATGAAAATTGAATGTAAATTGATAATTTATGTCTGTATATATGTGTGGTTCAGTAGCGAACATGAGGTAAAGCCTATATAGTGCTCCAACCTGAACAGAAGGTGTCGGAGGAAAGTAAAACTACATGGAATTGCCAAACAGTACACTGACACCTATCTTATTGATTAGAAAGAAATAATGCTGGAATTGCAGAGGCGTAGTAACCATTAGGGAGGAGTATACTGGTGAAAATTGTTTCAGATGAAGATAGCAGTTGGCCTACCGCTCTGAACTCAGTGTTTGTTATGTATTGTGTTCAGTCTGGAAATTTATTATAAATTAGTTCTGAAATAGGAGGTACAACCTTCTTGTTTCAGGGACCGTGGTCCTAAAGTTATTGAGCAGCACCTGGTCTGAGCTTTGCTGAATCTAGAGGCTGACAGCATACTCCTGGGTCCAGATAGTGACCAGTGAGGTGTCTCCAGAACACAGGGAGGCTATCGAGCAGAGGAGTCTTTTCTTGCCGCCATCACGAAAGATAAGCGTCTGTGGCCAGAGGAGCTCAACATTATGCCCCCCCTCAAAATCTGACTTTATAATAAAACAGAGGGAAAATACAGTGTTTAAATTGATAGGAACTGTGAACTTTTCCCCATACTATTTCCAAGATAAACAAACACTTGAAGTCATGATGACAAATAACAACATAGCTTGAAAAAACAAAACCAGTATTACCTCATATTACTACTACACAACTGACACACATAGGATAATATTAATAAACTATGTCACTACAGGGTTCATATTGATAAATTCTGTACATATAAATTGTAATTACAATTGATTGTGATTCCTGGTTCACTTTGTAGTTGAATCAGGACATATATATTAGTGAAAGTAATTAATACATATTTATATTTGAAACTTTACCAGTGCCTCATTTAAGATAGTCTTATAGAGTGTTAAATGTGTGTGAGTTTCACAGTGTTGTCAAGTGTGGTGGAATAAATTAAATTGTTTATCTGTCTGTTGTTGTTGTGACTTACACTTCATCATATACATACCCTAGACATTTAACGTAGTCATCACAATATTCCAGAATAATTCTGACTGAGGTATAATGTGGTAGCAAGTAAGGTTATCTGCAAAACACTAGACCTATTAGATACAGATACCTTCACAGCTGATCTCAGTCAGTACACTAAGTCCCCTATAAATATTTATAACATCCCACTTTACCACAAGGTGCAACGGGTTTCACTGCAGAAGGTATCAGCGTACGCAGTTTCCTGTTGAACAGTATTTCTGCTGGACTTTGATCAAACCCTTGTCTCGGCGTATTACGAAGTTCAAGTAGTGTCTCATATGCATCTGTATTGTCCTGAACAGTCTTTCTCATCATGCCCTTGATGAATTTCACAGCAGATTCAGCTAATCCATTGGCTTTATGATGACCTGGTGCTGATTTAACATGAAGTATTCCCCATCTAGCAGTAAATGATCTGAACTGTGCAGACGTGAACTGAGTACCTTGGTCAGATACAATGACTTTGGGAACACCATAACGAGCAAAATGAGACTTCAATTTCCTGATGACTAACTGTGCTGTCATTGTAGGTAGAAAGTCTACTTCAATGAAGTTGAAGAAGTAGTCAATCAGGACTAAATAATATCGGCCTTCTATAATGAAGATGTCAGTGCCAACTTTCTCACAGGGTGATAAACCTCTTGAGTGTTGGTTTAAAGGTTCTTTAGTATTCCTTGCCTTCGTTTCTTGACATTCTGGACAACTGTCAGCTATCTGTCGAATCTCAGCCGTCATGCCGATCCAAAACAGACAACTTCTGGCCCGGCGCATCATGCTGTCAAATGCAAGATGAGCAGCATGTAGCTTCTGCTTGATTTCAGGCCTCAGTGCTTTTGGGATACGAATACGCTCTCCTTTAAGTATTATGCCTTGCTCTGTTGTCAGAGTATCACGAATGTCAAAATAAGGCATAAGCTCAGCTGGTACATCAGACTTTCTTTAGGCCACCCATCCAAAATGGTCGACTTCAACCTCTGGAGCACGCTGTCTTTGAGAGTTTCAGCTTTAATCTTTTCCATCATCACATCTGGTATTTCAGGTAGTCTTACAGGTGCATCAGCTCCTGCATTGCTTTCTCTATCAGCTAAGGAATCCAATGTGACATTATGAATACAAACTCTGGACAGTGTGTCGGCTATAAGAAGATCGGAACCTTGTACCCATTGGAATTCAAAGTCATATCGATAGCTGCGCATCAGTAAATTCTGCAGTCTTCGAGGAATTTGACTCAGAGGTTTCTTAACGATGGCTGCCAAAGGTTTATGGTCGTTGATGACTGTAACTTTCCTTCCATAAGTGTACTGGTCAAAGCGTTCCAAACCATATACAACAGCTAAAGGTTCCTTCTCAATTTGAGCCCAGCGTTGTTCTGTTTCAGTTAGAGCTCTAGAAGCAAACTCTATTGGCTGACCATTTTGTAGGAGGACAGCCCCAAGTCCATAGCTGCTACTATCAACTTGAATACACAAAGATTCATCAGGATCATAGTATGCGAGTACTGGAGTAGAAGTAATCAGTTTCTTGACTCTCTTGAAAGCTTGTTTACATTCAGCAGACCAGATAAAAGGAGTATCCTTACGGGTAAGTTCTCTTATTGGATGAAGAACTTCTGAAAGATTGTTGAGAAACTTTGCTAGATACTGTATCATGCCGCAAAATCTGCGAACCTCATGACAGTCCTTAGGAACGGGCATGTTTAGTATTGTCTCAACCTTTTTCTTGTCTGGTTCAACACCTCGAGCAGTAATAAGGTGACCCATGAAGGTAATTTCTTCTTCTTTCTCTTGGGCTTTAGCGTCATTCAGTTTAATGCCTTTCTCTTGACATCTTTGTTTCAGTGCTTTAAGCTTCAGATCATGGTCCTTAATTGCTTGTTGTCTGTTTGATCCACAACCTGCAATAACTATGTCATCAGCAACATTGATGCAACCATGAAGACCTTCAAGAGCTTGTGCTAGATGCCTCTGGAAAATTTCACTGCTTACATTCAACCCAAATGGTAGTCTAGACCATCTGAACCTTCCATAAGGTGTAATCATTGTTGTAAGTTTACTAGACTTCTCATCAAGTTTGATATGCCAGAATGCTTCCTTGATATCCAGCTTTGAGAAAATCTTGGCATTATTGAGTTCATGCAATACATCATCCAAAGTTAGTAATCTGTAATGCTCCCTCTGCAAAGCCTCATTCAGGGGTCTAGGATCAATGCATATTCTTAAGGAACCATCAGACTTTTCAACAACAGCCATTTGGTTAACCCATTCAGTCGGTTCTTCTACTGGTATTAATATACCTCTGTTCATTAGATTTTGAAGCTCTGACTTTACCTTGTTCTTAAGTGAAAATGGTATCTTTCTGCATGGCAGTGCCTTTGGACGAATATTAGGATCAATATGCAACACAGCTTCACCCAGGACACCTAGATGGTTATCAGAGTCATGATCATTTTCTGAACTGTCAGTAGCCACCTTAGCAATAAATTTGTTTGTGTTGACTGTCACAAACTGTAGATCCTGCAGTGTGTTGTTGCCCAGCAAACATGTGAATTTATTTTTCACAACAGTGAACCTTATATTGTGTTTTGTCCCAGTCTTAGGATTCTCAGCAGTTAATATAACTTCTCCCAGTGGAGTCATCTTAGTACCATTCCACATGACAAGCCTCTGTTTAGTGGGTAACAGTTGTTCTTGCATCACAAAGCGTTGACAGATTGTATTCACATCAGCTGCTGTGTCTAGCTGAAATTTTACCATTTTTCCATTGATAATGAGTTGTGCAGATGTACAGGCTTTGCTAGACTTCACACAGTTAAGAAAAACTTCAGAATCTTCCACTGACTGTGTGTGAACAGTGTGAACTTTCTTGCATTTAACTTTAAAATGGTTTCTTCCCCCACAGTTTGAGCAAAACTTCCCCCATGCAGGACACTTTTTCTTAATCAATGGATGTTTCTGTCCACAGTAATGACAGGCTTTACCAGTATGCTGCAAAGTGTCTATCTTGGGAGATTTATGGTTGAGTGATTTTTTCTGTACCTTTTCAACCCTTGCTTCAGAAGGTTGTACTGTATTATTCATCTCACTTATGTCGTTTCCAGTTTGCTCGAAGATTCTGCATATGTGAATGGCTTTCTTTAGATCGAGGTCAGTTTCTCTCAAGAGCTTCTCTTGTAACCTTTTGTTGACAGTAAAGACAATTTTGTCTCTTATCATACGATCCTTGTCGCTAAAGTTGCACAAGTCCGTCTTAGTTCTCAGCTCAGTCAAAAAGGAATTAAAATGTTCTTGAAGAGGTGTGTTCCAGAATCTGAACGTATGTAATACTTCATTGCTTCGTGAGCTACAATGGTTCTGGAGCAAATCGAGAATTTTGTTAGGATTAGAGTGGTCTCCTTCCTCTGCCAGTTGATCAAAAACTTCAACAGCTTGAGGTCCAGCACAGTGTAAGATAATGGCTGCACGAACAGAATCAGGTTTCGACGCCATCTCTGATGCATCCATATATAATTGTAACTGTCGTCTCCATTTACGAAATGTTTCTGGTTCGACGTTATTTATGTCTAGGCAGGGTGGTAACCGAAATAAGGGCCGTTCTGCCATGACGAAATGTCTAATAATGGTATGCAAGCAATAAACAGTAATCTCACCTCAAGTAGTCTAATGACATTCAGCACACGTGTCACAAGATATTCATCAGAATAGTTCGAATTCCGTAGAAATAAACACCGCTGCAACCATGTTGATATTTACCGTCGTGTGTAGTAAATATTGTTAAATGAAATGAGACGTGGCTGGCTGTCATACATTACATATTATGAAGCATAATGACGAAGCTTGAACACACACTGGATATGACTCTACGTGTTTAATCAACCATCTTAGAAGACAGGAAGTAGTAGAAGGTAAGCAGAAGAGTTCCCGATAAGGGCAAGTAACTCTACAAGATTATATATACAAAGACCATATCAACAAAAACAAAGTCTGGCTGTCTACGCTGATCTATCCAAGGGTGATAGTGGACAACTAGGTGCCGGAGTTGTAATACCACAGTGGGGAATTTAAAAAGTCACAGTGTAACTGAAGGGGCTTCGATTTTTACCGCAGAGATATTAGCGATTCTAAAAAGTTTAGAAATAATCGAAAATAACCCACCAGAAGCTGTTACGATTTTTTCGACTCACTTTAATAACTACAAGCAGTAGAATACACAGGTAAATGTAGCCGGCCAGACATAAAGGAAGAAATTCTAGCAATTAATTCATCACTAGGGAACAGAGGATGTAGTGTGAGGCTAGTGTGGGTTTCAGCACACATAGGTATAGCTGGTAACGAGTTGTCAGACCAGAACGCCAGGTGTGGAAGTATAAGTAACAACAATATAAGAGCAGGACTGGGAAGGTCGGAGATCAAGAGCCACGTGAAGATAACCATAAACTAGGAATGGAAGAAAACTTGGAAAAACAGTAGAAAAGGCAGACATGCGTTCAAACTGCTGAAAGAACCAACAAGGACATGCCAGGTCAGAGAAGAACTAAAGGTACCCTCGAACAAAAAGCTGTGGAGTCTCGGTGCATCATACTTCATGATAGAGGAACCACACTGCCAAGAATGTCAGGAAGAAAATGACATAGACCACTACCTGATCCACTGTAAAAAAATATGATCAACAGAGGCTAGAATTAAAAACATACTTTAGAAATAACAATATAGACATGGCAGGGGATAAGGTTTGAAGTATAGATGCCCCAAGAGATGCCCAATCAATACTTAAAAGATATATACATAAAACAAAGGATGGGAGCCGCGCTGGTGTAATGGCTACAACGTTGTACTGGCGACCAGGTGTTCATGGTTCAAACCCGGCCGTCGGCGTTTGAAGAAATGTTTACGACCGGAAATTTGACTGAATAACCTGAACGGCTCCTGCACATAAATCCCGTGTGGATGGGAAGGAGCGAAGCTCCTGACCGGGTTGGAAGGAAAGTCCACTGACCCCCCAGCCTCGCAATGACATGTCATTGGGCCGAAAGAGCTGGAAAGCTCGAGTGCCTCTGGTTATAGAAAAAAAAAAAAAAAGGAAAACAAATAAGGTTAGTAACAGTGGAAATATCAAACACCAATAACAAAAATGATACTTCAGAAAAGACATTCAATCAAAAAGAAATTAAGCAACAAAAAACTAACATATCATAAACAAAATAAAACCAGACAAATTAGCAAACCTATTAACCACTCATAGGACAAGGAAAAGCAACGAGATAAAAAAAAAACACAAAATAATTACAAATTAAAACTAAGTGCAAAGAACAATAGTTATCTATATACAATACAACACTGAAAATAAAATAACAAATACTAGTAAATTAAAACCAGCAACTGCTAAAGACAATAGTTATTTAAACTTAATAGAAAATTAGTAAATAAAATGACACTTAATACCCCAATTATAATTAATTTTCAGGTTGAACAGGGTAGACCAAGATGGAACAAGAAGAGTTAATAATGGTAAGCTGTTAAGTGCCCGCTCTCCACTCATCACCTTTTCAAAACAACAACAACAAGATGCCATTGTGTAGACTGATGGGTCTGTGATACATGGAGAAATGAGGATGTGGCTTGTCTACTAGAGTAAACGGAAAAGTTGTCGCTGAACTTAGCGAGCTTACGTGACAACAAACCCCACCTTAAAGTAGTTGTCTGCGACTTCATTAAAAAGGGCAATTATTGTGTCAAACTCACAATCCATGTTTCGGAAGGTCCAAAGTTGATGGCTCCAGCATGAATTAAAAAACCGTCAGAAGCTAGTGCGGATCTACTGTCCTGGTCATGAAGGGTTACACGTCAATGAAAGAGCTAATACACTAGCTTCAAGAGCACCAATAGAAGGCGCATTGGATATGGATAAGGGAGAGATACTGAGGGCAATGAAAGAGCTAATACACTAGCTTCAAGAGCACCAATAGAAGGCGCATTGGATATGGATAAGGGAGAGATACTGAGGGCAATGAAAGAGCTAATACACTAGCTTCAAGAGCACCAATAGAAGGCGCATTGGATATGGATAAAGGAGAAATACTGAGGGCAATGAAAGAGCTAATACACTAGCTTCAAGAGCACCAATAGAAGGCGCATTGGATATGGATAACGGAGAGATACTGAGGGAAATGAAAGAGCTAATACACTAGCTTCAAGAGCACCAATAGAAGGCGCATTGGATATGGATAAGGGAGAGGTACTGAGGGCAATTAATGACCGTCTATTAGAGAATAATACTGAAATCGATGAATCATCTCAGCCAAGAACGCTGATATTTGACATCAAATGTAAAACCTGCAGGGATGGACGAATGAGAGGATGTGTACGGCGTGTATACAACCAGCGTGCTACAGGAACATTTATTATTGATACCCTTCGGCATTTGCTGAGGGAGACTGAGCACCTAAAGGTTTGCCCGGAGTACAGTGACGTCAATTCTGATCAACAACCAACTTACATGCATGAGTTATTACAACAACCAACTTACATGCGTAAGTTATTACAACAACCAACTTACATGCGTAAGTTATTAAAACAATCAACTTACATGCATGAGTTATTACAACAACCAACTTACATGCATGAGTTATTACAACAACCAACTTACATGCGTGACTTATTACAACAACCAACTTACATGCACGAGTTATTACAACAACCAACTTACATGCACGAGTTATTACAACAACCAACTTTCATGCATGAGTTATTACAACAACCAACTTACATGCGTGAGTTATTACAACAACCAACTTACATGCATGAGTTATTAAAACAATCAACTTACATGCATGAGTTATTACAACAACCAACTTACATGCATGAGTTATTACAACAACCAACTTACAAGCATGAGTTATTACAACAACCAACTTACATACGTGAGTTATTACAACAAAAATCATCTCAAGAATTTTGAGACGCAAATAGATGTTCTCATGGATCCCGATGGTCCACCTTCTCAAAGAATGGAGCGGACGAAAGTGTATCTATGTGACCCTCTGAGAAAGAATAATCTCGTGTCGTCTGGTTTCCGTGGTCAGTAAAGACCGTTTCACTTTGCATAGACCTTTAATTTGTGCGCCCTTATATACTAAGGAATTTTTCAAAGTGTTGCGAGGTCTCGTGACGATGGCTCCCATTCCACACCCCCTCCCAGTGGAGTATTGAGTACACTTTTACGAGACTCAGTGTCATGCTGTTCAGCTGGATCATATTGAAAATTCTAAGACAAATAATGTTGACTGTAGCACATTACAAAAACATGATGAACCATTCCTGTTTTGACTAGAACAATCTAAGACAAATAATGTTGGCTGTAGCACATTACAAAAACATAAATAACCAATCCTGTTTTGACAAGAACAATCTAAGACAAATAATTTGACTGTAGCACATTGCAAAAACATAATGAACCAATCGTGTTTTGACAGGAACAATCTAAGACAAATAATGTTGACTGTTGCACCTTACAAAAACATAATGAACCAATCGTGTTTTGACAGGAACAATCTAAGACAAATAATGTTGGCTGCAGCACATTACAAAAATATAATAAACCAATCGTGTTTTGAAAGGAACAATCTAAGACAAATAATGTTGTCTGTAGCACATTACAAAAACATAATAAACCAATCGTGTTTTGAAAGGAACAATCTAAGACAAATCAAATAACGATCAGTTTCATATGAGCAAATAACGTTTTACTTTCAACGTTTTACTTTCAACGTTTTACTTTCAACGTTTCTATTTCATTTTCTGGGGGCGGGGTTTCTTTGGGGGGGGGGGGTGTGGTTCTTTTATAATTTTAAGTTTGCCTCACCCTCACACTGCCTAAGAGCCGCCCATATGTATATTACTCGTTTTGTCTTTAAGTCAAATACTAAGTGGCGATGCTATGTACGACACAATATCAGATTGGGCGAAAAGAAGCTCTCACAGCAAGCAGAGGAGAGTAGAAAACGTCGAAAGAACACCAAGAAAATAAGCAGCTGATGTCTGTGACCTCAAGGGGCGCATTCTAATAGTCAGTTATGGCTGAATGGGCTATTATTATTATAATTAGTAATATGTCTTTGTTAATTGTTTAAATTTAATAAAAGAGCTTGATTGAGGAGTTTGGTGACTCTAATCGTCAGCGAGATATTTTAAACAGTAGATACAGAATAGCTTTTCAATATTCATTAGATATTACTGCTTAGTAGAGAGCATTGCCCTTCTCTGTTTTTCTTCCCATCACGAATAGGTTCCTTCTTTACTTATCGAGCGAGTTTAGGTGCACTTATTAAAGGTATTCACATTTCATAATTACGAGTACCTATTCACCAATCATAAATTGGCGCGTCAGTTAGTGGCCATTACCCTGGGAGTATTTGTGGCCGGGCTGGTTACAACATCAATGTAAGAATGTGTATGACCGGGTCAGTTGGCCAGTCAATTGTGTTGTGCGCAGGTAAATATATTGACGAGAGCTAATCCTTTATACGTTTCTGTTCAAGTGTTTACAGGCCTTCCGCCTGAGATGGAAATTCTTGACTGAAGTTTATTTTTTTTTCCAAGTTCGTTCTTACCCTTTAAGGTTTAGTGATAAGCAATACATCGTATAATGGTTTTCAAAATGATCCAACTGTAACACAGCAATGTAGAAAATTCAATCAGTGTTTAATTTATGTCATTTGAACAGCACTGGTATTTTCACAATGATGCAGTACATGTTACTTACGCTCAACAGAATAGTGAGTATTTTTCACAATGAAAATATAGATATCCACAGGAAAAATATTATCCACAAGAATAATATAAAAACTTGTCTACTTAAAATAAACGTGTCTACTAAAAATAAACTTGTCTTGATAATCTCAAAGATGAAGTCCTTCTAAATCTAAAAACCATAAACTAATCTAATCTGAAAATCTGATCTCAGCTTATAATCTACATCTGCATGCCCTATTGCCCACATCTCTCCCTTTATATGCAGGTCCTTCCTTTTCTCGCCATTTTTCACACGACTCATTCTTTTTTTCAACACGTTACAATTTTCTACACACGTCTCTCTGTTTTCGACAATTTGCATACGACTTTCGGTGTTTCGACTTTTGTGACATTTCTCTTCTCCATGAACAATGGAAAAAACCAAAATAGCAACTCCCACTTCACAAAATTGTCCATTCAAAAAGACCAATTCATTATTTTCTCTGAGACAGCTTTATTATGCCTCTCTCAAAGCCGTGAACCTTTCACGATACTGTGTCTTGTTCAAAAATGCCTTAACTGCTTTTAACGTCTGTTATTCCCATTCTATGTGGTTTTTAAACACGTATATTTGGTAGTGGGACAAATGGAAAAATATAGAGAATATGTGACACTCAGAACAGAAGTAAAGAACAAAGTGCTAGCAGCAAAACAGAAGTCCTGGGAAGAATTTGGAGAAAAGCTAGAAAAAGATGCACAAGAAAACCAGAAATTGTTCTATAAGACCCTAAAGAACATGAGGAAGGAAAAACAATGCCCTCTCAAATTTATAAAGGACAAGCAAGGCAAATTGCTTACTGCCCGAAGGAAGTAATGGAAAGATGGAAAGAATATTTCTCAGAACTCATTGATGGTGAGCAAGGTCAAACATCAGAAATGATAACCACTAGCACAGAAGAGGAAACCAATGGTGATGAAGATGACATAAAGATGGAAGAACTGAAGGCGGCACTGGAGAAAATCAAGATGGGCAAAGCAGCAGGGCATGATGGTATAATACCAGAAATGGTTAAGTACATGGGAGCATCAGGCGACCTGTTACTCCTAAGAGTCCTACAGGCAGCATGGTGCAACAAGACCATACCAAAGGATTGGGAGATCGCCATCATAACACCAATTTTCAAAAAGGGTGACAACCGACAGTGTGGAAACCATAGAGGCATATCCCTTCTCAGTGTCCCTGGAAAAATCTACTCTAGAATCCTACAGCAGAGACTCCGACGCCTAGCTGAGCCACAATTGGATGAGGTCCAGTGCGGATTCCGAGCAAACCGAAGTACTCAAGACCTAATCTTCACACTCAGACAGCTGAGTGAAAAGGCCCTTGAGTATAAGAGTGAGATCCATCTTTGTTTCATAGATCTGGAAAAGGCGTTTGACAGGGTCCCTTGGAGCAAACTTTGGGACTGTTTGGCAAGGAAGAATATTCCAGCACCTCTGATTCATGCTATACAGAGCTTCTACAAGTCTTGCAGAAATTATGTGAGGACAGCAAACCATAAGTCAGAAGAGTTCAGGACCACACTGGTGTAAGACAAGGTGATATCCTATCACCTTACCTCTTCATACTCCTTATGGACGATGTCATCAAGGCATGTAAGGAGAGAACAAGAAAGTATTCAGTGGGGTACTGGAAGATGAGACAGGTCTATATTTCAGAGCTGGCATTTGCTGATGATGTTGCCCTGATTGCTAAATCAGAGGCACATCTCCAATCCAACCTGCAAGTCTGGAAGGAAGAGCTGGAGAAGAGAGGGATGGTCATAAGCAGCTCTAAAACAAAATCCATGGTGATATCACGAGAAGAAAGAAGGCATCAGATTAAGCTGGGAGAACAGGTCCTGGAGCAGGTTGACCACTTTAAATACCTCGGAGCTATTATAGACCGAAAGGGAGGCATCAAGAAGAGTTGGCCACTCGAAAAGCAGCAGCTGGGAGACTTTTTCAGGCTATAAATCGAGGATTCCTCAGCAAGAGAGAGGTTGGTAAGAAAACGAAGATGGCTGTATGCCGCTCCACCTATGTCCCAGTCTTGACATATGGATGCGAGTCATGGGCAATGACTACAACCCATAAAAGCCAGATCCAAACCTCAGAAATGAGGTATCTGAGGAAGGTGGTTGAAGTAACAAGAAGAGACATGGTACGCAACCAGACGATACGTCAAGGCCTAAAATGCCACCCCCTACAGACCCAAGTAGAACAGTCCCAACTAAGATGGTTTGGCCATGTCTGCAGAATGGGAGAAGATCGGCTACCACGACAAGCATGGGAACAAAGAGCCAAGGATCCAGACCCCGAGGATGACCCAGAGTCCGCTGGGAGGACAACATTAGACAATCTTTGAAGGACCGAGGACTAGAATGGAACCAGGCCAGGAGGAAGACAGCCGATAGAACAGTCTGGCGCTCTCTCTTCCAAACCTCTACACCTCACGGTGGAAGGGGAACGACTAAGTAAGTATATTTGGTAGTGTATGCCAAGCGGTCACATATTTCTTACTCTGAACCAATCATTAGCATCAGCTGTTATCTCCACAACGAAGGTTGGCTGTAATGGATCTCCAACGTGTTCTGCCTCTTGTCTTGGTGGTGCACTCTGATAGTTTCTTTCCTGTCCATCTCTTTATGTAATCTTCCCACTTATAGCGCTGTCTTCTCCTTGCACGTTTGCCTTTACCTCTCTCTTCTATTGTGGTCTTCTGCAAGGTGTTATGCCTTTTTATGGGGCCAAAGTATGTTAGCTGCCTAACTTTGCTCTCCCTCATTAGTTCTCTTTTCATACCTAGATTTTCTCTTTTCATACCTAGATTTTGTATGACCCCAATATTTGTTTTCTTCTCTTTCCATGAGATGTGCCCTATTCTTGTATATATCCACATATCAAGAGTCTCAGTTCGTTCTTCCAATTGCTTATTCATTGTACGTGTTTCTACACCATGCAGTAGTGCAGAATATATATTAGACAAACATAAAGGTATGAAAACATACCTTTATGTTTGTCTAATATTTATTTACTGTTTACAGGCCTCGGGTTTCCCCTCCTTATGTGTTATTAGTGCAGAATATATAACAGTTTATGATTCTCAGTTTTAATTTGTGAATCAACTGTTTAGATGTCAGTATATGTTTCATGTTGTTGAATGTAGCTTTGGCTATTCCTATGTTCCTCTTGATTTCTGTTCCACATCTGCCATCTTCTGTTATTATATGACCAAGATATGAGTAGCTCTTGACGTGTTCCATGACTTTCCCATGGATGCCTATCTTTAAGGTGGGATTATCGCAGTTTTTGTTTTCTCAATATTTATGTCCAATTCATATTCATGACTTATACTGTTCACTTGTGTCACTAGTTCTTGTAATCATGTTCACTTTCAGCCAACAGCACGGTATCATCTGCATATCTAAGGTTGTTCATTGTCTTTCCACCAATGTTCAATCCTAGCATTTCCTGTATCTACTTGAATTTTTTTTTCTGTGTATAAATTAAATAGGCAGGGGTACAGTACACAACCTTGTCTGACACCTCTTATTATGTCTATGTTTGGTGAGTTATTCCATCCAGATCTTACTGTAGATGTTTTCTCCCAATAAAGGTTACTGAGTATTCTTATGTCTTTTCCATCAGTACCTATGTACACTATGCTCGCACTAATGACCTGTCATCGAAGCATCATTTTTTGGTGATGCGTAGATGGCAGAAAGAATAGTGGGATTCGCTTGTATAGCTAGGCGGTGTTTTCGCACGGAAGGTCCAGGGTTCGAATCCTGGGTAAGCCACTCATGTCTGTTGTTTTTCTGTTGTCTAGTGTTCTACTTCTTTATTTCTTACGAGTGCCTGAAAACATACCTTTATGTTTGTCTCACATTAATTTAATACTTATTTTTGACATCGACAAGATATCTTTGTTTTATATTTGGTTTTTTCAGTGCAGATATTTCTATCTGGGTTCCTCCTTTCTTATGATTCCCGCCCTATTTAGCTTTTTATTTACTTTGATGACGACCTATGGCAAGGCACAAGCAAAGAAACAAAGTTACAACTGATCAGAGCATGTATATTCCCAGTAGCAACATACGGCTGTGAGACATGGACACTCAATAAAACAGTTGCAAAAAAAAGATTACATCATTCGAAATGAAATGCTACAGTAGGATGTTGAGAATACCCTGGACAGAAAAAAAGACCAATAGAGAAGTACTGCACTCACTAAATGTAGAGGAAAATTGGCTCCTAAATACCATCGAAATAAGGAAGCTGAAATTGTTCGGTCATATAAAAAGACATAACAGTCTGGAAAAATTAGTAATGGAAGGCATGTCCCCTGGAAAAAGGGGAAGAGAACGATCTAGATAACGGTGGATACAGAACATCACAGAATCTGAACTTGTCTTTGGATGATGCAGGTCGACGTGCCCAAAATCGTGATAAGTTCAGAGCAGCTGTAATCGAGACAATGTTCTGGAGACAAATACGTCACATGATAACGATGATGACGACCGGATTGTGATCTGAATTTATGTCAGCGACTGGTTGTGTCTTTGCGCTTGTAACATTGTTCTTAAATCTATGTTTCATGATGATAAATTCAGTTTGATTTCATGTTACATCGTCTGGCTTATCCATGTCTATAGTTTCTTTGTGTGATGTTTAAAAAGATGTTACATAGAACCAGCTGGTGTTCTTCACAGAACTGGATAACTCTGTCACCTCTATCATTTCTTTTCCCTAGTCCATACTGTCCCACTATTTTCATATATTTTCCTTTTCCTATTTTTGCATTCATATCACCCATTACTATCAACCCATCTGTAGATTTTAGTGATTTAAGAGTGTGTTGTAGCTCTTCATAGTATTCCTCTATTTCTTCTACGCTGTGTTCATTAGTTGGCGCATGTGTTTGTAAGATTGGTATGTCAAATGGCTTTGTTCTCATTGTCAGTAACATCATTCTTTCCTTGTGTGTCCAGTATCCATATTTGTCTAATTCCTTCTTTATTAACATTCCTTCTCCTCCAGTGTTTTTCTCCTCATGAGCGTATAAGCGTTTATTGATCTCTGTGTATGTATCCTGTATCCAATAATCTTGCCTCTGCAACTCCCTGTATATCAAGTTTTAAATTTGTTGCCTCTAAAGTGAGATTATCTAGCTATCCTTCTCCGTTTAAAGTTCTAACGTTCCATGTTCCTATCTTAGGCTCTTCCAACTAGTTTTTAGTTTTTCTTTCAAAAGAATTTGTGCAAAACTCGTCATTATGTACTTCCTTACTCCTTAGAGAAGTTACCTCTTCCCTGTTGTTATGTACAGTAGATTTCTCCCCAATGGACCAATAGTTCTCTATCATTTCCTTTATTTTTGTTGCGATACCATTACATTATTTAAGACGTACGTGGTAAGGCCCCAATCTCTTTCACGGTGGCTAGCCTTTTTTTTTCCCATGTTCTACACTCCTTTAGTGCTCCACACACTTTGATGTTTTATTATGTGAGCCGTTAATCTTTTTAGATTTCGCCGCCTCACTCACCGTCTCAGTCTTTGTGTACTAGGGATGGACATTACCTTGAGTAAGATTACTCCTTCTTCACTCATGTAGTTTAGCCAGTCAGCCAAGACTGTTGCCCGGGATGTGGCCACTACCGTACACAAGCGGTATTCGTGGAGCCAGACATGAGCTAGATAAAGAGAGAGGAACCAAATAGGATCATGACTATCCATTAACGTTATGGCTGTCTCTCACCGTGAGATACTACCTCTCTCTTTATTCTACATTCCCTGAAACAATACCTATTCTCTAATGTGTACTATACCTCTGGAGTAGGGGTGAGGAAAATAACCCTTTGGGCTTGACGTGGTCCACAGCTTCATTTTAATCATCCTACCAAAAAAACTAAATTAATTTCCAATCAGTGATCAATTTCTTATGACGTCAGAGCAAACTGAAGAATGGAATTAATTTTACGTTGGTTTTTTACATTTATTTGTATTCGGTAGCCAATCAGGTAATTTTGTTAAAGAGTGTACAGTCATCTTGTTATTTAGAATCCGTGAAGGATGTAGACACTTTATGAGAACAAATAATAATGTGAGAATGGGGGATATCTTTTATCATAACTGCTGGAAAACTGAGTACTGACTTCGCATAATTAGATAAGTGGCTCTGAATCGTTTTTCTATTTGTTTTTTTTAATTGAAACTGGTTTTGCAATTGTGACAGATAGCTGTAATTAGATTTACTTTTTTGTGTTGGGCGAAAAACATTGCTTGCATGCCATAACCAATATGTTTTGTCTCCTACCAGACTGCATGTCAAGGCAGAAATGGATAAGTTCAAAGTCGTTTACATCGAGGCAGCCCGGGAGCTTGGTGTGAGTGGAATAGGTAGGCGTGGTTATTGCTAGTTAAAATATAGCAGGCAGCGTCTCCATCCACAATCAATATATTTTAATGACCACGCGACGGATAACTTATCGCCACGTGAAACAGATTTTCTTCTGCGTTCTTGATTGGTTGTCCTGAAAAGGGCTGGTGCACCTCTGCTATATGGTTGGGTATAAATTAAACTGTGTACAAGCGGGTGTATCCCACTGCCCATCATACGTGTCGAGAAACAGGAGTCTAATGTAAGTGCCAGTATGTGTCTAAGCAAGTATTACTCACTCAATAGTTGTAGCTTCAACCCGTCATATTTGACTATGAGGATGATGTACCATTGTAGTGATATCCTTCTGCTTCTTTTTTTGTCTCTCTCTCTTGTGTTCCCTTAGACTTTCAGTAAATATGGCTTTAACATTACCATATAATTTTTGTCAAATCAGTTTAATATCTATGAACGATTTCACTTAACTCAAATACTAAGCAACATCATACTGCTTTTAAAGTGAATTATATTTTATATCTACATTTCAACGTCCTTTCTCCGACCGTCCTTCGAAGCATGTCGTCAATATACATGACACAAGTGATGATTGTGATAGCAAATCCAAAGTTTTTCTGCTTTTTATTATTTTTTATTTATTGATAAAATCAATGTGTTTCTTCAAAAAGCTAAGTCTTTTGTTTAAACCACTGTCTGGTAAAGAATGATTTAATGTGGACTTTGAATGAAATGTGTGAGCTTGTCAAAGAAATATTTTTCAGATGAATTTACGTTACTTCAAAACTAATATCCAGTAATCATATAAAATTTAAAAAAAATGTAACGAAACAGCTTTTATTGTGTTTACACAATGCACCGAAAATTAAGAAATAAATTGTCTGGAAAAGGTAGAGCGGTAAGGCATTGGCGCTCGTTTATCACAAAGCCCTCAGTATTGTCCATAGGCTGTACTTGTGTATAAGCTTTGACATGCCTTTTCAAAGTCAAAAAAATTTATATACATCTACTTCTGCCATTCTAAACACTGCTTTATTATGTTTCTGAGAGTGAATATATGTTGAAAATTTAACAGTTATTCATCCGTTCAAATCCGTTGACGTTGTTTCTAGTTGCTAGATTTGTGCAAATAAAGGTTCTAATAGATATACCGCTAGTACTGGATCTGTTTTAAATAGCTCTACATTTAGGTTGTCATGGTCTGAAGCTTTTCCGTTCTTCAAACCTTTAATAGCTGTGATGATTTCTTCCCTACGTGGAAATTCTATATTTATATCTAAAACATTTTTAACCTCTGGAATGTTCAGTTGTGACTCTGGAGGTGTTTTATTTAGTGTTTCTCTGAAATTTTATGTACATTTTGCTTCTTGCCCCAGTTCTGTGGTGACGAGATTTCCACTCTTGTCTCTACCTATTACAATGTTGTTTGTTTCCCATTTTCCATTGTAGCAAAAGGTTTTTAAAGTGTAGTGTTATTAGTAGAGCAGAAACAGTCTTCTGTCTAGAAAGTGTGAAATCCCAGTGTTGGAGAAGAACACTGGTGTCACAGGCTAGTCACGGCTGAGGAGGTCTCTACTTCAGATAGTTTTCAAATTAAAATCAGTTTCTAAGGTGCCACTTCCGCTAAGTAACTAACTACCTGTGATAATCAAACAATTCAGAACCAAATTCAACCTCAACAAACATTAATAGTCAGCTAAAAACAAATTTATTATTTACATCTATGCTTCTTTCTTTGTGCTGAATGGTGAATGTTGGATAATGGAACTCAATGGATAAGTGTTTTACAAAATTTGGATGATGGTGAATTTGTAAGTAATTAACTTAAAATAAAAAGTATGTCATGAGACTTCCAAGTAATTTGGAAATTTCTGCAAAAGGTTATTTCACTTTAATCTCTAGCAACACCAATACACTACTCTGTTCATCATTAACAGTCATTGATTAGTTCACACACTTGCTTGCATGACTCATCATTAACAGTCATTGATTAGTTCTCACACTTGGTTGCATGAATTGGCTACAGAAATAATTAACATCGAATCTGTGCCAGTCCTCAGTATGAATGTACACAATGTTAATTAAAGTCTTGCTGAAGTCCCCCAAACACTGTTGTGTACTAGGGCAGAATTACAGCAGACAATATCTGATGCTCCTGGGTTTCTTCAGGATGCAATGATTGTTCTGGAGTCTTAGGCTTCTGTTTATTAATGACACATATGAACCTGCGGACAATGATAGACAAGTAGCTAGCTTTTGGTTGTAAAGCCCACAAGTCTAGTTGTGCATACGATAAGTGTGTTTCACATGTGTGTCTGTATATGAATGCTAAATGACTTAGCTTGATTAGCGAAAGCGAGACAAGATGGGTGTCCATCTGCAAAACAATTTCTAAAATAATATAATACATAAATATAATACAGTTTATTTATAGGTATGATGCTATCGTTGCCTTTCACATATAGAATGCCAAGTCAGCCCTGAAAAGTACTGTAACTTTGAGCAGGTTATATTAATCCAAATAAGGACTGTTGACAGGACTCTGCTGAGTCACTGTAGGTTATATCGTCGTATTCCATCTTCAGCAATTGTACTATTTAATGCAAATATTATGCATGGTACATTCACATCCTAACTACGTATATCAACCAACTAAATTCCTGAATTAAACAGTTGTATTAATGTCACAAATATGTACAGTAATTCTACATACGCTCTTAGCATAATTATAAGGTTCAGAAACAACCAGATTTGATGGAGATTGTGCAGCCCGGCATCAGATGGTAACGGTTTTAGCCTTGACAAGCTTCTCTCTAGCCTCCGTTCTTCTGTCTTTATGATGTGCATGTATAGTTTACAATTTCTGCTGTCTCTTTTTATAAGCTCACATCCACCGTATGGGAGACCAAGGGTTGGTAACTCTTGAACAGTTTCTGGTTTATACATTTCAATGTGAAACTGTGTGAGTGGTATTCCAAACGTCTGCTTCAAGCAGCTCAACCTTTTCTATCTAGAACATTTTGTGTTACATTCTTCTATTCTCCGCCAGTTCTGCTTTCTCCTTGTGTCGTTTTCCGAAATTGGTTCTGATATTGATTTTATATGAAATTTTAATCAGGAAAAAATACAACATCGTTCGTTGTACTAACACCTTTACTAGCACATTCGTCCAAAAGTACTTATTCCATCCATTTTTCCTTTGGCAGAAACATAACGGAAGTCATCCTTTATAAAATGAGATCATTTTCATTAACTTCTGACACTGCATACACTTATACGGTCCCTAATTCTAACCTGCACTTCGTACGGTTGTATCCTCCATAGTAAACTGTCGTAGCATTATCAATCGAGTTTCCTGAGTGCTTTAATTTTCTGATTGGTCACCCATATTGTCTTCCAAGAATAGACAAGCATAGCGCCTGCAACACATGACATATTTTCCTTTCTTTCATTTATTTACAAGGCAATGATTAACACAAATGTGGAATTGATGACAAGAACCAGACAAGTGTCAGTGGAACAAGAGTTGAGAAGAAGGCGCTGGCGATGTATAGGTCACACATTGAGGAAACCTGTTGATAGCATTACAAGGCAGTCATTATTCTGGAATCTACAGGGAAAGAGAGGCAGAGGTAGACCGAAAAACACATGGAGAAGAGAACTGGAAACAGGTGAAAATGATGAGGAAAGCATGGAAAGAACTTGAGGGGATGGCACAGGACAGGAAGATTTGGCATGTGTTTGTTGAAGGCCTATGCTCCTTGGGGAGCTAAAGGGTATTGATTGGTTGAATGGTTAGCATGCTGCATCCAATGATTGCTATAGTTACTTTGTGTATCGTGATTTGTTCATTAATCAGTGCTGCCTCTTCTTGCCTAACTTGTACGGTTGTCTGTTGTAAAAAATTGAATGTGAATCGCAGTCACTACTAGCTGAGTGGCCTGCCTCTGTCTAAGTCTCTATTTTGTCTAGTCCCATTGTTTTCTTTGTATTAGCTCCTTCAGCTTTATTTCTGGACGTATTCATGTCGCTCTTACTTTAGACAGGCTAAATTCCACCTCGTTGCACGTGGATATTGGCATTATGTTCAAGATCTTTTCATTTTCTCCTTTCTTGTGGGTAGTGGCAGAATTCCTTAAGTCTTTGATTCAGAGAGAAGCCGGACACACAGGAAAGCAGCCTTCAGCCTTTCATGTGATCGCGCTCGAGTCTAGAATCGAGAATGCTGGCTTTCGACTGACCGCCATAGTGTCACTATAGCGTGTGTGTTACGTACTCCAGAGTGTTGTTGACAATTAAAGTTGATATTACAGTACGGGTCATGAATCATTGGTGTATATTGTGAGAGCCATACTGAAAGCTGTTATCAATGTTAGAATGTTGCGAATGGCTTAAGTTCTTGGCGAATAATCACACATACAACTTTGGCGAACTGTAACATTTACACATACACAGTGTCAACTGTATAAAAAAAAACCATCAGCAGGCAAAGTCCTCTAGCCGATACAAATATTTAATAACATGTTCCATCATATTTAAACAAGGCTCCAAGACTCCATTGTAATAATCCAAACAGTGAGATATGCAACAACTGTCAGGTCCGCCTTCATAATACAACTCTATCTCGGACTTCTTTGCCAACCATCTTACAAGTTTCTGCAGTCACATTGTACCTTTTCAAAGTCTATCTAGACGGACAACAAAATCACTTAAGAATGACATATACAATAAAGCACATTATGTATTATATATACTGATGCCGAGAAGCTGGAAAAAAATGTGTAGAAATGGATTTTCCCCGTGTTTGTCATGAGATAGCGAATGGCTGCTGGAATGGAAAGTGCATGATTCAACCCACTGGTTTGTGTACAGACTACAAGAAAACAATGAAAGTTACACGTGCAACACGATTCCCAACAGATATGACCCTGAAAATGTGTACGCGTTGTGGCAGTATACTCGGTATAAAAAGGACGTTGAGACAAAACACCCAGTACATGTGCTTGAAATGCCACGACTATCTGAAAACGACCGCCAACGAGCCATTGGTATGTTGGAGACCGGAATGAGCTCGCGGGCCATTGCCAGAAGGATGAATTGAAACCACAACGCTATTGTACGTCTCAATGAACGTTACGGGGCCACTGGCAGTACCCGGGATAGACTTCGGAGTGGCCAACCACGAATTACTACCCCTGCACAAGATCGTCATATTGTGCTGAGTCACCTAAGGAATCGTTCTCTCACCTGGCAAGTCAAAAGCAAAAGCAATAGTGGGTAGACGTGGGCAAGTCTCTCGAATGACAGTCATACGAAGACTCAGATATACAGGCCTTACTGCAAAACGACCTTATGTTGGGCCAAACTTGACTCACAGACATCGTCAGCAGCGCCTGCAATGGGCAGAGCAACATGTCAGATGGACTAGACTGCAGTGGAATGCTGTCCTATTCACAGACGAGAGCAGATTCAACATATCCTTTGCTGATTGACGTATGCGGATTTGGCGACGGTGTGGAGAGCGCTTTGCAGATTGCTGTGTTCGTCAGCTCAACCGATTTGGAGGTGGCAGTATTCACATTTGGGGAGGATTCATTTTTCACCATCGCTTGCTGATACAGGGACATTGTATATCAATTGTTGCAGGCGTGTTTGTTGTTTCGCTATTAGGCCATGATAGGTGTTGAAGAATGGACTGTGTCCGTCCAGGCGTAACGGATGTTCGTGACACAAATAGTGCAGGCTCAGTCTTGCCACCGAAAATGTAGGTTTAAATGTATACGAATGTCCAGTATAGAATCGAAGCGATTCTAAGCCACACAGGCGGGCATAACTAGATACAGGCCCTGGTTTGCCGCCACAATGCTGGCATTCGTTTGGATGTCTTGAAAGTGTTGAGGTGTTGTGGAAATAGAGTGTGAGTAGATCTCAATGTATGCGAATGCGTGTATGAAAGCTCGTGGAAGATAGGCATCAAAATGACATCACACTTGTAGAAGAAATTACATATAGTAATTCACATAGTTCTTCTTGTAACACCTCTGACGTTTGATAGACTTTATTACACCACAATAACGGGTACGCCGACTTCAACATAAATAGTCATTCACTCCAGGACATAGCATGAATAAGCATAGTTCATCAAACAGCTGTGCAAGTACATAATAATGCTGACTTCGAATAATTCCACCTTCGTCAGCTACAGCTTAATATAGTAAAATAGGTAAGTTAATACAACTCCTTCCTGACATCAATAAGTCAGATATACTTTTATGGGTCTACAGCAGCCACGCAATATGGCGGGCTTTTCTTGATATCATGGTCCTCCGTGGTATCCTATAACAAACAGGATTAAGTTCGACCTGGTTGAATGTCATTATCGCAGATAGCGGAATAGCACTTATTCCGATCATTGGGCATGCACCAGCCCAGTGCATATAATATTAGAATACTTCATGAGCTCCATTACTAGTATTCATTAGATGAGCTCTTTCCCGCCAAAGGGAAAATCATTAGCTGCTATAAAAAGTCACTATATTACAGCAAAAAACATTGAACTGTCTAAAGGGTAAATTACCTTAATATCCCTTTTGAATACACAACACATAATCACTCGCCTCCAAGGCGTAATCAGAATATAACAATGGGGAACACTATTAAACCATCTTGGTCGAACAACCACAGGACCTTCCCCGAAACCATCTTGACCCGTTCAAAATCTACAGCTCGACACATAACACAGGATGTCTTAAATTGCACCAGATTCTTTTGCGCATGTCTCATGACACTCGACCTTTGAGTTACAAATCAGATAGGTGAACATCGATTCTAACATTAGACGATGGGTTAACAGACAAGCGGGACAATCCCTACTGTCAAATACAATCCCAGTAAAATATGAGTACCTTTCCTTAGAACAGGAAACTATTACATTAAAGTCTCCACAATTAAATCGGTACGGTACATTTTAACATATTATCGATTAAACTGATCGCAACACTTGCCTCTTCACGTCTTCCGTGGAAATGTTAATGCTGTGACATATTGTTACACCTATGTAAGTGGCGTAGGAAGACAATGTTAATATCTTTCACTGAAGAAGGCAATCACTTAGCTTATGGTCGGCTTACGATGGCCGACAGCTGTGTGAATATGTAGAAGTCAATATACGCGGATGTTAAGGGTTCTGGCATACCTGCACCAACTGGAACCACACACCACAACAGTAAACATAAGAGTCAGAAATATTGAAACTAGCTGTAACGTTTCACAGTTTATTATATACGACAGACTTATGTAGACATCATGGGATGAAATATCATAGCATATCATGGAGCAACATGAAAATAAGTCCATAACAGTGTGCATAATCCAAAAGGATATAATCGTAGATAACAGCCCATATTACGTCATCCGGCATCAGGTAAGTAAATCCGTACAACTCCATTACAGGTATAAAAAAAATCTCAAGTATATAAGCTGCAGAACACAGCATCTTACA